>OU015503.1:9578233-9878910 GCA_907164885.2 Dolomedes plantarius
GTACAGGATCATTTTTTCTCGACTTTTCTTTTCTGGTGGTCGAATTTAAATTATTATTCGCCGTGCCAGCCACTCGTTACTGATGCCAGCTACGACTACAAGTACGAAACTTCAATGTCACTTCCTTGGATTCATTACATATATATATATATATATATATATATATATATATATATATATATATATATATATATATATATATATATATATATATATATTCATTCTTGAGCCCGTAATCTTGGGATAAATGCTATCCCACCCCGTAAGGTGAAGGTTAATATGTTCATCCTAAAAGTTTTGGCATTTTTTTCGAGAAACCTCTAGATGTATTGTATTATTTTATTTATCTCAACGTTATTTTATACTTGATATCAGTATCGCTTTGTTTGTGCTTATTTGTAGTAATATACATTTTACCGTTAACATATTAAAGCAATCAATTAAGTGTAAAACATTTTTAGTAAAAAAAATTACATTTTTATGTTCCCTACGAGTAATAACTGAATTTTTTTTTCACGTTAGGTAAAGCGGTGTGAATAACTTTAGCTCATATCCGAAGCTGGGTCGGTAATGATATTTTTTTTCAGTGCAATCATTTTCCGGCAACCAGCAAATATGTGATTTGTCACGTTCTTTGGCAATTTTTTTTATAAGAATCTGTACCCATGCTTCCGACTTCAATGGCTCGTGTGTGATCATTAAGAAAAAAAGCTTTTTTTTTTCTCTGCATATTTTAAAATGTGCCAATTTATGCATGGAAATATCTAAAATAAATATTTTGGAGACAGAACTTTTTATGACTGACGAACATTTAAAATGTGGAGGCTTCATACAAAGGAATAGGATTTTGTTACCTTATTTTTATTAAACACCGATTACACGTGCCATAAAATATAGATTATTAGAAATTACCAACTTATAAGTTAATAACACTCGATTAATGGATGCCAGCCATATAATAACAAAAACAATTTAATAAACGGAATGAGTTATAAAATTGGTTAACCTTAGAGTAGTCGCATCTCTTTTCAGAACGTTAGTAGTCGCGTGTCGGTCAATTCCCCGCGGTTAGCAATGCGAAAAACATAGATACAAAATAGTTTTCAATGGATATTAATATAATTTTTGTTATCTAACAGATGATACCAGCGATACAGTTATATATATATTTATAAATTAAATGTAAATCAATAATATATTGCTCAAAAGTTGAGTTTTTTTTAACATTTCACGCATATTGTAAATGAATGTTCTTTGCATATAATATATGAGCAACATTTCCGACAGGTTTGCTTCGTTTTGCTATTTTGTCTTGTTGTGCAATATATACATCGTTCTTCTTTGGGGGTTGGTAGAGCTATTTTGGGGGGTTCTCCACAAAATTAATCAATTTTCATTTTTAAAGGATTGTGTAAAGTTGATATTTTCTTTCTGTGATTTATGTGTTCGTTCAGTAATTCAAGTGCAAGTTTCTTCAAAAGATGACGACGTGATATCTTATTTCCCGTATTTTGTTGAAATATAATTTGGCAGTTTATGCCAGCAATGTTCAGAAGAAAGAAAAATATATCAAGTGTCCATCTCTTACTTTTCCTTGACACGGAATATGAGGCTTTCATTTCACATACAACGTCCGCACCTACTTTTGTCTCATTATAGAAATTAATTATTCCTGGTTTCTTTTTTCTAGGTTATCAGTAGAATCATCATTATATATTGTAAAAATTAACAAAACAGCAGCATTGTTTTGAGGAAAATAAGAAACAATAGTCACATCTCTCTGAAATCTAAACTCAGAGGAAAATATTTCTCCCTTCCTTGAAAGTAAGAATGCTTGTGGGATCTCCTTTTTATTTCTCTTTAATGTTCCTCCCATTGTCAAATTATGCTCCTTTAAAAGTCTCTTAGCTAAATGAACAGACGTAAACTAGTTGTTCATTGTAACGTTTCGTCCTGTGTCAGATATGGGACTCACAAAGCGCTTGATAACAGTATGCCGCCAGGTGCAAAAACCCACTAACTCAGTAGTCGCCCCACGGTTGAAACGACCGATTTCATGTTTCAAAAGCAATAACTTCCAAGAAAATAGGGAGATGATCTTTGTATCTCACACGTGGATAGGAATAATACATAAGGTCAGTTACCAGGAATCTTATCAATACAAGTTTAAGAGGGAATGTTACAGGGGAACTATTGAAAAATGGCGGGGTATAGACCAACGCTCGACTACTAACGGGTTAAAAAGGAATACAGCCGAAGCTGGAGGCCGGACATATCTAGACAGATACACAGATTAGGGACGGATCGCAGAGTGCTATATGAAGAAAAAGTGTCCACCCACATACCTTCAGGTTACCATAACGCAGTTTTTCTCGCCAATTAGCGAAGGAAACATTTCCTTGTCGCTAGAAACAGTTCTTTATCGCTCGGTTGGCCTAGCAATCCTTTGCAAATAGTTAATGTTCTCTCGACATGAAATTTAGATTGTTACAGCAATGGTGTACTAGTGAGAAAATATGTTCTCGGTAATTTCTTCCATAGAGGATGTTGTTTACCGACAGTGTTATACTAGCTAAGTCTCACGTGCTAACGGCCTGACAAAAGTTTCTAATTCAGGTTTAGCTTTCATTTTAGATTCTTCTATTACTTTAGCCATACTTTAGTTTTTTCCTCTTTATTTCTAGTTTAGCCTATTTAAGCTTTTTTGGATTAAAATTAATTAACGCATACCTGAGGTCAACAGTTTCGCAGGTGAGATTTTACATCATTGCAATATCGTATACAGAGTATGGCGGAAGGAGCTAATTAAAATTTCATCAAATGATTAATGATTTCGCTGATAAAAAAAAATCAGGTTGTCTCTTCTAACGAAACTACCGAGGATTAATAACATAGGATTACTTATCGTTGTTTACCTCTTTTGTATATATATGTATGTATGTATGTGTTATGTATATATGTATCTATATATATGTACGTATTTTTATATATAGGGGAGACCGGGGCTAGTTGGCATAGATTTTGGTTTTCGATTTTTCTATTTTTTTGTGCAATACTTGCAGAGATTCTGGTGAATGCCGCGGATAGCTAGACTCTTTGACTACAAAATCATGTTTTATACAATAATTAAATCCGTGTTTAGGTAACCCCAAAAACACTTTTCCTAAAAGCTTCCAACTATGCCAACTAATCCCGGGTGCGGGGTTAGTTAGCATAACCCTAGGGGTAAGTTGGCATAACGTGATATGGATATGGATACTTACGCAACACATATCAATTTTTGAGAAAAATCATTTTATTTTATCAAAACTTGGGGTAACATGGCTTTTTCTTAATCGCTCTTTCAACCGCGATTCTATTTTTGGTAGGAGTGCCTGTTAAAATAGCAGAAAACCTCCTTTTTCGTCCACGGTTGTATTGCTGTCGCTGCCCGGCTTTGGGGAAAGGGCGAATTTCTTCTGGGGTGATGTGTCGGGAAGATGATGGAGTGGCCACCAATGCCGGTGTACATGGGAGGTCATTTTTCGTTAGAGCGGGTTCTTTGAGTTCCCTTAGCTCTGATTCATCGGCAGTTTGTGTAGCCTCTGGAGCTGGGCGATCGGTGACGAAAGATGGCAAAAATTCTGAGTCCTCAAATATGTCTGTTAAGAGGGGTACCAGAGATACCCCTTTGCGTTGTGTAAATTTAGGGAGGTGAACTCCAAAGGTAACTATGCGTTTATAAATAAAAATAACAACATTTATTATACAATATTTTACAAGAAAAGGTCGGGTTTACATATTATATTTAAGATCTTGGCTATACATATTTTTAACCCTTTCAACGGCAGTGACGAAATATTACGTCGAGCCCTGACTGTCTCATCCGGGCAGTGACGAAATATTACGTCCGACCTTAGCCGTCTCATTCGGGCAGTGACGTACCCCTGAACAGGCGCAGGTTATTTTTCCAGCACTGCACGGAGTTTTTCCCCCGTTTTCGGAACGATAAAAGGTGCTTGATTTACAACCTCGAATTGTCCGAAATTGGGGAATGAAGACCCCTACATGCACATCTCCGATTCTGACGCATTCACGGGATGGGGGTCTGAATAGAGCGACGTTGGTAAGTTGGAGGGGCGGGGGGGGGGGGTTGCAGATCGACTTTCCCGAAAAGTCAGATGTTCGGTAATTGCATCAGTTTCCAAGAAGGAAGGTCAAGAATGGAGGGTGTGGAATATCTAGCTGGCTGTTGTAAGGCCACAGGAACAGGGCGCTTATGAATTTCCCTAGGATCGTAATCTGGGAGATTCGCGAATTTTTATGTTTTTAAACATTAACAAGTTAAAAATTTCAAAGGCAATAATTTAAATTATGATTAAATTATTATTACGATTAATGATAAAGTTTTCATTGCACTATTAGTATTTACATATGATAAATTATATATTAAATACATGAAACCATGATTTTTTGTATCCTATGTCAACAAAACTCTTACTAATCACAGTGATAGATAAAATATGATATTGCAATGATAGAAGTTCCCTCCTACTTTATCTTTTACTTTACAATCTTGATAAAGCCATTATAGCTAATAAAATTACATTTGAATGAAACATAATGTAAAACTATATACATAAGTAATTTTGATTTAAATCAATGATTTTTTTTAAAAAATCAAGTGATTTAAATCCTAATTTAAATCAGGATTTAATTCATGTACTGTATATTTAAATTATGTATATTTAAATTTAATTAATCGTCTTTTAATAATTTTTATAACTAAAATAACGATTTTAATAACTAAAATAATGTCTAAACATATTTTATTTTATTTTATCAATTTGGCTACATTTCAAACTTTTCAATTATTATTTTATTACTTTCCATACAAGTTTGAAAAGTTATTTGATGTTGTACAGTGCTTCATACTGGGAAATGGCTGAATGGTAGGGCTCTGTCTTTCGGTCCCGAATCCTACTTCTGGCATGGATGATTCCCGCCTTTCGTAATCGGCTTTAAAATTAGGTTCCAGTCTATCTAATTAACCCTCGTGTAACAAAATATTGTTTAGTTCTTCATCTCGGTCTTCTAACATCTTGTTTTAATCTGTAAATTAATGGGTTGGAGGGATTGGTGAGAAATTCTTAGGTGTTTCTTTTCTTTTTTTTAACTCACGTTGAACTACCTACCCAAATTATCAGGTGTAAGGCGTTTAGAGCGTCACATTCGAGGTTATCTCCACAATTTTGATCATCCTCATGAGATAGGAATTTTCTCCTGATTTCGTACCCCTCTCTTGCGTAGCCGACTTCCCAGCGAGAGGATTTTCGGACCCCGTAGCTGTTTCCTTAAAATTTCATTGATTTTTGATAGTGGTCGGAAGCAAATTAATGAAAGCATAATTTTCCGGGTGAACCTTACGGTGCTGGAGTTCGCAGGTTCGAGTCCCTTTTCTATATGAATGTTTGTATTCATCTGTATCGACATTAAGCAGTAAGTCCCGGTCAAATTAGTCTTCGAGTACCAAAAATTGACCTAAGCTCTCTAAACAACCAAATTATCGGAATTTCTTTATTACAGCATTTAACTAGGACATTGATATGACCGATACAATCTTAAAATTGCAGTTAAAAAAAAAATGTATTTTCATAGACACAAAAAGAATATGATTAAAACAAAACTGATTTGTAAAATTGTGTATTTAACTATAAACTTGTGTATGTACGTATGTGCAATAGCGTCTAAATAGTGCATTCAATTGAACTCAAATCCAATATGTGTGTTGCGAGAAAATACTAAATTTTTAATTCTGATATTTCAAAAAATTTGGTTTTCTGCATGAAAACCATGAAAATTGGCAAGTCATAAGTTAAGCATGAATATTCATTCATCAACAAAATTTTTCGGCTGCAATATAAATATTATAAAAATTAATTTTGGATGTTGTTCCAAAATTGTTATTAATTCGCTATTGCACTGCAAATCAATCAAAAATAAGAAAATGAAAAAGGGTGAGCTGATTGCTTATCAACGGGGGAAAACTTTGATAATGAAGTGGCATGATAAAAGATCTGTCGCCATTTTAAGCACGATCCATTCCACAGAAATGCAAAATATAACAAAACATGGGAAAACTTATAAAATACCCGTACCAGTTCTGGATTGCAACCATACAATGGGTGGTGTGGACAGAATGGATGCATCTATTTAGCTTTGTGCCCCGCTTCCTGTTTTGAAAAATACCATACAAAAGAATAGAATGTTTAACATATATTTCTATATTTAAAATAACTATACGTCTTTGTTTACATCACATTTTCACATAATAAGAAATAAGCAATTGTGTATGATATAGCGATCTATTATCGATCTTCTGTTGTAAAAAATTGTAGCACTTGAAAATATGGTATTATGTATTAAGGTTATAACAAGATCATTGCATCTATAATTGTAACATCAGAAAGAACTAACAAATTTTTAGCGATATAATTATTTATTTGTAATATAAAAGAAAATATACTGTCGTGAAAACATATAGAATAAATGAGTCGAAACTAAAAGCAAGGGTGAAACCATGTTGCTGTTGACCCTTGCATGATAAAATAGTTGATTACCAGATTACACGGATTTGAGCCTATTCCCTCAGCCACAAGGATCAACCCCATGCCAGCTGAGAGATTCTGCACCCTTGCCCAATGATCTGGAACTGACGCTAAGAGTTTGAGCCTGTTTCCTTGACGACAACGATCAACCCCATGCCAGCCGTGAGACTCTGCACCCTTGCACAAAGATCAGGAACTGAGTGGTAACTTCCAGACTGTGTTTACTGATATTCTACGTGGACTGCCAATTATGACGCAACGGATTATTATCCTTATACCTGTGAGTGTTAATGAGTCCGAGGACTGAAACTCATGCGTATACATGTGGTGTCATCGATGTCAGCCAAGGTTTGTTTCAGAGTATTTTATATTAATGATAGGGAAGTGTCATTTGGAACTCTAATTTCGGCATTCCTAAAATTTTAAGATTTTGAGAGAAAGATTGAAAACAATTAAAACATTAATTACAAAGTTATGTTGAGAAATTTAATTACTGATGAATTTGAATATGATTGATGATTGGTGATTTTGAATATGATGTATGTAACTATAAGTAAATGTTACTGGTGATTTTAATTGGTAGTAACAAAGTTATTGTGAGGAATTTAATTACTGACAAAACATTATTATTGAGGTGTATAACTATTAGTAAAAATTATTGATGAATGTAATTGGTAGTAACAAAGTTATGATGAGGAATTTTATTACTGATGGAACTGATTATCAATGATGTGTGTATCTATTAGCAAATATTTATTGTTGAAATTAATTGTGATAATTATTGCGGTTAACATTTGTGAATATCTAGAAAAATTGCATTGAATGATTAACTTGAAAGAAATTTAGAATAAGATTAAATAATTTGAAGAAAGTTTGATGAATTTTGAAGTGTTATTGTATATAAAATATATAGTAGTGTAAATAAACCATATATATTCAAGCATAACCTTTGAGCAGTCATTTTGGTACTGTGTGTCACTTTTTATACTAACCTTGAGATCATGCTAAAAATGGAATATTATGTTATAACCTTAATTCTAAAATTTAATATTATCTAATTTTGGTTTGTTAAAATAATTCTTTTTTCCGAAATTTCATTACATATACGAAACAATAAGTAATTCTGTGTGTGAACTGCAATATTCTTTTATCGTTTTGTGTGAGTGTAATTCGTCTAACAATGAAATATAAAATTCATAGGATAAAACAATGTGATTGTAACATGACACATTTAAATAATTTGTGTATTATTATGTTTTAATTATACAAAATTTACACTTATAACATTTTTTAACCACTTGCAGTGTTTCAGAATGTGTAAATATTTTTACGGCTGTTAAAATGTATCTTCTGTGTAACAAAATGGTAATTATAGAAGTTTAAATTTTTGGTTCCTGAAATCAATGAAGAAATAAAATTTATATGGGAAAACGTGTGAAAAATATTATGCTAGTGAGATGAAATATTTAATGGAATTCTCTAGAATTTTTTATTAACTTAAAACTATAAGAGATGGTTTAAAATCTGAAATATTTAATATTTAATTTATATTTTCGAATGCTTTGTTTTGAAAATATCTGAAGTTTGGAAGAAATTGAATATAATATTTTTGCCAAATTTTCATAGCATTTTAACATTATCATCAACCGCTACGGAGGAGTGTTTCAGAGGAACGGAAATCTCTTATACACGACCCTCAAAAGCTGTTCCCCCTTTTCCTCTGGTCTAGCCTACGGCTAGAGCGGTTGGAATAAGCCACACACACACACACGTACGGTTTCCTAGAAAAATTCCGCTTTCTTGTTGGGGAACAAATTTGGGGGAGACACTAGCGGGGTGCTAAATTTTATTACTGTAGAGGGTTGCGGTGACAGGCAAAAGATACTTCCGAAAAGGGGGAAAGAAGTATTTTTGCAGTGAAAACAAACTTTTTTCCAGGGAATCGGGCCGCTTGAAGGGTAGAACTGCACAAGTTTCAGAAGCCAGGATAGGTGAATTAGAGTTTCGAATTGAGCCGGTGAAAGGGTTAACCGAATTAGGGCATACTTCATCCGCTTCCTGCGGCATAACCATTACGGGTCGAGTGAAATAAAAGTCTCGTAATCTCTCAGAAGGCATGAGCACTATTTAGAGGGGGAATTTATGACCAACCTGGGGAGATTTGATGAAAACAGCAGAGCATGGCTTCGTTGAGGTACTTCTACAGGAGGAGGATTTAGGCATCGGGTAGAAATTCATGTGGCTCTTCACTGGCGGAAGCAACAGGATTCGGTGCTGGCGGTTGAAGACGGGTATCTCGCCATTTTACGGGGGCGTCTTTCCTTCCCAGGCTCTCTTGCAGCTCGCTACCTCCAATCGCTCCCTCGCTCTCTCTCCGAACGTCGTTTTCTCCCACACTCGGGTCTCCTACATTCTTCATTATAACCCCTCCCCAGGTTAGTTATTCACGTAAATTTATTGCCTCTTCGAGTTTTTTATTCGAGGGCAGGATGCTCTGACATTCCCATGGTTGACCCACGTGGTACGCTTATTTCCAAGAAAATTGGAAGTCCGTTGAATTTCCTGGAATTTCTTTCCCGCGTCCTGAGGAATTCAGGAGGGGTGATGTTTCTTGGAAAATTGGTGCAGTTCCAATATGGCCGTTTTATGCCCCGTAATCGTGTTGGAAGAACAAAATGGCTATAACGTTGGAAGGAGTTCAAAATGTCCAAATTGTGGATCCTTCACAACAATCACTCCCCCCTTTTCTAGGCGTGCTGGCACGCCACAGTCTGTAGGGGTTGAAGAACGGATTGGCTCCATTCGCTTCAGCAAAATAGACTCCAACTGCACAAAAGTCACAATGGCAGTAAAATAAAATCATGAATGACATCAGTTGTAAAAGTTCAGGAGGTCAAAATCTCCCCTTATAGTGCTGCAAGTTTTACTGATTTAAAAAAAAAATTCAAAATTTATAAAGTTTTCTTTAAGCTTACATTAACTCTGACCAACATTAAGTAACATCATAGAAAATGGTATGCATACCCTGTAAAACAAATAATAACAAAATAGTGGCTCGATCAACACATGTGATCAGAGATTAAAATGTAAAGAAAGGGTTATCTTACAGAAATAGAAATCTCTCCGCTAGAGTCGTACAGCGAAGATGAAATTTTCAAAAACGTTGGCAAATGTGCATAATCGCCATTATGTGTTTAACTCGCCGAAAGAGTAAAAATGTTCTCTTTTCCTTACGCTGCCATTTGTGTGAAACATATAATGTGCTATCCATGCATTCAATAATAATAGTACTAATAATGATAATAATAATAATAAAACACAATAATAAAACATAATACACGCTAATCTTTTAATAATATATATATATTTTTTTAAATTTTAAATTTTCCTTTTTTTTTTTTTTTTTTTTTTATTTATTCATTCCCCAACGAAATTGACCAAATTTTGCTCTATCATCAGATTTGTACACTGAAACATCGTCAAATTGAATTTAAACTATGCGCACAAATGAACCCACGACGAAAATTCTAAAGTCTGCTAAGTTTCCTAAAAAAAAAATTATATAGATATCTCATAGCGATATAACAGAAGACGAAGAGTTAAGAGAGAGAAAAAAAAAAAAAACTTATTTTTGTCAAAATAAAACTTAACCGAAAGGAGAGAAAAAAAAAATTACTTGTTACAACTCGGTTTTCAGAAGCCCATCGTTAATACCATATAGTTTATCAGATTATATGTGAAAAACGAATGAGTTCGTCAAACTGAGCCTTCCCATGTACGCAGCCACTGGTCAGACAATTTTTTTGAGAATGGCCAGTTCCCAAAACGGTCTTTCCGTGACTCTAACGGGAGGCGGGAGAAAAAAAATTTTGTAGTTTAGGTTTTTGGGGTTCGCTGTCGAAGAAAATATCTAGTTTGAATAAAAGGCGTTTTTGACTGATGGGTTGCCCCCCGAAGATTTGATGGCTGCGAGACCGTCTGCTCATTGTCCTGATTCTCCTTTGGCGGAACAGTAGCGACCTGTTCCTGTGTCAACTGCGCTCCCCGCGACTGTTGGCAAGGTTCGAAATCTTCGTCATAGGGGAAAAAATTCTCTTCCTCATTTTGGGGGGTCATTTCCGAGAACGGGGAAAATGTATCCTGCGGGTCCTCGCGAATGTTACCGGTTATCGTGTCCTTTGGACGCAAGTGCTCTCGTCGCTCAGGCAATTCGTATATTCGATTGATATTACAATTTATTTCCGTAGCGTATGGGTCCGCGATTAGCCGTAATTTGTAAGTGTGGGGCGTAAGGCGATTCGTAATTATATAAGGTCCCCTGAAGGTTTTCTTACCGATAGCCGATTGATGGTTACGCATAAAGACTTTTTGCCCGATAATTAGGGTTCGGGGTTTCGCTTTGAGTAATTGTCTCTCTTCTTGCTTTTCCTGTGCGGTTTTCATATTTCTCAGCGCGTTTTCATATGCCTTTGTCATAGCTCTAATTTTTTCTGCTGCGTAATCACCGAATAAAGGCGGTGGATCGATATTTAAATTGTCCGTGTCTAGAAATAAAGGAAGATCTCTTCCAAAAAAGAGGAAATTTGGCGTCTCCTTTGTTGCAGAATGCTGAGTGGCATTATAAATACATTTGTGCATGATCATCGCCTCTTCCCAAGAATTGTTACTTTTCGCCGCACACCGCATGGCGTGTTTAAGTTGAATGTTTATGCGCTCGGAGGCCCCATTACATTGTGGATTAAAAGCTGAAGATAACATGGCGGATACATTTAATTTTTGAGCTAGAATTTTAAAAAGTGTTGATGTAAACTGAGTTCCGCGGTCAGTAAGTATTCGCTTCGGTTTACCGTAAGCGGTGATATACCATATTAATTTTTGAGCGACCGTTTCCGCCGAAATATCACTAAGGGGGAAAAGTTCAATATGCTTACTGAAGTGGTCTAACACTGTGAGGATGTATTTATTTTGTTTTTTTGTAATCGGAAACGGCCCGACAATATCCAGCGAGATGAATTCACCGGGAATTGAAGGTAACGGGATTCTACCTAGGGGAACAGGAGGATGGACTCCTTTGAATGAACGGCATATTTCGCAGGAAGCTACGTAATTTTGAGTGTCAGCGTATGCGCCTATCCAAAAATAATGTTTTGACAGGATGTCATAAGTTTTCTGGACTCCCTGATGCGTGATGTGCGACAATTTAAGTGCCTCAGCCTGAAGTGAGCGGGGAATGACGATTCGATTTGGGATGCTACATTCCCTCGAGGAATAGGTGTGTTGGGCACGAAACATTAATAAATTTGTGTGCGGGTCAATGTAATAATTGTGCAAATTCTTGGAGATCGTGGGATCCCGCATTATTAAAGCTTTGCGTACTGCCCCTAATGTAGTATCTTTTAGTTGTTCTTGCAGAATTTGTTCTGTCGTAACGGCCGCTTGGGAAGACGTGAGAGTATTGATCAGCGGGTGTTTTGGCTCTTCATCGTCATCAGGATCCGCTAACAGAGGATCTCTCGAGATATAATCCGCGAGCAGGTTTTCACTACCTGGGACATGTATGAACTCGAAGTTAAACTCGGCCAGTTCCAACAACCACCTTGAAATCATATTCGCTGGGTTAGTGAGACTAAGATGGTATTGTAAAGGTTTGTGGTCAGAGAGTATAAAAAATTTTGATCCGTAAAGGAAATTTTTGAAATGTTTAACGCCGTAGTAGATCGCCATTAACAAGGATTTTATTGCTGCGTATTTCTGTTCGGCGGAGTTCAGAATTTTACTATAGTAAAGTATGGGCTGTAGTGTATTTTCGCCTTTCTGCATAAGGACGGCGGAGATGCTTGTTTTGGACGCGTCTGTATTTAGATAAAATGGCTGATTAAAATCCGGCTGTAAAATAAAGGGTTTTTCAAAGAACCGTCGTTGGATGCTTTTGAAAGCTTCGTTGCACTCTACACTCCATTTAAATCTTACCCCTTTCTGAGTTAATTTATTTAATGTTGCTGACAGCTCGGCATAATCCGGTATGAGTGACCGATAGAAATTACAGAGTCCCAAAAACTTCTTTAGTTTTTTAAGGGTGCGAGGTCTTTGAAATGACAAAATTTTTTCTGTATTTTGAATCGAAGGGCTAAGGCCTTTGTTTGATATGGTGAATCCTAGGTATTCCATTTTCGTTAAAAAAAATTCGCACTTATCTGGGGACAAAGTGAGGTTGTATTTTCTCAACCGATCGAACACTAAAAGTAGTTTTCTTTTCATTTCGGAATAGGAATTGGCCGCCAGGACTATATCGTCTATATATGCGTAGATATCCTCACTATTTAAGCCATTCAAACATAAATCAATTGCTTGCTGGAAGTATGCGGCGCTATTCTTGTGCCCGAAAACTAATCTGTTGTAATGAAAATTTCCAAACTCTGACGTAAAAGCCATTTTTGGGCGTTCCGACTCGGGCAAAATAATTTGGTTGAATGCGCTATGAAAATCTAATTTCGAGAAATATTTGTATCCTGAAATTTTTGTGAGTATGTCTTGGATCTTTGGCAGCGGGTATTGGTATTGCTCTGAGATTTGGTTAATTAGCCTCAAGTCGCATACTAGGCGAAATTTGTTTGGTTGGTTCTTTTTTACAAGTAATATAGGTGAGGCGTACTGTGACGTGGTTCGAGAAATAATTCCTGCATTAAGTAGGGTATCTAATTCCTTTTCTGCTACGGACCTCAGTGCGTAAGGGATTTCGTATGGGCGCGCATTAATAGGATAAGGGTGGTTCAGGTGAATTTCGGGTTTGATAATTTGAGACGCTCCCAGTGTATTCATATTCTTTGAAAATACGTCCGCGTATTTCAGAAAAGTTTCCTGCAAATCCTCTTTTTGTTCGTGCGGCAAATGATTTAGATTAAAATCGGTGACAGAAACAAAAGATTATGATACATGCATGTAACAACAGTTAACCACTCTTTCGAAAACCGTCATCAGCAGCACCTTGATTTGATCTAAAGGTTCACCAGATCAAAACAAGTTACGATGAAAAAATTTACCCACCATTCAGAAAAACAATAAAACAGGGCTCCTTCCTTTGTAAAGCTTTCAAGCAGACTGAAATTTCGGTGGATGGTGCACCTTAACATACACTCCCTACTAGCAAGATGACAGCGCTCTAGCTCCACAGTGGCAGGAAATAAAAGCAGTATGCCAACTAGCCTCTTATGTCAACTAACCCCGGTCTCCCCTACATATATGTATGTCAAAATTTTGACGCATTTTGGTACTTTTCTGTTTAACTTTTTACTGCTTGTCCAAGCGATACAGACTGGGTTTGGTGCGCTGCCAAAATTGTAACTCGCGAGGTACGGACGGACGGTTTAAGCGTCTGAAATTTTCCTTTCAGGAGGACCGATTTGGAGGAGCGTAATCCTACTTTAAAATATCTAGAAAAAATTGCCTTGTAAATAAAATATTTGTTGTCTAGCTACTTTTCTGTTTTTTTCCTTCTCATATACACGTTTATAAAAAAGGAATATCACTGCGTTCATATTTAAAGGTATTTTATGCTCCATATTCAATTTTTATAATTTAACGTGTATAGTATTGTTAAGGCCCCCGCTGAAAATTCTGTAATTGGGCCTCACAATGATTAAGGTCGACCCTGTTTCTGTCTTCAACCCCCATTAAATTATCTCAAAAATATCCTTTTGAGGCTGCATTCGAATTAGTCTGAATTCTTCATAGCATCTGAATCGAGGTAAACTTAACAAGTTACAAATTATCTCTTGGCGATATTGATCAAACACAAAAACAGGAACTTCGCCTGCGAAAATGATTTAATTGTACTGTTTTATTTTCAGTATAACGATTATATTTAGTGAATATCGCAGTTATCATTTTTAGGGTTATTATAATTGTTTGCATAATTATTATGTTTGTTAATATATAATGGATATAATAGTTATCTTTAATATTTTTTTTACATTTATCATAGTTCATATTTTATAATATATCGAGAGATTAACTAAAACGCACAATATGCTGATATATAGGAAAATGTTTTTATTTTACAAATTCCTGCCTCCAAACATAATCGAATACTACAGATTTATTTTTCCCTCTTTTCCTTACTTACTTGATTCATCATTTTAATGGCACATATTCAGCAACAAGATGCATGCCCCGTATTTCGCAGAATCTACGAAGTTCCTTGTTCAGATTTGATTCCCTCGCCCCCCAATTTAATCCCTATCAAGCTGTTATTACTATCTTTTGTGAATAATACAATATTAATTATCACTATTATGATTATGGTTATTATAATAATTATAATTAATATGATCATTGTTAACATTATGATTATTACATTGATGAATAATTTATGACGATAATAATTATCCTTAATTTTTATATTCATCATAATTCATAATTTATAATTTATCCAAAGAAATTGACTCATATGCAAAAATGCTTATGTTTTCAAAAATGTTACCGACTGCTGATTTTCAGTATAATCATTATCTTTAATGAATAACTCAGTTACAGTTGTTATTATTATGATGATTATGATAATTGTTATTCTTATGATTATTATATTTATGAATAATTTATAACGATAATAAATATTTTTTATATATTTTTATATTTTTGTATAGTTCATAATTGTATTATATGAACTGCAATTAACTCATACGGAAAAATGCTTGTTTTCGAAAATGTTACCTACTGCTTATTTTCAGTATAATCATTATATTTAATAAATAACTCAGTTATGATTATTATTATGATGATTATGATAATTGTTATTCTTATGATTATTATATTTATAAATAATTTATGACGATCATAATTATCTTCATTTTTTTTTATATATTTGCATAGTTCATAATTGCATTATTTGTACTGAAATTGACTCAAACGGAAAAATGCTTGTTTTCGAAAATGTTACCTACTGCTTATTTTCAGTATAATCATTATCTTTAATGAATAACTCAGTTTCTGATTATTATTTTGCTGATTATGATAATAATTATTATTATTGTAATTATTAAATTTAAGAATAATTTATGACCATGATAATTAATAATTTTTATATTTTTGCATAGTTCATAATTTGTATTATATCTAATGAAATTGACTCATACGCAAAAATGTATGTTTTCTAAAATGTTTCTCTAAACCCCCGCCTCCGAAAATGATTTAAGGAGGCACAGGACCCTGCTTAATTTTCAGTGCTACTTTCAATACTTTCAGTTCAGTACTACTTTAGTATTTACTACTTGTTTTATTTTCAGTACTGTGATTGTCTTTAGTGAATATCTCAGTTATCATTTTTAGAGTTATTATAATTGTTTGTATAATTATATGTCTGTTAATGCATAATAGAGGTAATAATTATCTTTAATAATTTTTACAAACATCCTAGTTCATATTTTATAATATATCCAAAGAGATGTACTGAAAAAGCATAAAATTCTTATGTTTACGAAAAGGTTTTATTTTTCAAATTTCTACCTCCAAAAATAATCTAATACAACTGCTTTATTTTCCCTCTTTTGCTGACTTAGTATTTTCAGCATTTTAACGGCACACATTCGACAACAAGATGCATGCCCCGTGTTTTGCAGAATCTACGAAGTTCCTGGTTCAGATTTGATTTTTTCCCCAATTTAACCCCAATCATTTTGTTAGTACTATCTTCTGTGAATAATACAATTTTAAGTATCGTTATTATGATTACGATTATTGTAATAATTGTAACTATTATGATCGTTGTGATCATTGTAAATATTATGATTGATATATTGATGAATAATTTATGATGATAATAATTATCCTTAATTTTTATATTCATCATAATTCATAATTTATAATTTATTCAAAGAAACTGACTCATGGAAAAATGCTTATGTTTTCTAAACTCTTACCTACTCCTTATTTTCAGTATAATCAATATCTTTAATGAATAACTCAGTTGTAATTATTATTATGATGATGATTATAATAATCGTTATTATTAAGATTATTATATTTATGAATAATTTATGACAATAATAATTATTTTTAATAATTTTTATATTTTTGCATAATTCATAATATGTATTATATGTAATAAAATTTACCCATACGCAAAAATGCGCATGGGTACGTAAAAATTTTTCTAAAATGTTTCTCTAAACCCCCGAATCCAAAAATGGTTTAAAGTTGCACAAGACCTGTTTTATTTTCAATACTACTTATAGTACTTTGAACTACTATGAGATCAGTACTAGTTTAGAATTTACTACTGTTTTACTTTCAGTATAGTGATTATCTTTAGTGAATATCTCAGTTATCATTTTTAGGGTTATTATAATTGTTTGTATAATTATGTTTCTTAATGTATAATGGAAATGATAATTATCTTTAATAATTTTTACAAACATCATAGCTCATATTTTATAATATAACCAAAGAGATTCCCTGAAAAGAATAAAATACTTATGTTTAAGAAAAGGTTTTTATTTTTCCACTTCCTGCCTCCAAAAAAATCTAATACTACTGCATTATTTTCTCTCTTTTGCTGACTTAGTAGTTTCAGCATTTTAATGGCACAGATTCTACAAGAGGATGCATGCCCCGTGTTTCGCAGAATCTACGAAGTTCCTGGTTCAGATATGATTTTTTCCCCAATTTAATACCAATCAAGTTGTTAGTACTATCTTCAGTTAATAATACAATTTTAATTATCATTATTATGATTACGATTATCATAATAATTGTAATTATAATGATCATTGTGATCATTGTAAATATTATGATTATTTTATTGATGAATAATTTATGAAGATAATAATTATCCTTAATATTCATATTCATCATAATTCATAACTTATAATTTATTCATAGAATATGACTCATAAGCAAAAATCTCATGTTTTTAAACTCTTACCTACTGCATATTTTCAGTATAATCATTATTTTTAATGAATATCTGAATTATATTTATTTTTATTATGATTATAATTTTTATCATGATTATTATATTTATGAATAATTTATGACGATAATAACTATCTTTAATAATTTTTCTATTTTTGCATTGTTCATAATTCGTATTATATCGAATGAAATTGACTCATACGCAAAAGTGCCTATTTTCTTAAATGTTTAATAATTAATAACCCCAGCCTCCGAAAATGATTTAAGGAGGCACAGAACCTTGCTTTATTTTCAGTGCTATCAATTCAGTACTACTTTACTATTTACTACTGCTTTATTTTCAGTATAGTGATTATCTTTAGTGAATATCACAGTTATAATTTTTAGGGTTATTAGAATTATTTGTAAAATTATTATTTTTTCAATGTATATTGGAGGTAATAATTATCTTTAATAATTTTTACATACATCATAGTTCATAGTTTATAATATAACAAAAGATATTTACTGAAAAGCATAAATTGGTTATGTTCACGAAAAGGTTTTTATATTTTAAATTCCTGCCTCCAAAAATAATCTAATACTACTGCTTTATTTTCCCTCTTTTGCTGACTTAGTAGTTCCAGCATTTTAATGGCACAAATTTAACAACAAGATGCATCTCGCAGAATCTACGAAGTTCCTGGTTCAGAGATATGCTGTTTTTTTTCTTATCTTCCCAATTTAATCAGAGTCGAGTTGTACGCTAGCAACTGGAGAGCACGCATCAAATGATTGAATAAATGATGGAATGAGAAAGACTTGTATCGATTTTCGACGCAGCTTTTTTTTTTATTTATCTGCAGCTTTGTATCCCATTCTTTCTTGGAAGCACAGGCAGTCACTCTAAACTCTAGGCTCGTCGCTTCCTTAACGGAATCTCTTCGAACATGTCTCAAATTTCAAAGAAAGCGACGCAAATTCAATTTCACGACGAGGTAACGGGACAAATAGGGCACAAGTTCCAAGTGCATTTCCGGTTCTTGTGTGTTACTTAGAAGCTTTATTTATCAAATACGCGAATTTGGGTTCGTACATTATATGTCAGGATTTTTTTTCTTTATAAAATGAATGTCCCTGTTTATACTTCGAAGGCGTAAAGTTTAAAGCTTTAAGTAAATGTCAAATTCAAAATAATGTCTATAGAAAGAAAATATGAATAATCTATAACCGGTACTAAAAATTATCTATATTTGAACTTAAAGAATATATTGAAATTAATAATAATCGAAAATAATATTTTAATGACTAAATACATGATTTTCAATGTGCAGTTAATAATTATAACTTACGTTTCATAATATTTCTATTCGATCCCAAATAATATTAGGATTACAATTATTATATTTCAGGATATATATTAGCTAATATTATAGTTTTAATATTACAATTATTTTAATAATCATGATTATTATTATTATTATTACCTATATTTTTTACCATTATTTTTTACCATTTTACCTTTATTTATCTTAAGTATTTTTTGTAAATTGTTATAACTAACAATTTATAGTGAATGATCCATGATAATTAAACATAATATTTCCTGCTTAAATAACACGGATAAATTGTAAATGTCTGTATTTTCAGTTAATCAAGTCATAACACACCAGCTGATTTTAGAGAATATACACTGGTTATCAAAAATTAAGGAAAAGTCACAAAATTAGCGATTACTCAAAAAGTTACGCGTAGAATTTAATGAAACTTATACACATTATACAACATACAGGTAGGAATAAAATAGCATAAAAAGAAATCGCCAGACAATTATGGTGTTATAGAAACTAGCATATGTATACAATAAACAAATCGAATGTGCCACTTTTGTATAGGAAAAGTACCTTTAATATGGCGTATGATCTCCCCGAGACGCAATACAGCACATACAGCGATGTGTGATCCTGTCAGTTAAGCGGTCTATGAGTTCGGTAGGAAGTGAGACCCATTGCTCTTTCCAAGCAGTTGAATGCGTGACTAGGGTCCTAGGAGGAGGATTGACAGCAGCTATACGTCGTCCTAAAGCGTCCCAAACATGGTCGATAGGATTCAGGTTCGGTGATCTAGCTGACCACCCCATGCACTGAATTGTTTTCTGCTCAAGATAAGCATCCACGATGCAAGCCCTGTGCGGTCTCGCATTATCGTCCTGTACCACGAAAGCATCACCTATGGCCCCGGCATAAGGGAGCACATAAGCATCAAGGATGTCATCTCTATAGGTGTGAGCGTTCACATTTCTACGGGGAAAGACATGGAGGTCTGTGCGTCCACCCAAAGAGATATCACCCCAGACACACTCACTGCCTGATCCGTATGCATATCTTTCACGGTTGTGTGATGGATGAAAACGAGTTCCAGGTTCTCTCCAAATCAAAATACGCCTAATATTGCTTTGGAAGCTAAACCTGGTCTCACCCGTAAAGAGAACAGCCCTCCATTGATCACGTGTCCAGTGGACATGTTGACGTGCCCACTGCGAACGTTCCCGCCTATGGCGTGACGTGAGCGGGACGAAAATGGCTGGTAGCCTCGCAAAAAGACCACCTTCGCGAAGCCTTCTACGCACGGTTGACGTTGATACCAATCTTCCAGAGCTTGCAGCTAGGGAGGACCTGCAAACGATACTTGCTGACGGAGTTTCGGTTCTATTACTTCATGCGCATAATGACAAATATCGGTCATCGTCACTCGTCGTAGCATATGGCCGTCCTTGGCTGAACCTCCTGGATGCCGAATCCGTGGTTAGAAATTGTTTCCAGAGTCTATGAACCACAGTCGGACTCACATCTAGCCATTTGGCCACTTCTGTCTGACTTTGTCCTGCCTCTAGCCTCCCAGTAGCTCGCCATCGCAGTTCTTCGGTCAAATGATGCCTGGAGGTCATTGTTACAATTTGGCTATGCCAGATGTCTAATCTCAGCTTTGCAGATGCAATTGCCGCCTTGTTCTGAGATATGCACATTTATGCTCCTCGCAAATGACGTATTCTAACTGCAGCGCCACTATTTTGCATAATGTAGTATTGTTCAGCACCTTTTGCTTAACAACATATTAAAATTTTAAACGGATTGGCCAGTTTTGAACGTGTTATCCCTCTTTTTGTGACTTTTCCTAAATTTTTAATAACTAGTGTATATACTATACACACTCTTAGACAAAAAAAAGACGCACCAAGAAGGGGCAATGCAAACTGGACACAAATTGATTTGCATACAGTTTTCGACTGAAAATGCAAAATTTTAAAGTTTGGAGGCCAATGAATGAACAACCTTAACTACGCAACTGGCAGAATATTAAAGAGGAGAAATTTCTATTCCAGGTCATAAATTCTTTGCGAAATTCCTTTCGTGTAGCCAGGTAGACAGTAAATATGTCTTGCATTGTTAGCGATATACACTAAGAATTACTTTTGAGGTTCTGTTAATTACTTACCTTTCTGAAGTTTGACGTCATGTTTTAAGTTTAAATTTTTTAGCCGATTCAAGTTAAGGCGATTCAATTTATAATTAAGCCGAATAACCCACGCAAGTTTCGTTTATATTACGTCATGTTTGGGATACTGCCGTGCGTCATGTAATTAAACATAAAAGTCTTCAGTTTCCGGTTGATGGCGTATTTCGGACGTAGTTACGTAGTTGAACCCGATATTTGAATATCGGCTTTTTACATGAGTATATAAGCCGTGAACACTTTTACGAAATCATCAATGAGCTTGTGCTTGAGCTGGGGAGATAACTGGAAGTTGTATCAAGCCTCCCTAGCTTTAGGTAACTTTTGTATTATTTCCGTATTAGAGCTCTATGATAGTCCATCACAGAATGGAAATAAAATGAGTTTATGAAGTGTTTTAATAGGAAAACCCAGCTTATATTACCAGTTGTTGTTAGTGGGGAGGAAGATAATGACGTTGTTTTAACTAATTATAACTTGTTTTTCAAATGAATAAACTTTTATTCCGTTATTGTTAAAAGGCTTGTCGTCTATACATTATTTTTGAGCAGCTTCAAGAGTTTTAACGTTTACCCTTTTTAACAAACACGGCTTTAACTGCACATTTTTACTCTGCTATTAAAAGATATATATTAGAAGGATTATAAGAATTGTTGACTCGCATGTTTTACATGTACGCTAACACGCATACAGGTGCGCGAACAGTATGCGCACATGTCAGCATTTGAGAGAGAAAGTGTCGTTGGACTCAAAGAAGCCGGTTGGTCTAATCGGCAAATCGCTCGACATTTGGGTAGGAGCGATGCCACTATTAGACGATGTTGGAAGGAAAGAGGGAACCATGACCGAACACAGCGTGAAGAAGGTAGCGGTCGGCCTAGAGGAACGACAGAACGTGAAGACCGAGCAATCGTCAGAGCGGCTGTCACAGCCCCAGATTCACCATTATCATCAATCTTACGCGCAACTGGTGCTTCAGTGACCGAACGGAACATCAGATAAAATGGATTGAGATCACGACGCCCCTTGCGCCGACTACCATTGACCTCTGTAGACCAACAAGCCCGTTTGAAGTGGTGTCGGGCACATTCGACCCGGAATGTCACTGACTGGAGTAGAATTGTCTTCAGTAATGAGTCCCGCATCGAATTGAACCTCGATGATCGGTGAATACGTGTCTAGAGACGCGCCGGATAGCAGTGGGATACCAACCTGAATGTCTACCGCCAACGCTATTAGTAACTTAACTAACAAAATTTAAAATAATATAGTTTTTTTATTTTAATTAAGACTCATTTGCTTATTACTGATAGTTATAGTATTACTAATATGTAACCTCTATTGACACCTCGGACCCCCACCCGTTAGGGTATCGTCCATTGAACACCTGAAGACCGTTCGGTACGTAGCAATACCTGAATACGCAGACGAATGTTAATTTCCGCGGTTCGGTGCTTTCCATTGCTGTGGGCCTCGAGGATGCCGGATAAACGGTACAGATCCATCATCCACTCAAGGCACCCCAAGCCCCCTTACTAATATGTACCACAGGACCACAGGAAAGTTGGTCTAACTGCACTACCTGGGCCACGCCCTCAAGTGCAGGCTTTCAGAAAATAAGCAGCGGGGAACCATGATTGGACAGAAAGTAGAGAGAGAAGAAAAGTGAATGGAGCGCTCAGGATCTTCGAGTTCAATGCCTTCAGCTGGAATCACCGAAGTGATCCAGCATCGGGCAAGACAGTAGGAAAGTAAAATGATACTGTAGAAATCTTCCCCAAATGATTATTTAGTAATATATTACTAATTACTTATTAACTTTATTGGTAACATAACTAACAAAATTAATAGTCATTTAATTTTCAAATTAGTTTATTATGTCTCATATTGTATTACTGTCATAGACACATATACATGGTACATTAATGAGGCACCAGAAAACAGGGCTCCATATCCTCGGTATGGATAATTTTTTGTGGCTATATTTCCGTTCTCAGGATTAAAAGAAAAGTGTTGACTTGAAAGTTAAAATAATAATAAAAATAATAATAATAATAATAATAATAATAATTAAAATAATAATTTTTAAATAAATAAATAAAGATAAATAATATTAATACTAGCAAAAAATAAATAAGTGAAAATATATAAATTGACAACTATATAAAGTGTCAGGTTTAAGAAGAAAAAATAAATAATAATAATAATAATAATAATAATAATAAAATAAAAATTTACGGTAGCAGACGATTAAGCAAAAATCAGTAAGGATAGTCTTGAGGTGTTTATTATTACTACTTACATATTACTAATTATTTATTTACTTTATTGGTAACATAATTAACAAAATTAAAAGTAACATAATTTTCATATTATTTTATTGTCTCATTTTTTATTACTGATACTTATTATTACTAATATATTACCATTTTATTACTAATTATTTATTACTAATATATTACTAATATTTAAGCAATAATTTATTACTGATATATTACTAATTTTATATTACTAATATATATTGTTACTCATTATTGGTCATTATTTGTACCCCACAGCAAGAGATTGATTACTAGGGATACGTAATTTTCGTATTTACGATACAGATGCGAATAAATGCTAAAATTATCTTTTTACTACTTTTCGGTGAAAAAGCGGTGAGAAACGGATTTTCAAGCGAAATTAGGTAATAACAATAATAATTTGTTAACATAATTGCTTAACTAAGACCATCCACTGTCTATAACTGAGAAATCCCACTGTCCTTCGGATTTGCTCCTTTACCCGGAAAATATGTCCATTCAGGAGTCGAACCTGAAAATCCAACTGTAAAAATCAACCATCAAGTTTCGTGGAACAATTTAGTAGATTTAAGAACGTCTCTTGAGCACCAAAGTCAAGGGTATTTCATCTACTTACAGTAGTGAACCAAGATACTCCTGTTGATGTTATACAGATTTTAATTTCAACGGAATGCTACTGCCTTAACTTTGCAAAGTCAGATATACAAAACCTCTATAGTCCCGTAACAACGTAGATGCTGAGATTTTTTAGTATGTACGAGTACAACATAGTAATTAATGACAGAAGGCAAAGACTTAAGGAACATAATATTGAGAACACTACATTTTAGCTTTTAACTAAGAAATTTGTATACTTATTTATCCAAGTAAGTAAATTGTAATATTTTTAAATAAATGCGAAATTTTTAAATATATATTTTTTTGCAAATAAATGTGAAATTTTATATATTGCATTTTTTATTGTATTATGTGGAATTAAGCAGGTAATAAAATAGATGATCGTATAGTGGCACTTTTAAAATTGTTAATTGGAGAAAACACATTCTGACACATGTCTGAGATAATTAGAAAATTAACTCAATTTTAATAAATAATATTAGCATTTAATTTCTCTTCTTATTTAAGGTTAATTTTATCGCTAGTTACAATTTGCACAGAAACAACATTATAATTATATACATACATTAAGAAAGTATTTGAACACATATTAAAACCTAGCTACATATATTAATTATTCTGTGCTCTCGCCTGATAAATATATTACAAATTATTTTTACTTACCACCACCCTCATTGTAGACTGATGATTTAGTCTCATTGTATTACTAAACTTTGTCCAAAAACAGACCAGAAATCTCGAAATATCTCAGCACACAAAAATGGCGACAGGGGCTGAAGAGCGGACAACCTCGAGCTATAGCACAGTCGCAGCTTTTTTTTAAACTGACTCAAAAAAAAAGTTAAAACTTCCCAGCACCGAAAATCGCAGGTCAGAAAATGTTCTAGAACAATTTACCTTTCAGACATACGATTGGTTAAAAGACGGTAGCTGGGACGTTGCTATGGAGGAACTATGTCCCCCTAATGACTGAGAGGGTGGCAAGTAATTCTCCCTTCTTGTGCAAATGACCTTGTGTACTATCCGTACTGTTACAGGTCACACTTAACTGCATATATATTGGAGGCACATTTCCATCTTCCAGGAAAACCGGTACGAAAAACCACAGGAATGATTTTCAGCACATAGACAATTTAAGATTTTCAAAATAAATTAAATACACTTATAAATGTGCATGGAACCGAATTAATGTTGTTTCGAAATTGCGAAATAAGAAAATAATACTTTTTAAGAGTTAAAACAGTATAATAATCAAAATAATTACAAAAGTCAAGTTCCATGTCACATATTGCGAAATTTTGATAGTTTTTATGCGAAATTATCCCTATTGATTACCCATTATAGCTCAGGGCTTTATTCCTTGAGGGACTCATTTTTGTCCCGTAACGACTTTTTGGGTAATCCCCTGCAAAAACATGTCCTATCTTAAAATTAACAATAGTTCCGCGTTCACGTTCATTGTTTAAAATCCGTGCATACTTATTTCTTTCATCGTAAAATGTCTAATATACACCACAGGTTTGATAACATATTTCGCGAGAGAACTTCGCCAAGGCATTTACGGAAACCTAGTCGCGAAATCCTATTTACTGTTGCAAGACACAGGCGAGGACTCGGAGATTTAAAACGTTTTCAGTGTTTCGTTTCCAAGTGCCTCGTTGCAAATGGCGTTTATCAGGAGGTGGGAATTTCCCCAGAGGTATTGTGATATCCCAAAGCATTCTCCAAATCCCTGGGCGTGTACTTCGAAAACGTGTACCGCCTATCCCCGTTCCCAGTGGGGAAAAAATTCTAAAATACGAAGCAGAGGCAGACTGCACACTAGGAAATATATTCAAGAATTATTCGTGTTAAAATATCGGAAAGGATATTGATGTTGGTTGCATAAAATATTTGGAAGTGACCCAAAGTTTGTGCAGGAAAAATATCAACAAATGAATATGTGATGTATTCAAGAGAATAAATCAAATGTTTTTTACCCTGCAGCCACCAGTTATTTTTATGCTTTTCTAAGAAAAATCCCGGGTTTATTGTATTAAGTTTACATTTTACATACTATTTTTACAATGCTACTGGTTTCTTGTCTGAAGAGTTTTAATGAATTATAAAATATATACATAAAAAACATAATTAATGATGAAATTAAAAATATATATATTGGGGAAAAAAATAAATAAATTTTTTAACTTACAACCTTCGGTAAATAAAAACAGAATCAGAAATTTCCCAGAATTTTAGTTATTTAAAATGATGCGCATTTCTCAGAAACAATGTAAGTTAAGTCCTTCAAAAACTAAAGCTATTTTTTCAGTAACGATAGAAATCCAACTCCTCCGGTCACAGTATGCGATCACCTAGTTCACTTTGAGAGAGAGGGCAAATACCTAGGGATTTATCTCGATAGTCGACTGACGTAGAAGAAAATATAGAACATAACATTAGAATTTTTTTTAAAACCAGTAAGGATATCGCCCACCTACTGTACCAAAATCAAATGGGTTTAGATAATAAACTACACTTGTATAAAACAGTACTGCGTCCCATCCTGTTGTACGTTGTGCATTTTTGGGGCTCAGCAGCTGACACCCATATCCAGCGATTGCAGACAATTCAAAATAAAACACTCCGCGGTATTAGGAAGGTGCCCTGGTACCTTAGAAACGTACTTATTCACAGGGATCTGAGAATCGAACCCATTCGGCAACACATTAAATATTTCGCATCTAATTTCTACAATAGATTATATTCAATAGACAACGAAGAAATAGCTAACCTCCCCGACTACGACCCAAGGGAATGCTATAGGCGTCCTAAGGCCACTTTGATTATTCACCCTGGTCTACTTCCCCATTCTTAACATTCCCTCCAACCTCTTCTGAATTCTAAATTACAATGGCCGGTGCTTCTGGTTCTGACCTGTCATTTTTTGAGGTATCGACCTAAAGGCTATCTTACTGATTTTTTGCTTAATCGTCAGCCACCGTATTTTTTTTCTAATCTGCCACATTAAATTGTTGTCAAATTTGTATTTATTTATTTGTTTATTTATTACTCTTATTAGTATTATTTTTATTTTACTTATTTATTATTATTATTATTATTATTTTTACTTTCAATGTCAACACTTCTCATTTAATCCTGAGAACGGAAATATAGCCACAAAAAATTATCCATACCGAGGATATGGAACCCTGCTCTCTGGTGCCTCGTTAATGTACAATGTCTATGTCACAAGGAATGTTTCCAAAAAACAAAGCTTTCTTCAGATATTCTGTAACTGAAGAGTTTTTAAATAAGCTATTATACAGGTTATTTCTTCACAACATATTCCTACTGATGAAATAACCACCGCTATGTTGCATGTTCGACAATTAAATTCTATTCAACTAATAACTTATTTAAAACGTCATCACAAAATTCAAACCTAATAATTTTTAGACAGTAATAGACGCTACTAACAATATTAGACTTTATTTACATATTGAAAGATTACCTTATTATTCTCGGTTGAGGATTCAAATTACTGACAATATGTCAGTTCGGAATCAAAAGGTACATCTACCCAACATTAGATTGGCATGAACATAATCATAAGTCCGTCAGAAACACTCGAAAGTCAAAAGAGCAGACAGACACCAACGCATTGGCGGCTTCAAGGGAGGGGTGGGCAGTAGGGGCAATTGCCCCTCCCATAAACGCTCAGCGTATTTTTTTTCATAGCCTAAAATTATATAATCGTAGACCTATGACTAAATGAGTTTAAATTTAAAATGAGACGATATATATATATATATATATATATATATATATATATATATATATATATATATATATATATATATATATATATATATATATAACCCTATGAACCGACTTTGCCCCGAACCCCCAAGACTCGGGACTGGAACCGCCCCTGCGCCAACGCATATGCACATTAATTTCTACACGGCATGTGCAGAAGGCGGAGCTTGACTGAGATCATACGGCTTAGTCACCAGACACAAAATCTCCATATGATGGAAAAGAACAGACAGACGTCGATGCAACTGCACATTAAATCCTACTCGGCAATTGCAATAGGCGGAGCTTGATTGCGAACGTACGGCTGCGTCACCAGGCAAAAAATGTGGATATTATGAAAAATCGGCATATTGACGTCCGCCCACACAGGAGAAAAGCAAGTGTCAGTAGTCCCGTCCCTTGGGAGGCATTCACAACACCTGCATTTAAATACACAGGGAAAAAAAATGTTTACCGAAGTTCAGATACTATAAAAATTTAATGCAGCACGATACTAATGAGACCCGCTGGAATTAACAGAATTATCAGAGCGCTATTCCGGCATCACCCGCAGCCGCAGGTTTAAGTAAATTAAAAGTAAGTGTTTACATTAGTAAAATTGGCCCAAGTGGTAGAGCGTTGGGTTCCGGACTGGGGGAGCTTGGTTCGAAACCCGACGAACATTATTGAAATACATCAGATAACGGAGATGTTATCTTCGTCGACCAGAATATCAGTGGTGGTGTTGGAAGGTTAAACCCCTCCAGACGTCCCCTGGCTGTGCACGATCAAAATTGAGGTGGCATTAAGGGAACAATGTTGACTCACCAAACTGGTATTCCCGAATAAAAAGTAGTCAACAATTCCTGTGGTTAATACAGTGCGAATGCCACGGAATCAGGGCCACTCTACTTGCCAATAAATGTTGGTAAAACTTTTTTCTTGCTGCATCAGAATTCTTCAATTCTTTTTTTTTAACTTATATTCAAACTGCGCAAATGATGCGAGCAATTCATAGTAACAAATTTGGGACTAAATGTGAAACTGGGTCATTTTATGGGAACTTACATATAAATTAAATACATTCAGAAAAAGAAGAAAATATCATCACTATAAAAATCATTAAGGTTAAAAAGGAAAAATAACATAGTGATTCTTTTTTCTTTTCATTTTTAGTTTCAAAATTTATGTTTTGAATACATATTATTATATTTGATATATACACATACATACATACATACACACACACACACACATATATATATATATATATATATATATATATATATATTATATATATTATTATATTTTTATATTTGAATATATATTTTGTAAACCAATGCTGTGTCTTTATTCCGAAAATAAATTTGACGCAAAGAAAACTTCCACTCGCTGCCGACAGATGGAAGCACTGACATTGCACTAAAAGCTACATATGAGGCGTTGAAAGGCAAAGTGGTGTAAGTCACATTTTCCCCTTTTTTTCATCTGAGGGCAAATATGTAATCTCCATGTTCACTTTATAGTGGAATTGTAAATAGTTATTATTTGCAGTATTGTAATAATTGTTATGAATTATAATTTATTCAATTTATGGTGGAATTTTTTGTAGTTTCTGCAGTTAAAACTCTTTTGACTTACACCACTTGACTTACTGACTTACACCACTTTGCCTTTCACCGCCTCATATATTGACTGTATATTATGGAGAAATACGCTTAAAAAATTCAAGTAAATCATCCGTTACATAGTAACTTGAGACTTGGTTTCTACGATTTTTTTTTCTTTCTATTTGCCACCATTTTTTTTTCAAATATGCTGCTCTGAGTAATTTACTCTGTTATATATTACAGACAGATAAATTTAAAGACTTAGTGTTATATAGGTTTTCACTCAGGTGAGTTGAGTATTAAAAGCCTCTTCGCATATATCACGAAAAAGTGATTTAAAATTGAAAAACTGGCTAATAATGTTGAAATGGATCTAGCAATGAGTGATGAGGTTTACATTAATTTTTGGGCGTTTCTAACGCCGGTACCATATTGCATTTAAGCTTTTTTAACATGGAACATAATTTTTCGGAGGTTCAACCATCAAAATCATTATGTCACGCAAGGAATCGCGATATGTCATTCTTACAGAAAGAGGACATGCGTTCTATGGAAAGGAGTATTGTTTATTGTTTTCTTCTCCCCATATTTTCATGAAGTTAGATAAAAAGGATATATTGATGCTGGCTAGGGGTATGGCTGTCAGCAAAGACTTAGGTGGCATTTGTGCGGACCAAAGTTCCATATATCGAAAAGGGTGTGACGGAAATTAGTTGTGTTTTTCAAGTGTAGAGGGCGTTAGTCATCCATGTTTTGATGTATTTTCAACATCGATTTACGTCTTGTAATTTCTATCTGTGTTCAGTATTCCCTTTGTTTCGAAGCACCGAGCATGGAACGTCCGTTTAATCGACGACAGGAAAATGAATAAATATTAATAAATCACAGGATTGATGATGCATGTGATTTTATTTTGTCTCGTCAGCCTTTTTGTTTGCCAGGGCATTAAATTAGTTTGTATTTCGCCGAATGGCAATTTGAACGATATTACACGTTTCTGTGCGTCCTATTCGCTAGTGTGTGGCACCCAAGGTTTCAAAAGTATATGAAGAGGTAGGCGAAAATTAGTAAGGGTTATATTTCGATGCACATGTTCCATGCACGCCGATCCTAAGTCGAAGATAGAAGTGATCTTCGATTTTCTTTTCATTATTTTCTGATCTTCGAGTTAAAAATTTGGGCTATTGTCCATCGGATGGCGTAGGTTACACCTTTAAAAAACTCCTCGATCTGACATAGAAAATCTATGAATAAAATCAAGTGAAACTGTATTAATGCGTCCCACTAAGGTCATAAATAAAGTATTTTTATAGGAAAGCAATAATTTGGAATGATTCCACATCCAATTTTGAGAAACTAGGTTTCGTTGAAACAAGATTTCATTGGTTTTCCATCCATTTTATTTATTTATTATTAAACTGTATTTAATTTGCAAAATTTCTAGCCAGACAGAATAATTGCACATAGAAAAAACTAAAATTATTCCTGTTATTTTATTAAGTGCAAAGCATCTTTTCATTCATTGATTACTCTCTCTTTATGATGAACACCTCCGAGAAAATATTCGATCCATCTCTATCTAGTGGAATGTTTTAAAACATCACAGAATAATGTCGACAGCTTGTATCGGAAAACCAATATTTTTTTTCGAAGTATATGTCCGCGTATGACATATGCGAAGTATATGTGGCGTAAACGATATTGCTCAAGAATTAGAAAATTTATGGAGGTTCTAAAATATAATTCTTTGGATACTCTGTATACATTTTACCTAATGTTATCTTCCCGAATGTAGTTTTTATACGTATTATCTCATGTTATCATGTTTATTAATTGCTGTTACCATTACTTTCATAGGTATGTCTAGCTTGAGGTAGCTCTTAAATGTTAACTAGTTTCTAGAGATCTTTAATTGCAATTCTTAAGATTATCTGTATAAGTTGCACCTAATGTTATCTTCCTGAATGTAGTCTTTATACGTTTTACCTCTAGTTATCATTTTAATTATTTGTTGCTACTATAACTTTCATAGACATGTCTAGCATAAACTAGTTGTTAAATGTTAACTAGTTTATAGAGATCTTTAATTGCAGTTCTTAAGATTATCTGTATACGTTGCACCTAATGTTATCTTCCTGAATGAAGTGTTTATACATTTTAACTTATGTTATCATTTTAATTAATGGATGCTACCATTACTTTCATAGACAGCAGAAACCAGTTGTTAAAATTGCCCTCTGTAAATAATATCATAGATTTAAAACTGAGTTTTTATTGCAATTATTTTTGTGAAGGAATACATATTTATTTGAATTTCAACTTTATTAAATGCTTTCGCATATACATTTACACTATTTTAAGTTTTTGGGATTATATATATATATATAATATTTATATATATATTTCTTCTGTCCGTGTGTATGCCACTAAACTCCTCCTAAATGGCTGGACTGAATTTTATGAAATTTTGTGTATGCGATTAATTTGATTCGAGAATGGTTTAGATCAGGGATGGGCAAATGTTTTCGGTCGCGGGCCAAAAATCGAAAAAAAAAAGCTTGGCGGGCCAAGATAAATTTTTCTAAAATTTTAAAAACAATATACAAGTATTACAATTTAAATATGTTAATGAGATGAATGAAATTGTGATTTCATTTTTAAAAGTTCCTTATATTGAGGTTCGAAGTGAGATGTACTGATTCTAAGGAACGAGGCTAAATGCTCATCTCTCAGTCAACTTCTGAAATAATTCTTTCTAAGGTTCATAGTTGAAAACACTTGTTCACATATATAAGATGAAGCAAACATAGCACTGATTTTCTGGGCGTGAGATATTAAATTTGGGAAACTTACTTTCGATAATGATTTGTAAAACTCTAACTTTGGCATAGATTTAGAAACAACTGCTTGAGATGATTGTTAGATTGCAACTCAATTAATTCAAGCTGCAAATCTGAACTCACTGCTTCACAATTTACATTGAAAGGCATGGTAAAAATATCCAATTCAGTTGAATGGCACTGAAATCTTGAAATCTGCTTTCGAATTCAAAATGCAGTTTTTTCAAGCCATCTTCATAATTCTTAAGCTTCTGTTCATTTACTGAGGGTATTGAATTTAACCTCGAGAAATGAGACAAGCCGTTCTTAGCTAGCTGCCCAGCAAATTGATTAAGTTTTAGTTTAAAAGCTTTGAGATGGGCCCAGATATCGTCTATAAATTGTTTTTTCCCTTGCATCTTGACATTCAAGTTGCTCATATGACAAAGAAGATCTGTGAAAAATGCGAAGTCCGAAAGCCATTCTGTATCTTCTAACACTTCGCACTCCGCAGAACACTGTTTCTCATGGAGGAACGACACAATGTCGTCTTTCAGCTGCCAAACTCGCTCGAAAACACATCCTGCACTAAGCCACCTTACTTTCGTGTAATACAGTACATCAGAGTATTCAGATTGCACGGACTGAAGAAAATCTCGAAATTGCCTGTGAGTAAGCCCACGAGATCGAATAGTGTTTACAAGCTTCACGACTGCATCAAGCACGGGTTTCATATTCAATGCAGATTTACACAGAGTTTCTTGATGTATAACACAATCTAGAAAAACAACATTGTTCCCAGGATAGTTTTGATTAACGAGTCCAATAAATCCAGATTTTTTTCCTGTCATATTTGGTGCTCCATCGGTCGTAATATTACATATATTTCTTACAGGCACTTTCAAAGTTAAAAGCCCTTCCTGAAATTCACGAAAAATATCACATCCCGTTGTAGTTCCCTTTAAAGAACGCATGCACGCCATTTCCTCGGTAATTTCAAAGTTTTCATGAACACCTCTTATAAATAATACTAATTGAGCAGTATTATTTATATCAGTGCTTTCATCCATAGCTATGGAGCAAACTTTAAACTGGCCAATCTTTGACTCTAATTGTGATGTAAAATTTTTATCGATGGCTTCGATTCTAGAAGTCACCGTTTTTCGAGAAAAGCTTACAGTCTAAAAACTATTTTCCTTGTCTGGACATAAAACATCACAAACTTGGAGAATGCATTGTTTAACGAACTCCCCATCACAGAGAGCTTTATTATTTTTAGCAATATTGTATGCTACAATGTAACTTGCATGTGTAGCTGCTTCTTCGATAGTGTTTACCTTGTTGAAAAACTGTGTCGGCCTGATAAGTTTTTACAAATACTTTCTACATTTTGTTTTCTTTCCTATTCGGACATTGCTTCGTAATTGGAATTCTTATGCTTAGATGTGAAATGACGGGAAATGTTATATTCTTTGCTTAAGACTTCTGCAGCTTCATTGCAGATAAGACACACTGGTTTATATTTAACAACTGTAAAAAAATATTTCCAGATCCATTCAGCATTAAAAGCACGGCAGTCTGAATCAACTTTACGTTTTTTAGTAGCCATTTTGGGGTTGAAATATTTTACGAATAATCCAAACAAGCACTAGTTACGATATACATTTAATACTTTCACTACTATTCACAATGATGCTATATGTCCGCAATCATTCCATACGCAATCACTAATATTAAAACTCGCCAAAAGAAAAAGCCGCTGGCTGGAGCTTAAAATGCGCAGTCTGCCACATGTGAGGTCTAATTCACCTATATTAGATTCACATATGTCTGCTCCCCGAGAAAGAGTTGGCGCCAGTCTACAGCTATAACTAACAAAGAACTTCCGCTTTTAACACTTTACCGATTGAAAGCTGTCTGTGCTTGCTATTTCCGTCGATTTATGTTTTGTAGAACAAAAATAGAGAAAGTAAAAAGATCATCAGTCCTTTGAAAAAAAGGAAGAAAAAAATAATATTTAAACAAAGTAGAAAAGGAGATGGATATATAATATATAAATATATATTTTCTTTTAATTTCCGTCGGACCGGCAAATTAAAATACTATCCGCGGGCCGGATAAAACCTTCCGGTGGGCAGGAGTTGAACCGCGGGCTGAAGTTTGCCCATCCCTGGTTTAGATTCACAATAAGACACCCCTAGCACCCTAGGGGGGGGGCAGGGGGCAAATGTAAAAATATTTGAAAACGACTGATATCACAGTCAAATCCATAGTTTTTGGTTTCTCTGAGATCAATAGTGACACTCCCGATGTCGTTTAAGGGCAAGTTCAGCCCCTCCCATTAGCATAGGGGAAGGGAGAGGGGAAGAAGGGGAGAATATAAAATCTCCAAAATGACCAAGAGTAGTGTCGAATCCTTAGTTTTCGGGGTCTCTGAGATTAATAGTGAAACTCCCGATATCCTTTAAGTGCAAGTTCAGCCCCCCATTTTCATAGGGCGGCGAGGGGGAAGTAGGGGAATATAAAATCTCCAAAATGACCGATAGTAGTGTCGAATCCATAGTTTTCAGGGTCGCTGAGATTAATAGTGACACTCCCAATGTCGTTTAAGTGCAAGTTCAGAACCCCCATTACCATAGGGGGTGAGGAGGGATGAAGGGGAGAATATAAAATCTCAAAAATGACCGAAAGTAGTGTCGAATCCTTAGTTTTCGGGGTCGCTGAGAGCAACACTGGCAATCCTAGTGCCGTTTAAGTGAGAGTTCAGCACCACCCAATCAATGTTGGAGGGGAGGCTGGGGGGAGAAGATAAAATAACCAAAATGACCGAGAATAGTGTCGAATCCAAAGTTTTAGGGGTCACTGAGACAAATAGTAACACAACTGATGCCGTTTAAGTGCAAGATCAGCACACCCCCCCATCAGCATTGGGGAGGAGGGGGGGAAGGGGAAAATGAAATGTCCAGAATATCCGGGAGTAGTGTCAAATACATTGCTTTTGGAGTCACTGAGATGATTATGGGAACATAAAAGTGTTTTTTATAATCAAGTTTGATTTAAATAATAGAGTGAATTTGTAATTTTATTTTATCATTTGTATACTGTACATGTAATTTTAAATACCCGTAAATAAAATTACTTAGATTTTAAACTGTCGGTAGAATTAATTCCTTTTCCTGTATAGTAAAAAAACTGATATTAATAAATACCTGGGCAACGCCGGGTATATATATATATATATATACACACACACATTTGGATCTCTGTTTAACGACTTTCAAGGGACCATGAAAAATCGTCGTTAAGTAGAGCGTCGTAAAACAGAGAGCCAACTGTATATATCGTGAAATTTCTCTGTGGTGACCAGTCATGGTTCTGAAAAAGTGGCCGTTTTGAGAGGTGGCCGTCGGAAAGAGGTTTCTTCCATGACATCTCCATGAGTCTCTATGGAGTTTATAATATGTAAAATTAATTAATCATTCTTTAATAAGTCTTTAATCCATTTAATTTGACCGCTTAGAGGGGCGACTGCCGGATAAATGTGACCGACTAAAGAAATTTCACTGTATATACAGGGTGCGGCAGAAATAACGTTCTGATTATGAACGTCAATAACAAAAATACAAGGCAAGATAGCGAAAGAAATCTTTTATGCATTAGAAAATTTAAAAAAGTATTTATTTATTATTTATTATTATTTTATTGATATTATTTATTTTATGTATTTATTAATTTATTTATTTATACCCTCGGAAAATTCTTTCTGCCGCACCCTGTATATGTATGTATGTACGTATGTCCACACATGTTTGTTTGCATGTATGTCTGCACATATGCATCTTCGCATAAGCATACATGCATACATTCGTTTTCCTAGGAATTTAATGCGCAAAGTTTTAGAAACGGCCAGTTATAAATAATCCCAAGTATATGTACTTAAAGCACAGTTATGAAGCAGGGCACTAATAGATAATCAGCATAAAAACGTTGTATTACTTTAACAACATTTTTATGCCTGTTCACATGGTTCATAGTTTCAACATTTTTATACTTGAGTAGCTGAAAACCCGCACTTCCAAATTAACATCCATATTAAATACAACGGTCAATGTATGCAATTAATACAAAAATAAATAAATAAATAAATAATTAAATAAAAAAAAAAAAATATATATATATATATATATATATATATATATATATATATATATATATATATATGTATATATATATATAATATATATATATATATATATAAATATATATATATATATATATATATATATATATATATATATATATATATATATATATATATATATATAATAAATACGACGATCAATGTATACAATTGATGTAAAAAAAATTAAATATTTAAAATAACATCGTGAGGGATATTTTTATAAACAAAATAATGTAGAAGAAAATATTCAAATTAGCCTCATGTTATGATTAGCGTCATGTTATGATGTTCTAAAGTTTCGCTAAAATTCTTTTGCGGTAGCAAATAGCATTAGTTTGTTGTCGGTGCTGCCGTTGTTTTTCACTTTCCTCTCTTTCCGATGTTGAAGCTCGAAGACGATCGTATGTTCGACGCGTTAAAAGTTTCTTCATCAGTCTCACTTCTTCGGATCACTGCAATTCGAATTATGTTGCCTTCGAGCTCTTGGGAATGTTTTTCTTCAGATTCTTGTGTGCTTTTAACTGCATTTTCAATTCTGTTGGTTTCGCGCACTTGGGAATGATTTTGTTCATATTCTTGTGTTCGTCTAACTACATTTCGAATTCTGTTGGTTTCGCGTACTTGGGAATGCTTTTCTTCAGATTCTTCTGTTCGTCTAACTGCATTTCGAATTCTGTTGGCTTCGCGCTCTTCTGTTTTTTTTTTCGTCACATTGCTCATTTATCAACAATCTTCGACATTTTGCCCTTACTTCTGCAGGATTAAAAGTTGCTCTCCCCTTTTTGGACATTCTAAAGCATTAATTTACAGCTAGTCAATAGCATTTGAATGGATTTATTATTATAGAAAAATAATCAATAATGTTTGAATGGATTGAGATCACAATCAATATTAAAGCACTGCAAAACTGATAATTACTATAGAAAAAGTATAAACATTCTCAGTATTTCATGCTCGGAATTCTTTCTGAAAACTAAATGGTCTGCTACGTTTCAATGCCATTTTCAGACTTTCTTAATTGTAATATACACGTATTTCATGATTGTAATTCTTTCTCAAAACTAAATCATCTGCTATGTTTCAATGTCACTTCAGTTATATAAATCATCGCGTCAAGGCTAAACGCACTTGTTTCTAGCTAAGTGAACGTGTCCTTCAATATATTTGAGTTTTAACAGGTAGCTTGGAATAGTTTCAATTCATGAAATGGATAGATAACACATTCATTGAAAATAAACGACTTTCCATCCTTATATTTTCATTTTTAAAAAGAAATATTCCGGCGTTGCCACGTATATGAATATAATATATCAAATTCATTCTTGCATGAGCCAATATATGAATAAATCTCGTTTTTAATTCATGCCTATTTATTTTTACGGAAATGTTATAATTTTATTGGCAACAATGAAATGTTATAATGACTTTCAACAAAAATATCCGTTGATACCGCGCAAATTTGTTCTAACATAATTCGGGAATGGAATGTCGTAGCTGGATGAAAATAGTCTATAACCTTCGCGCACGTTCAAGCAATAAGTTGACCAAGTTTCATCGCAATCGGAGGAACGGTACTTCAGCGCATAAAATAGAAACAAAAAAACATTCATTTTTATATATAGAGATACCAGATAAAGGAATCACGTGATCAGCATTTAATAAATTAAATTCTAAAAATTAATCTTTAAAGATTCACCAAAAATTAGAAAATGAAGGCAAAGATTCGAAAAACATCTCATTTTGAAGGAATTTTTATGATCTTGCCCATGATATCAATTTTATGACTCTCAGATTATTATTTTAAATGCAAACTTAAAAGAAGTTACAAAAACAGCTTAAAAAGTTAATTAAAAAATCTAAGAAGAATTTTTCAAAAATCTTTCTTAGTGCATTCCTACACTATAAGAAGAATCGCCATGCAAAATTTCAGCCCTTTAGCTCCAGCGGTATGGTCTGTGCGTTGTATGTCAGTAAATCAGTCAGTGAGTTACTCAGCTACGGAACTGTTTTATATATACGTATAGATAGTTCAGCATCAAAATGGTGTATCTGTTGAATTGAGAATATGGAAGAGGCAAGCTGATTGCATTATTCGTTACTAAAAGTTCTGTAGTTCGTTTTAAGCTATGAAAGATGAAAATGTGTATTTTTATAAGGGTGCTACGTTTACGCTAATTTTCAGCTCATACTCCAAAACTGAACTGCATGATACACTCTAGTATACCCCTGTAGTGTTAAAATTACCCCGCTTCATAACGTAACTAAATTCCGTGAAACTTAAATCCACTACAAAATTCTGTTTACGAAACGCACCTACATTAACCTGATCCTCTATTTTATGCAACGTAAAACTCGTAGAGATAAATATGAATATTTGATACATCCAGCGCTCTATCAATGTAGGCGTTGTTGTTGCGAAATACTTATTAAATACACTGACTCCGCTATGAGGGCTGGGAGATTGTTCGCGCGTTGTTGAAGGCGTTTCAAACGTATTCAAATTATCGCGAGTCAGGAGTTTTGAAACAAAGTTTTGATAAATTGGAAATGAATGCATGATACTCGCGCACTTTAGTGATATAGGGGAATCGGTTAAAGAGTGAATGGAATTCAATTATCGCGTCGTTGCAAAATGCAGCGGCATTTCTTCATGAAAATTATTGCGAGACGAAATCAGATATCTATATATTTAAGTTGCTAAGCCGACTTTTTGGGCAGTCCGTGAGAGAAAACTACTGAATCAATTCACTTAACTTTAGTCTTAAACGAAAGATCGTAATCTGTAGATTTGTCAAATTTGGATTTTGTAACCGCAATTTCTATTAATTAGCGATAATTTACAATTAAAAATTCATTTCTGCGCAAGCTCAGTAGCATGTCTGAATCTTTCTTTAGAAACTCATTGTTTCTGCGCATGCTCAGTGACATGTTTAAATGATAAACACGTTTATTCCGAGAAATCTCTAAATCTCTCTCTGCCATTTTTATTTTTATGATAATTATGTTTGTGAAATATAAGATTAAACCTCATGGAAATTGTTTATTTCGCTGTTTAAATAGCGAAAATTTATAATTAAGAAAAATTGCTTTCTGCGCATACTCAGTGACATTTTTAAATCTGGCTTTAGATACTAAGCACGAGGCCGCTTAAACACATTTATTTGCTTCTGCGCATTATTATGATATTCAAAAATTGGGAATGATGTGCTGAGGATAATTTGTGTATTAGTACATTTATTTACTTTCTATCCGTCATGTTTTGACGGGTACCAACTAGTTCTATATTAAGGCTTCTGGGAACTAAACCTACTGTATTCGCTCACCTCAATTATAACCTATGGAGAAAACGTGTCCGAGGATTGTAGACTTGAATTTAAAGATTTTATGTTTGTAAATTGTACTCCGTAATACAGAAACAAATTTTGCGCCTTGGGACATCTTTCGATTTAAAAAAAAATGCAAATAAAATTTTAAAATTTAAATATTCGGGAGGAAAAAAATCTGGTATAGTGTGCTTAAAACGCTCGTCAAATCCTTTGTTGAAACGAAATTTATAAAATGAATCTTGTTTCAAGGTGCAGAGAAGATCAAGCTATATGAAAATACAATTTTTTATTGGATTATCAGCATTTATGCATCTGTCAATAGTAGACACATTTTCTCCATAGGCAAACATTGAGGTCAGCGAATCCAATAGGTTTAGCACACAACAGCCTGAGTTTAAATCAGCTGCTCTACTCGTTGGTCTGTCTCAACACGTATATGAGAAATTTAGAACATACGGAAAGTAAAACTTTATTTATTTACTAGCCGGGCTTTGCCCGGCTATGCTCGGGCTTCGCCAGCTACGCTCAAGCCATCATAGGAAGACGATGAATGAATCAAGTGAATGAATGACTAAATTGTTGTTTACAACCCGAGGGGAGAATTGCCGTTCTTCGCGTTTGAAGAACCGCTTAGAAAATTTGTGTTAAGTATCGTTCTTTAAAATTCAAATTAAATTGAAATTTTAAGATAGAGACTTGAAATGAGGTTTGTATGAATGAGAAAGCTTTCATCTTCCATACGATGTAAATATTTTCTTTGTAAGATAAAACCTGGAAGAGCATCGATCGTAGATCCTCAAAAGAGCGTAAATTTCTCGAAAAAGTGGGTTTAATATTTTGATGAAAATATTAGTCTTTTTAAAATTATTTTTAAACAAATGAGGTGGTGTTTGAAGGAGAAACTTGCTCGAATTATTAGTGAGTAAAATAACAAGCCGAACAATTACGAACTCGGCATTCAATTACTTTAAAATACTATGGTGATCAGCGCGAGAAATTTCAGAAGTGATATTTTCAAGTACGCTTTTTTAGAATGAAAACATTTTTTTATTAAATGTATTTGGTATATTTTGGAAGCTGAGCATCTATCAAATGCCGATAAATTGTAAAATCGACATTAATAGGTGCATGAAACAAAAATATTTGTCCATCAAAATTTTCGGTTTCGTGAAATTCGAAAACTGCTTTGGGGAAAAAGCAGTGAAAACATTTTTAAATTTATAAAAATGTGTATATCCTTAAAGATGAAGAGTTGTAAAACACATGGAAATAAAAAATTTGTCGATTGGTGGACGGAAAAGTTGAATTTCGCATGCATAAAAATAGTGGAAATTTGCGAAACGGAAAGGAACTGGCCCACCCGGAATGTCAACTGTTTCTGCTCTCCTATTGAGTTCGGCTGTTTTAATTGAATAATTAAAAAAGTTTAAAGTTTTGAAAGTTAAGGATAGCATCAGTGCACGCGTCTCGGCCGTCCGCGTATATCGGTACCAGTCGTGATATCCTGCTATGCTCCGTTCGCTAGATTACCCCGTCCCCGTGTCTGCTGACTCACAAACTAACATTTGTTTACCTTCAGCTGTTAATAGTAACTAGCTGAGTGGCAACCCGATGTGTTGCATTTTCAATTTAAAACGAAATGGTTTTATTTCTTAAAGATTGAAAACTGTTTAATCACTTTTAAAAATACATTAGGATTTTTAAAAACCGAAATAATGATTTAAAATTCCCATTTTCAAATTTTGGTTTTTGGCTTTTGAAATAATTCTTTCAAATTTCCGTTTTCAAATTTTGCTTTTTAAACAAAAAAAAGAAGCTTCTCCTTTCCTGAAACTAAAATTATTTCTAGTGCTTTAAAATTATTTCTCGATTTCAATTATTAAATGACTCGTTCTCAACTAATAATTCTTCATTTTGGCAACATGGCCGAATGTAAATAGAAAATCTCATGGACGAAAAAGTGCTTAAAAAATAGACAGTCCTCAGGAATTCAAAATTGGTGGCGGAAGAATCCTTATCAGTTTCTCATTAATTAGAAACAAATTTCACGAACTTGCTGGAATTATTAGTGAGTAAAATAATAAGTCGAAAAATTACTAACTCCCCATTCAGTTACATTAAGATACTATGGCGATCAGTTCGGGAAATTTCAAAAGTGAGTTTGGTAAGTATGCTTTTTTAGAATGATCACATTTTTTTTATTAAATGTATTTGGTATATTTTGGAAGCTGAACATCTAGCAAATGCCGATAAATCGTAAAATTGACATTAATAGGTGCAGAAAACCGAAATATTTGTCCATCAAAATTGTCGATTTCGGGAAATTCGGAAAACTGCTTTGGGGAAAAAGCAGTGAAAAACATTTTTAAATTTATAAAAATGTGTATATCCTTAAAGATGAAGAGTTGTAAAACACACGGAAATAAAAAAATTGTCGACTGGTGGGCGGAAAAGTTTAATTTTGCATGCATGAAAATAGTGGAAATTTGCGAAACGGAAAGGAGCTGGCCCACCCGGAATGACATCTGTTTATTACCCGCTTCTTTTGAGTTCGGCGGTTTTAATTGAATAATTTAAAAAGTTTAAAATTTTGAAAGTTGAGGATGGTATCAGTGCACGCGTCTCGTCCGACCGCGTCCATCGGTACCAGTCGCGATTTCCTGCTATGCTCGGTTCGCGAGATTAGCCCGTCCCCGTGTCTGCTAACTAACAAACATTTGTTTACCTTCAGCTGTTATTATATAGACTATCTGAGTGGCAACCCGATGTGTGGCATTTTCGATTTAAAATGAAATGGTTTTATCTCTTAAAGATTGAAAACTGTTTAATCACTTTTAAAAATACGTTATAATTTTTAAAAAACGAAATAATGATTTAAAATTCAATTTTTCAAATTTTGGTTTTTGGCTTTTGAAATAATTCTTTCAAATTTCCGTTCTCAAATTTTGCTTTTTAAACAAAAGAGAAGTTCATTGAATTAGAATAAATTCTGAAGATTTTAACTTCTCATTTCCTAAACCAAAAATTATTTCTGGTACTTTAAAATTATTAAAATTATCTCATGGGAGAAAAAAGTACTTAAAAAATAGAAAGACAGTTCTGATGAATTCAAAATTGGTGGCGGAAGAATCCTCATCACTTCCTCCTTAATTAGAAACAAATTTCACGAATTTGCTGGAATTATTAATGAGTAAAATAATAATTCGAAAAATTACGAACTCGGCATTCAAGTTACATTAAGATACAATGGCGATCAGTGCGGGAAATTTCAAAATTGGGTTTGGTAAGTACGCTTTTTTAGAATGATCACATTTTTTTTATTTAAATGTATTTTGTATATTTTGGAAGCTGAACATCTAGCAAATGCCGATAAATCGTAAAATTGACATTAATAGGTGCAAAAAACCGAAATATTTGTCCTTCAAAATTGTAGATTTCGGGAAATTCGGAAAACTGCTTTGGGGAAAATGCTTCGTTTTCAATGAACAACATTTTTAACTTTATAAAAATGTGTATATCCTTAAAGATGAAGAGTTGTAAAACACACGGAAATAAAAAATTTGTCGACTGGTGGGCGGAAAAGTTTAATTTTGCATGCATGAAAATAGTGGAAATTTGCGAAACGGAAAGGAGCTGGCCCACCCGGAATGACATCTGTTTATTACCCGCTTCTTTTGAGTTCGGCGGTTTTAATTGAATAATTTAAAAAGTTTAAAGTTTTGAAAGTTGAGGATGGTATCAGTGCACGCGTCTTGTCCGACTGCGTCCATCCGTACCAGTCGCGATATCCTGCTATGCTCGGTTCGCGAGATTAGCCCGTCCCCATGTCTGCTGACTAACTAACAAACTAACATTTGTTTACCTTCAGCTGTTATTATATAGACTGGGCCATGTACTTTTTAAAAGCTAAGAGGGTCAACAAACATGTACCATTTCCAGTCATCTGGTTATGAAAATCCTTTATTACGAGTTTTTTCCAAGTGTTTTTTCTTTCTATTGGAAAGTTTTCACAACTTTCCAATATTTTGCGTGTACACCTAATTCTGTTTTTACACAATAGATACGTTCTTGAAGAATACGTGTAAAAAAAATTCGAGAAAAAATACACATTGTATCTATGGATGAAAAGAAGATCCGGATCTAAAAAATCAATGAAAATAATTTTAAGAAACCATATGAAAATATTCGTTTAAACTTAATATTTTATTCTAACAAAATACACATGCAATAACATATAATAATAATTTCATGATAAAAATAACTTTTTATATACCATGTTTTTAAATTTTCTGTTGAATCAAATAAACTTGACAATTCTATGTATTAATAAATACTTTTAAAAAAATTTGATGAATTATCCCATCAACTTGAAAGAAAATGAAGTTAATTGGAAGTTAACTTGCGTTTAACTTTTTGTTCCCTTCCAGGTCGATAGATGGCGGCACCAGTCTACAAAACAACATAACTGAAAATGAATTCAATTCTGTTTAAAGATTTCTAAAAGTATTAAAATAATGTATTGTCATCGTGTTATGAGCTGTTATAAGAGTTTAAAATGTCTACCTAATCGGGAAGTTAGTTAAAAATCGATTGCAAGATTTGTACCGGGCACGCAAACAAACAAACAAGAAAGCGAGTTAATAAAAACATGATAAAAAATAAAATAAATTAAGAAATTGCATTGTAACGCTCATATTAAATCAAAATGACTCGTGTATAAAGAGAATGAAAATTTATTTTGAATTCGTGTTAACTCAAATTCATGTAAAAAAAGTTCGTGCAAATGCAGAATTAGGTGCATAATGAAATTTTCCGTAGCAACCACATTTGGCGACCGTATCAAGTCCTTATCACATTCCTAATGAAATTTTCTTTTTAAATTTTGCAAAATAGTATAAAAGTTTTCAAAATAGTTTAGATGCTTTCAGCCAAGTAGAAGAAAATTCTCTTATCTTGAAAATTTATCAGTTACAGCACACCTTTAATGAAAGCAATGTAAAGTAGAAAATACTTAGTTTTAAAAGAAGTTGAAAAGTTATAGATTTTTGAACCAGTAAGATCTATAACAGATTTTGCTCTATAGCAATCGTCCCTGATAATTTATAGTTTTCGTAAATATTCAGAGCTTTTTTAAAATGCATGAGATAGTAATTACAGTGGGTGAATAGCTGCATACAACTTCTTCGAGATGCAGTCTGCCGAAGTGTACATCCAGGAAAGCACTTAGGAAATTTAGGAGAGAGACACAAATTCTATAGACTTTTTTATTTGTCAGTAAACAAGCTGTAGTGGCCACTGGACTTGCGTCGTCCATGCAAGGGGACGGTGAGCGAAAAAGCGGAGGTCTCCATACAAGGAGAATTATGAGAGGAGAACGAGAAGTCTTCTGTTCAGGCAATTAAAAAATGGCCGTTTTCAGACTTTACCACCAGGGGGCCGAAATTACTTATTTTTTAATTCGACGAATTTAGTCTCGTGGAGTTCACGTGTCCACGTCTTGGTTCTCCCGAGGATTAAGTAATTGCTATATTATGCGCTTGCTAGATCTGCGTTTTATTAAAAAGAAATAATTTGAAAACATGACTTATCTATATATGTAAAACAGTTCCGTAACTGACTGACTCACTGACATTCAACGCACAGACCAAACCGCTATATCTAAAGGGCTGAAATTTTGCATGGAGATTCTTCTTATAGTGTAGGGGTGCACTAAGGAAGATTTTTGAAAAATTCTTCTTAGATTTTTTAAAATTGCAATTTTAAGTTGTTTTAGTAACTTTTTGAAGTTTGCATTTAAAATAATAATTTGAGGGTTATAAAATTTATATCACGAGAAGGATAATAAAAATTCCTTTAAAATCACTTGATTTCTTTTTCTGGTTCTTTAAATTAATTTATCGTCACGTGCATGCAACGAAATAGACAAAAAAAAAATTCTTTCTAATGCGGCAGACGGTTGGACAATATGCAAAAAAAAATTTAAATACAAGAAAATATATGTTCCTCAAACTGTACTATATTAATTGTACTATATTCTTTTGTATGTTCTATTAGATTCAATTTGAATATTTTCTTCTACATTATTTTGTCCATATAAATATACGTTACGATTTTTTTTATGAATATATTTGTTTGTTTTTATGAATCAATTGCATACATTGATCGTTATTACTATTATATTGTTTTATTTATTATAAATATATTTATATATATATATTGGCATTAATTGCATACATTGACAGTTGTATTTAATTTGAATGTACTCCGTAGCGAAGTACGGGTATTAAGCTAGTCTATATATATAAAACAGTTCCGTAACTGACTCATTCATTCACTGACTGACTGACATACAACGCACAGACCAAACCGCTGGACCTAAAGGGCTGAAATTTTGCATGGCGATTCTTCTAATAGTGTAGGGGTGCACTAAGAAAGATTTTTCAAAAATTCTTCTTAGATTTTTTTAAATTAAATTTTTAAGCTGTTTTTTAAACTTTTTTTACGTTTGCATTTAAAATAATACATTGAGGGTTATAAAATTCATATCACGAGAAAGATCATAAAAATTCCTTCAAAATGAAATTTTTTCGAATATTTACCTCTATTTCCTGATTTTTGGTGAATTTTTAAAGATTAATCTTTAGAATTTAATTTATTAAATGCTGATCACGTGATTTCTTTTTCTGGTACTTTCAATAAATTTATCGTCACGTGCGTAACAACTAATTAGACAAAAAAAATATTTTTTGCTCTTTCTAATGCAGCAGACGATTGGATATTATCCCAAAAATAATGCATATTCCTTACGATTTTTTTATAAATATATATATATATAGATAGATAGATATTTTACATCAATTGTATACATTGATCATCGCATTTATTATAAACATCTATATTTATTTTTTGGCATCAATTGCATACGATGACCGTTGTATTTAATTTGAATGTACTGCGTAGCGAAGCGCGGGTTTTCAGCTAGTTTATTATATACAAATTTAATGAGGTCTTCGGTGCGGACCAGATATTATGGGGATGTTATTGAGTTCAGATATTTTAAATGCCTACTTAATGATATGCCGCTGTGCATCTACTACAGTACAGCACGCTTATAAACTTGAATATAGCGCTTGACCCTTGGCCGTTCTCAACTCACATTTTGATATTTAAAAATTTATGGACATATATGTCCGGCCTAGGGCCTGAAGGGGGTTCCAAAGGGTAGCAGGGCTAGAAATAAAAAGGTTGAGAATCGCTCAGACACAGAAATTCACAGAAGAATGGCGCGGGACGAGACAGCGTGGGCGTCTGTCCGTCTGCTACCACCGACTACGTACTTGGATAGTAAATATTTACGTAGTCTAGCTTTTAAAAGTTTCTTGTCTGGAGCAAAGTCCGAATCGTGGGTGGACACGTCAATCTATTGTGATGGAAACCTCCATTGTTGAACAAAGCAGAGTTTTAGAGCCTCGTGTCTGGAACATAGCTATTATTAGAAAGTGCAATATAAAGGATGAATATTTGTTAAGTGCTTCCTTTCTGGGAGAAAGATTTTTAAACGGCAGTTTTGACTATCTAAATTTCTGAGATTGTTATAGTGCTTACAAATAATATATTTAGAACCAGAAAACATGAACTGATAGCTTGATAATATCCAAAGTAAATTATATAACAAACTGTTAGGACTAAAAGGAGTTTTGGAAAACAAGGGGAACCCCTCTCAAAATGCCATTATATCTAATATTTAAGTTATCATTATTAATATTTTCATCACAAATATTAACATTTATATTGTCATATCTAACATACATGAATGAAAAAATTTATAATTATATATCATTTATATTATCGGATAATTTCGAACAGTATATATTTTAAAAGCAAAGACAAGATTCCAGATTAAAAAACAAACTGTAACAAATTACATTGCAACATCATTACATCAAATTACATTAACACATATCATTTATAGTATGAAATATTTTGAACAGTATATACAGGGTGGTCATAAAAAAGCTTTGCCGAGATATGTACCTCTTCCGGCTGTACCGGTAAACCGATCGAGATGAGTAACAAATTACATTACAACATCATTACAAAAATTTACATCATATTACAACTAATTATATTAACAAATATCATTTGTATTATCAAATATTTCGATCAGTACATACTCTAAAAGCAAAAACAACATTTCAGATTAAAAATCAAACAGTAACAAATTACATTGCAACATCATTCTAAAAAATTACATCAAATTACGTTAACAAACATCCTTTATATTATCAAATATTTCGAACAGTATATACACTAAAAGCAAAGACAACATTCCAGATTAAAAATAAAACAGTAACAAATTACATTACAACATCATTACAAAAAATTACATCAAATTTCATCAACAAATATCATTTATATTATCAAATATTTCGAACAGTATATACTTAAGAGCAAAGACAAGATTCCATTTTAAAAATCAAACAGTAACAAATTACATTATATCATTAAAAAAATTAGATCAAATTACATCAAAATACATTAAAAATATCATTTATATTATCAAATATTTCCTTTCTATCGTCTTCTATGGATTATTATTTTCCCAGCTTGTTTCACTTTCTGACCTATTCACGGGCTCATTCATTATCCTTTTCTACTCTCTACAATATCACTTTTACCCGTGACACATCAAAATACACTCATGAACAAAAAAATTAGCGCACCAAGAAGGAGTCGTCAAAATGAAACGAAATTTTACATACGTAATGACTACTTTGATATAAGTAAATGATAAGAAAATCAAAGAAAAGGGATAATTTATTTCAGAGAAAAAGGCAAAAGAACGGAGGAGTTAATACTCCGTTGGACCCCCCTCTAGCGCGAATGCACGATGCGATACGATCGGGCATTGAGTCATACAAGTTCTGTATGATGTCTTGAGACATTTCGTTCCATATTTGCTGCAACCTTGCCTCTAGTTCGTTCAAACTCGTGGGATGACCAACTCGTCGTCCCAAATGATCCCAGATATACTCGATTGGAGACAAATCTGGGGATCGGGCAGGCCAAGGAAGGGTAGTAACAGTGCGGAGACAGTCTTGTGACACCCTTGCCGTATGAGTTGAAAAATGGCTCCTGGGAGCCGTTGCATGAGTAGCAACACATGTGGTTGCAGGATTTCATGAACATACCGCTGGGCTGTCATGGTGCCACGGAACAATACTAGGGGTGACCGTGTATTGTAGACAATGGCACCCCATACCATCACACCAGCTGTGGGAGCGATGTGTTGCTGTACAGCAAAGGCAGGATTGAAGCGTTCACCACGGACTCTCCACACACGAACACGAATGTCATCGCTACCGAGATTGAATCTGGATTCGTCGCTAAAGACGACCTGGTTCCATTCCGCTGCAGTCCAGTTTCCTCGTGCGCGGCAAAACTCCAAACGGAGGCGTCGATGGGTGGGCGTCAAGGGCAGCACACGTAATGGGCGCCGCGATACCAACTGTTCTTCAGCCAGGCGCCTTCGTATGGTTCGAGAAGACACAGAGGCCCCTAGTGAAGGTGCTACCTGTGCCTGGATGGCGGCCGATGAAGCAGTTGGCTGTACGCGTGCATTTCTTGCGATGTGGCGGTCTTCTCGACGACTGGTCTGTCGAGGGCGTCCTGAGCCTGGTCTTCGTGTACATGACATCTCTCGGGTACACTGGTCCCAACACTCTTCACAACACAATCAGAGCGGCCTAATTGACGAGCTACTCGCCTAGCTGACCACCCAGCTTCCATCATCCCGACGATTCTCCCCCTCTCAAACTGCGACAACTGCTTATATTGTCTTCGAACACGGCGTAATGGCATGTCTATCTCAGCTCTTCCTTTGTAAATGATTCAGCACACTCAAACAAGCTTTGGTTACCTATTTTATACTCCACAGAGTACGATGTTCAACGCCCTCTACCTGCTATACGTAATGCGCAATCATATCTAATCAATTGCATATCTAATCAATTGCATATCTCCCCGACATGTACCTTCATTGCAAGTTTCGTTACGATTCCGCAATTATCTCTTGGTGCGCTAATTTTTTTGTCCATGAGTGTACATTAACAAATATCAATTATATTATCAAATATTTCCAACAGTATATACTTTAAAAGCAAAGACAATATCCCAAATTAAAAATAAACAGTAACAAATTACATTACATCCTTACAAAAATTAGATCAAATTACATCAAAATGCATTAACAAATATCATTTATATTATCAAATATTTCCAACAGTATATACTTTAAAAGCAAAGACAATATTCCCTTATAAAAATCAAACAGAAACAAACTACATTACAACATCATTCCAAAAATTTACATCAAATTTCATTAACAAATATTTAAATTATCAAATTTTTAGAAGATTATATACTATAAGAGCAAAGACAAGATTCCAGATTAAAAATCAAACTGTAACACATGACACCTATATATTTTTAAAATAATTCTTCAGTAATTTAAAAGCAGAAACAAAGTGGCGAGCACAGATTGTTAAGCTTAAAAAAAATCTTATATGTTTCAAATTTTACATCACAGTCCGAAACAAATAAAAGAACCTAAGGCGACTGGCACTAATATTGTGTCCTGTTTTATAACAAAATAAGATTTTCTTACAAGTCGTACTTGGATCTCTTTCCTTGCTGGGGAAAAAGAAGATTTAATATAAAAAGAAGAAGATCCGTAGTCATGTAGAGCTATCCTAATTTCTTACGGGATATTGTAAAATATATTGTTATTGATGTGGGGTGAGATATTGTTTCAGGCTTGAAACAGAGAAAACGTTTCAGGAAGATTTTCTTTCGACTAAAAACAGTACGAAATGAAAAAGAATTGAAAGTAATGTTGGTTAAGAAGTAAAACCCTGTAAAATGCTGGTTAATACTGTGTATATTTTTCGGAAGAGAGTTTTGGGATACTGTTTGAAACTAAATATTCAGTACAAATATACCATATAAAATTATTTTCATAATGCTCTAAATTTTTAAATACAGAACGAGATGATTCAAGATATGTTAAAATTAAAACTCTAAAGCTCCATAAATTTAATATTTCTAAAGTATGCAATAAAATGAGACAAGATGATTTTAAATATATCAAAATTAAAATATGTGTTTGTGTGTGTGTGTTTTAGCGTGTGTTTATACGTACATATACATGGATATGCATATATATTAATATAATGCATACATACACAGACATGTATACGTATATATATATATATATATATATATATATATATGTATATATATGACAGGCGTTTGGTTTGCCTCTTCTCACATCTTAAAAACAGTCATCATCTTTATTATTTGTGGCGAGTGACAGGCAGTCTAAATTCAGGAAACACACATAGTTCCAATTAAATCAAGTTTATTCTTTTATCTTCTAGCAACCAAAGCTCCAAAGCAGCGCGTCAGTGACAATCCGGGTCAATTGTGCCTTACACCACTGCAAACGGGCTTGTCGGTGTAAAGAGGTCAATGGAAGTCGGCTCAAGGGACGCCGTGAGCTCAGACCCCTTTCTCTGAGCCGCTTATGAATGGTCCTTGCGGTCAGTGAAGTACCAGTTGCACGTACGATTGATGATAAGGATGAATCTGGGGCTCTGAGTGCCGCTCTGACGATTGCCCGGTCCTCACGTTCTGTATTTTCTCTAAGCTGACCGCTTCCTTCTTGACGCTGTGTTAGGCCATGGTTCACCCATTCCTTCCAGCTTTGTCTAATAGTGGCATCGCCCCTTTCCAAATTCGCATATTGTTCGTGCACCTCTATGCGAGGCATAGTTACTGTCTAACTGAGTACTCGGAAGGAAATTTGTAAAGAATTTATGATCTCGAATCGAAATTTCTCGTTTATAATATCCTGCCAGTTTCGCAGATAAAATGCGCTACAGCGTTACATGTTCATTCATTGGTCACCAAACTTTGAAATTCTGCATTTTCCGTCGAAACCTGTATTCATATCAATTAGTGTCCAATTTACATTACCCCTTCTTGGTGCGACTTTTTTTTTGTCTAAGAGTGTATGTACAAAGTGCAACTGATGGTGAAATAGTACAGATTGGGGCAGAGTTCTCTGATCTGGACTATTTCCTCATAAATTGTATTCACAGGAAAACCATGAAGTTAGAGACCATGCGATAAAGTATAACCAATAAGAAAAATTCTATCCCTGGTGGTGAAAAAAGGAAATGTCTATTGTATATATACTTGAGCAGAGGACTTTTCTGCTCTTCTGACTTTATGTCGTAAGAATATAACGTCGTCTCTGTTACGCTCTACGTGTCTCGTCCGGTGTCTACTTGTGATAATCTTCATACTATTTGCTGAATTCTGTCCTCAAGTCCTCAGTGCTGAATTCTGTCCTCATTCTGTTCAAGTCCTTGGTAGATGGCCGGAGACAGATTGTACCAGATGTTTAAGCAACGGTCACGCAAATCCGAGATATCGCGAATTGGTGGTCTTTGAACTCTTAGCTGCCGTCCCATGACATCCCTAATGTGTTCTATCGGATTGAGATCCGGTGAGTTAGGCGGCCAGGACATTAACTGGAATTCAGCATCATGTCCCTGGAACCACTCCAACACAATTTTAGCCTTGTGACACGGGGAGTTGTCCTGTTGGAACATTCCATTTCCATCTGGAAAAACAGAGGCCATGTTAGGGTGCAACTGGTCCGCAATGATGTTCAGATACACTGTAGCATTCATGGTCTGCTCTACTACAACCACGGGTACCAGAGACGCCAAAGAGAACGTCCCCCAAAGCATAATACCGCCACCACCGTCCTGTGTATGACCTACTGTACATTGAGGGAGCAACAGTTCGCTTGGAATACGGCGTATCCTGACACGGCCATCGGCGTGATGAATGACAAACCGTGATTCATCTGACCAGGCAGCTCTCTCCAACTGATCCATGGACCAGTCGCGATGTTCCCGGGGCCAGCGCAGGCGCAGTTGGCGATGACTCTTGGTCAGCAAAGGCACACGAGTGGGATGTTTGCTACGTAGCCCCAAATCCAACAGTGTCCGCTGAACAGTGTGCTGCGATACTATTCTACTTGGCCCTGCATTGTATTGGGCTGTCAGCTGAGCCAATGTCTGGCTCCGGTTTTGCTTCACCATGCGAGACAGTCTCCGACGACCTTTTTCTTTGATAGCGTGTGGACGTCCAACACCATGTCGTCTACTGCTTGTTTCACCATCATTCATCCACTTTGCATAAGTACTAACAACTGTAGGTCGCGAACAAACCACGAGTCGTGCAGTTTCGGAAATACTTGTTCCGAGCCTTCGAGCCATTACAATCTGCCCTCTATCAAAGTCGCTTAGATCCGCAGCCTTTCCCATCACACACAGAAGTAAGTGAAAGAATGATTCTTCAGACTCTCCAGAAGCAGTTAAATACCACTTCCACCTGATCACGTGCCTTCCACGTCATCCAGGCGAATTCATTGCAAAATGTAGGGGTGGTCATAATGTTTTGGCTCTTGAGTGTATGTTTACTCGTCTCCAAGATTGTGTCTCTTACTTGAAAAGATTACGCCTCTATCTTTTCTAAATCCGTCATTCCTTCTTATTCCTTCATTGCGTTAATCGTCTGCATCCCGTCTTCAACATGATGCGGCACGACGGAATTGGAAGCTCGCAAGACATCAACTTCTTGGGGTACAAGTTCCTTCCTGACCTTTCGGGTTCATCAGATTTGGCCCCCTTTACGGCCTGTTCGCATTGCATTCACAGCATTGTTGACATGACCTGTGACTGGTTTTACATATCACGTGGTCAATGAATCGAGCTTTGTGATTGGTTAAATTTTCCACGTTGACAATACGTAACGCTCCGGATTCAGTGTTAACAGGCTGTTAGACTTCGCCATATGGACAACTTCTTGAGGGGCAACTGTTCGTTAACCAGGATGCTGTGATTCATGCCGTCACCGATTTCTGAGAACACTGATGTCAATCTCTGACACCGTGACATTTCTTCAGTGAAAACACGATTGACACAGTGTGTTGCTGCTAAGGGCGGATATTTTTCAGATTGAAATGTATTTCTTCGTCCGGTATTGCTGTTGGTTAGTTTATGTCAAAATCGTCGAATAATTATGAAAGAACCAAATGACATACAGTACATAATTATTAATAAAATTTAAGTTTTCCCCTGGTTGGTAATCAGTTTTAATTAGTGACATGAACACCAAAGTTACCACATAGCAAAAAGTAAAATTTATACTCTTCTAGTGAATACCCGTGCTTCGCTACGGAGTACATTCAAATTAAATACTACAACGGTCAATGTATGCAATTAATTCCAAAAAGAAATATATATATATATATATATATTTAAAAAGAATCGAAACAGATATTTTTATAGACAAAATTATGTAGCAGAAAATATTCAAATTAAGTACAACGGTCAATGTAGGTTTAATTACTATGTTAAATATCCATAAAACATACTAATTTGAATTAAATTCTTTGAAAATTTCCATCTCAATTAGTCTAGTGGATAAATTTTATCTTTTACCGTATTTTAATATTTTTTCGGTCAATTTATTTCGGTACTATGCATGTGAAGCAGAATTAATTTAAAGTATGACAAAAGAGAAAAGAAACCACGTGATCAGAATTTAATAAATTAAATTCTAAAAACTAACATTTAAAAATTCACCAGAAATCAGAAAATGGAGGTAAAGATTCGAAAAAGATTTCATTTTAAAGGAATTTTTGTGATCTTTCTCGTGATGTAAGTTTTATAACCCTCAAATTATTATTTTAAATGGAAACTTAAGAAAATACTACAAAAACAGTTTAAAAATTTAATTTTAAAAAATCTAAGAAGAATTTTTCAAAAATCTTCCTTAGTGCATCGCTACACTATACGAAGAATCGCCATGCAAAATTTCAGCCCTTTAGGTCCAGCGGTATGGTCTGTGTGTTATATGATAGTCGGTAAGTCATGCAGTTATGGAAGTGTTTTATATCTATAGATTGCATGTTCTTTCTGTTAAAAACTTGTTAAATTCACTCACATTTTGTAATTTTTATTCAGTCAAAGAATTTCACTCAGAACTTCAGATAAATAAGCTGTTTAGCTGAAGATGGGGTGACAAAACCTTCCTTCATTGATAGATTTACGTAAATTTCTGCAAGAAATATTTGAATATTTTCTGCCAGGCGAAACGTGTTAAAACCTCACAAATAATGTTGTCGACATTCCCATATCGGAAAAGCAATATGATATTTTTTTTAAAGAGAAACTTTTTCTCATATTTATGGGTTGCAATATATAATGATGAAAAATAAAGTTCAAAGTTTGAGATATGGCTTAAATTTTGAACTGTTGTAACAATGTTTTATCTAACTTACATTGTTGTTTTAGCTGAAAAATATGTTTTAATATTGTATATAATTTAACAAAGCTATTTTAAAGAGGGTTGCAAATTGATATGGGTGGTGCTTTATATAAATCTCAAAAATACACGGTGTTTAACTACTTTCAATATGTTAGAAATGAAAACTAGTTAGTCTACCTATCTTTTTTCCGAATTACTATCGATTGGGAGTATGTATTATATACCATTTCACATAACCAAGTTTTAAAGCTATTACTAAATTTCGTATATATATATATATATATATATATATATATATATATATATATATATATATATATAATTTGATTGATTGAAATTTTAGATTAGAAATTCGAGAGGAAAATCCCTCTTATGATATGGATGAATAAAAAGTAACATATGAAGAATTTCTTTCTTAATTTAATTTTCTAATAATTTAGCAAATTCGTAGCTCTTATTATATTTCATGAAGCGTCTTTTGGTTATAATTTTCCAAAAATATTACCCAAATACACCAACGTTAGATATTTTTATATTATATGTCTTTGATGAGATATCCGCTTTAGTTGGTCTGCTTATCAAATTAAAATACCCGTTTATGATAAAAAAATCAAATTTGCTCAGTGCAAAGCGTCATTACAATGCTTAATTACTTATTTCATTTATAATTATATTTCTCAAAATGTGAACGTATTGGCCTAGTGGTTAGCACGTCGGAATTTGACACTGACGGTGTCCGGTTCGAATCCCGAAAAGAGAAACTGGATGTCCTCGTGTCTATGCCAGGTACAGGTATGTTAAATTCGTGGGACGCAAAATTCCTCCATGTGTCATGTGGGTGGGATGAAGGTACGAGCACATAAAATGTCGCGATAGGGGTGCTCGGTCTAAATTGAGTTGGATAATGGGGTTAATGTTGGTTTACATATTATGTTCTTCTATTACAAGTAACCAACAAATTTCAAGGTTTACTAGGCGAATGTCGAAATGCAATCAGCTTGCCACCTTGGAAAAAGAATTCTTTCTCAAAATAGGCTAAAATTTTAATATCAAAAGTAAATTTTCCTGAATATATACAGATGGTGGACAAAATAATTCGAACACCTGTGAAATAATGGAAAATGTTTATTAATAGGGGGTTGGAGCACCCTTTGACGTAAGTACAGATTTAAAGCGACGTGGGATAGATGCATGAAGGTCATGGACAATATTTAAAGGAATATTAAGCCATTCTCCTGCAGAGCGGTCTCTAATTCCGAAAGTCCGGTTGGAGGTGGAAATTGGGAACGAAGTTTGGACTAAAAATATTGCCATAAATGTTCAATAATATTCAAGTCCGGAGACTGAGGGGGACAGGCGAGATGTTCAACTGCATCGTCATGCTCTTCGAATCATTCTTGAACACACCTAGCAGTGTGGATAGGGGCGTTGTCGTCTTGAAAAAGCGGTCGCTCTCCAGGGAATACAGTCTGGACAAAAGGATCGACATGATCCCCTAGAACGCTTAGATTGGATTTGATCCTCCCATGCAGAATAACAAGTGGCCCAAGACCGCGCCAAGATATCGCACCCCATACCATAATGGAGTCACCCCCATGCTTCACAGTCGGAAAGAGGCATTCTGGATGAAACGCTTCTTTGGGCGTTCTCCAGACATAAACGCGTGCGGTCGTCTGAAAAAGGGTGAATGACGATTCTTCTGACCATAATACCTGTTTCCACTGCCGTGGGGACCAGCCTCTGCACCATTGGCTTCGCTTGAAAGCATTAGTTGCTGTCACCAAGGGTTTACGAATTGCCACTCTGCCATAAATGTTCGCAGCATGAAGTTCCCTCTTGACAGTTTTTGTTGAAACGGCGTCCTAGAGATGACTGTTAATTTCGGATGTTATCTCGGATAACGATTGCTTGTACTTTCGGACTAATATGCGCTTCAAGACCTGTCTATCCCTATCAGCAAGCTTGGACTTTCGGCCACTGTTGTGCTTTGATGACGTCGTCTTACCCTCTTTCGTGTACACTGTCATAACGGCTGATACCGTACTCCTTACAAACCCCAAAAGGTTTGCTGTTTCCGTAACCGATGCTCCACTTAAACGCGCTCCAACTATCATTCCTCTTTGAAACTCTGACAGGTCTGACATTTCAACTTATCACAGACAGTTCGATAGAAGCATGCAACGTAGGTGACTGCTGTTGAGAGACTGATACCTTCCTCTTCACGCTCACTAGTTGGCAGACTTCTGTTGCAGGTGGCGCGACTGTACTGCAGGTGTGAAGTACGTCATACTTTTTTCACAGGTGTTCGTATTATTTTGAACTTCATCTGTAGATCCAATTATATACCATCTTTGTTTGCATGAATAAACTTTTAACACTAGAAAGACGTCTGCCGTCATTTTGACGGTTTCGGACATACTATTGAGAGCTATGTCTGTATTTATGTCCTCAGGCTTGTGAAATTTTATGACTTTTTCTAATTTTATGCGAAATATGCAGACAGATTTACAGATTTATATTCGATAGTAAAGAGGGGGAGAAAATATGTTGTATAACTACCAAGACAGAAAACCGTCAATTTGACGGCAATAAAAAAAACAGGCGGAAATCTTTAAAATAATACCGGAAAAATGTTTGTTTCTCGTCTCTTCCCCCTTTAGCAAAGAACAGAAATATTGGTTCTTCGGAAATATTGGTGTTGAAAAATAAGAACTGCAGAAACCATGCATATATTTTTAACGGATAAACTATACCAGGATGTCAGCTCGGCATACCTGCATAAAAATATATTTAAATATATACTAATTTATTATACACTGCTGGCCACCCAAATTGCAACACCAAGAAAGACAAGAGATATCACAACAAAATTTATTTTGTAGATAACACGTTGACCAAGTATCAAATAGTTAAATTTATAGACTTCTGTGACGTGTGGTTCCTGCCAAAATCAGTAGCCAGAGTAGCCGCCATTGTTGGAGATCACCGCTGCCACACGCCTCGGCATTGATTCAAAGTGACTTTGGATGAGTTCTTGGGGTACAGCAGACCAAGCAGCTTCCACACGTTGCCAAAGTTGATCTGCTGTGGCAGCTGGGGATGGAATCTGGGTCAATCGTAGAGCAACCATGGACCACATGTTTTCTATCGGCGAAAGTTCCGGAGAGCAAGGCGGCCAGGGAAGCAATTCAATCTGGCGATTGACGAAAAACCGTTGGACAATGCGTGCCACGTGTGGTCGCGCATTATCCTATTGAAATATGGCTGTGGGCAAGCCCTGAAGGTAAGGAAGGACAACTGGCTCCAACACCTCGGAGATGTAGCGCTGGCTGTTTAAAGTACCGGCAATGCGTACTAGAGGTGTGCGACAGTGATATCCAATACCGCCCCATACCATAATACCCGGTGCAGGACCAGTGTAGCGGTGCATAACGCAGCTGTTCAGCATCCTCTCTTCACGGTGTCTCCAGACTCGAATGCGACCATCGTGGTGTTGTAGACAGAAGCGTGACTCGTCAGTAAAGACCATTTCATTACATTCTGCCGTCCACATCCTTTTGTCATCGCGCCATTGGCGGCGGAGACGTCTGTGGTTCTGCGTCAAGGATAGACAAAGCAATGGACGTCTTGCGGACAGACCACTCTGCTGTAAACGGCCTCGAATGGTACGCGCAGACACTGGATGATGCATTACAGACTGCATGTGCTGTGCTACGGTTCGTGATGTGACTGAGCGATCCGTCACTGCCATCCGTCACTGCCATCCGTCACAATTTGCCTGTCATCACGTGAAGTGGTGCGCTGAGGTGGATGCGATCGAACATGCCGGTCCGTCGTACCCTCCTGCATCCAACTATCACATATCCGCATTACAGTTGTTTGTTTCGTCCAACACGACTACCGATTTCCCTGAAAGATAATCCACAATCTCGGTAGGCCACTATCCTTCCTCTGTCGAAATCGGATACTTGATCAAAAGATGATCGCTGTTTTCGACGAGGCATAATTGATCGATTTTTTTGAAAAAAACCACAAGAAAAACGTAGTGTCACAATTGCCGAACTTGAAATCGTCGAAATCTCCAACCCTTAAATAGCGCTTTGAAGTGGCGCCACAGGCGCGCGTGATGTGCGTCTGAGCTGAAATTCTAATCATTTGCATATCTCACCTCCGCTAATGCATGTTGTAAATTTCATGTTATTTGCATGTTTCCTTCAGGGTGTTGCATTTATAGTGGCCAGCAGTGTATATTGGTATGAAATAGTTCAAAATTTAAAGTACTTAACCATTTAAAAATATTAAATATTTTGAATTCTTGATTTTATTTTTAACCGTCAAAATGACGGTGCTCAATCTTTTTAGAAAAAAAATTCCCGTCTTTCTAGTGTTACAAAATACTACCACGTTAAAATGATTTAATAATTTGCCATTGATGCAAGATAAAGCAGCGGTCGCTTGTTAATTGTTGTCTTTTTTACACTTTCCAGAATATATTTCTCATTTATCTCGAGCGCTTTGAAACAATAAATTCCGCTAGCAACTTTAGGACAGGAAAACCAATATATATTTTTTCTCATAATGATTATATCGGTCAACGGGTGTAAGGAACAATAGTTACAAGTTAACATCATTCGAGCGTTCATTTTTTTTATATAATGTTTAACGTAGTGTTTCATCTGACAATTCCAAACAGATTGTTTTTCCTCTGTGATAAATAAACATTTTCGGATTGGCAGCAGGTGTTTATCTCCGATATTTTGAGATTAAAAAGATAAATCGTTTGTTAAGAAAAGTTATTTATTTTACACTTTGTTTGATTAAAAGAATTTTTATAATGAAAAAGTATACTTTTAAGGTTTTATATGAGTTTAATAAATGTTGTTGAAATCAAACGACATATATTTCTTTAGAGTTAATTGATCAAATATTTTGATGATTTGAAAGGAATTTAAGAAAAAGGTTTAAATATAACAAAAGGGAGAGAAATCTTGAAACATAAGAAAAAAATGCAAATATGCAATAAATGAAATGTTTATTGTCAAATATTTACGCTGTAATAAGAGATATACGACAAAAACATAAAATGCATATACCAGACAATTTTTTTTCAAAATTGTTTCAGTAATCTATTTATTGCTCATGAAAATAAGGATTAAATTATTTCAAACGGGAGAGAGATATCTTGAGACACAAGAAAATATGTAAGTATACAATAAATGAAATGTTTACTAACAAATGTTTACACTACATTAAAGAGATGACTGGCAAATAGACCAGAAAATGTTCTGAAATTTTTTTCGGTGTTAAGTTATTTTTATCGATGTTTTAAGCGCACAATAATGTATCAGTAATACAAATTTCGAACGATCGGTATATCACAGTGAATATTATACTGGTTTAAGGCTACTATGTACTAACCCCATTCGATTCGCTCACCTCAATGTTAACCCATGGAGAAAATTTGTCCACGGATTGCCGTCTTAGATTCAAAGATTTTTTAAAAAAATTTTACTCTGTCATAGAGAAATAAATTTTACATTTGTGTACATTTTTCGTTTTTTATAAAAAATGCAATTAATATTTTAAAATTTAAATTATTCGGGAAAAAAATCTGGTATAGTGTGTTTTAAACGCTCATAAATTCCTTCGGTGGACGAAATTTATGAAATGAATCCATTAGCGCTTTGCAGAAATGTTCAGGCTATCAGACGATACCAGTTTTATTTGATTATCAGTATTTATGTACCAGTAAATAGTTGACAAAAATATATTTTAAATAAAAAATTTGGGGGCAACGCTCAACCCCCCTATAGAGAGAGAGCCATTACAATCCCTCAAAATGTCAATCCTAAGGGGGGTGGAATTCTCGAACTGTCAACTGGACTCCTCCAACCACAAGAATCTGCAAGAAAAGGAAAAGGGAAATACGATTTTTTTTTCTTAGTACATAGCATCCTTAATAACTTGTAGAAGTTTCGTTGGAAGAGACTACCTAAAATTTTCTTTGTTGCGCTATTTCAAAGGCCAATATTTTAGACTTTCTAACCTGCTTTACTTTTATTCGTGAGATCAATGGATGAGAACTTATGGCTTATTTAATAAACCGAAAGCTTTATCAAAAGATAGGAAGTAGCATCTTGAAATGCATTACCTAGAAAAGTAATTTTTCAGGAACTTTTGCAAACGTGAAAGCTATAAGTTTTCAATATAGTGATTCTGTGTGTGGTGTTCCGCTGAGTATTTATTTTTACTGGATAGCAAATGCATTGCTATTTGTTAGCAATGTAATCGCAGGCGACATCATCTGATCTCTGCTATGTCCCTTCTCCCTGATTTCTTCTTTAATACAAAGAATTTCTTTCGATGTCTTATTAAACTCTACCATTGGATCTCTCTGGAATCCTGTATAAGTTTACAAAAGCAAGTGATGTTCCTTTTGTTGTCAGTCCGTGTCTATCTCTGTTGTATTTTGTGAATGTTGGATCTACTGTAAATAAATGCCTTTTTCCCCCGTCCACGCAAATAGACAGTTGCCATTCTTATTCTAACACTAGCTGAAAACCCGCACTTAGCTACGGAGTACATTCAAATTAAATACAACGGTCAATGTATACAATTAATGCCAAAAATAAATAAATAAATAAATATATATATATATATATATATATATATATATATATATATATATATATATATATATATATATATATATATATATATATATATATATATATATATATATATATATATATATATATATATATATATATATATATATATATATAATAAATACGACGATCAATGCATACAATTGATGTAAAAAAAAAGAGATATATATATAAAAAAATCGCAAGCGATATTTTTATAGACAAAATAACGTAGAAGAAAATATTCAAATTAAATGTAATAGGATATACTAAATAATATAGTACATTTTTAGGAACATAATATCTTTTATTGTATTTTAATATTTTTTTGGATACTGTCCAATCGTCTGCCGCATTAGCAAGAAAAAAAATTTTTTTTTGTCTATTTAGTTGTTATTCACGTGACGATAAATTAATTTAAAATACTAGATAAAGAAATCACGTGATCAGCATTTAATAAATTAAATTCTAAAAATTAATCTTTATAAATTCACCAAAAATCAGAAAAGGGAGGTACGGATTCGAAAAAAATCTCATTTGAAAGGAATTTTTAGGATATTTCTTGTGACATAAATTTTATAACCCTCAAATTATCAGTTTAAATGCAAACTTAAAAAAAAGTTACAAAAACAGCTTAAAAGTTCAATTTAATAAAATCTAAGAAGAATCTTTCAAAAATCTTTCTTAGTAATCTTTCTTATCTATCTTCTTCTTTTTCTGTCTTTTCTTCTTTTTTTCCCCTACACTATAAAAAGAATCGCCATGAAAAATTTCAGCCCTTTAGGTCCAGCGGTTTGGCCTATGCGTTGTATGTCAGTGAGTCAGTCAGTCAGTTACGAACTGTTTTATATATATATAGACTATTAAGGGGACTGGGATGTCAGCGACAACTAAGGAGTTGGAAATTTGGGCTATTCTTTTAAAGCCCATATCTTATACAAATATGCATGTATCACTATGATTTTTTTATGTTAGTTTAGTAAGACTTTTTTGAATATTTTAAGATAAAAAAATTCTTTTTGGATTGAAAGGTAAAATTAAAATAACAATGTAAACAAACATATTTTCTCCTTGAAATTTTTGAGGTATTCACTTTGGAACACTTTTTTAAAAATCTAGTGAAAATCTTACCTTGAAATCTTGTGTGATGATTAAACACAGTTTATTTTATATAGTTAGCCCATTTAAATCTTTGCTACTCAAATTTTTCAAAATTATAAATTTCACTTATCAGAAATCTGCATATTTTTGTCATACATTTCCCCCATTTACAAAAATATCTTAAGGATTAAAAATAAAAAAATAAGTCATATTGATACAAGAACACTTATTCTATTGACTTTTAAAATTGCAGAGATGTACTTGCAACAGATTTTGCAGAAAGTGTAGCATTACATGAAAAAAAATCGAATTTTGAAAAAAAAAAAAAAAAAAAAACTTTCCCATTAAATATGATTTAAATGTTTGTTTACATTTTTAAGTTGCTAATAATTGTTGTTAGAGAGTCAAAAAGTACATAAATTCTATATATTTGTAATCTGCAGTGTCTGCTCTATCTTTTAAGTCACAAATTCAAAAATCAATTTTTTGACAATATTTGACGTTCCAGTCCCCTTAGAGTAGGAAGTTTTGAGAGGTGAACTACTGCTCTGCGCAATAAGATAGGAATTTCAAAGTCTTCAAGGCAGTTTCTAAAGCATGAAAGTCCACTGTAGCAATTTGAAAGCAACATTCATATTATGCAGTTAAAATTCTAAACTGAGGTGATTCAGTGTATTCGATTACACATTACATACTGTTTTTAGCCACAGAATCAAAGAAAAAAATTGATAATGCAGTATACGGGGATTTCTTTATCTTTTTTTAAGGGGGCACACTACCTTTGACTACACTGAAATGACCGTAAACACGATCAAATTCGAGCTACTGAAACTCCAATAATATTAATATATATATATATATATATATATATATATATATATATATATATATATATATAATTTTTTTTGTTTTAAATCAAAATTACAATTCTTCAGTTATATTTTATGCATAATTAGAACATGTAAATCCATAAATAGTTTTTAGATATTATGTTTAAATGTACACATTACTAAAAAGGGGAAAAAAACATTGGATGTTTCGAGCATCATAAAATTAAAAAATATGCATACAGAAACTATTTTTTGGTGAAATTAAATTCATAATATACTCAAGTTTAATGTAAAACCAAAAAATACATAAATTTAGTTTAAATTGAAAAATTAACATAAAACTTTAAAAAAAATTAAATTTAGCAATTTTTTAAAAACATTTTCAAGTGTAAATTTATTTTTACAAATATATTTTTAATTTTTTGGGTTTTAGTACTTAAAGGAGCTTAAAATACAAATCTGTTAAAACATTTTTGTGTCTAACACACATAGTTTGGGAGAAACAGTGCGCGTAATCCAAAAATTTACAAATTTGAGAAAACTGAAGTTAAAGTTGGAATATACATGACCATGGCAAGAGAGTGAGCTTTACATAAACTCTCATAACTCGAGAAATAATGTGATATTTTTTACGCAGTTTTTTACAAATTTTTCAGAAATGTCCCAAAAATCAGAATATAGCAAAAACCAAAAATCGATTTTTGGAAGTTTTAAAGGTGGTGTGGCCCCTTAATAATATTTGTATTTATAGGAAAGACTGATATAATTTTTAATACTACTTCAGAGCGATTAAAGAATTGAAACAAAGAAATGTGCATTCTCCAAATTCTATTCACTAATTGATAATTTCTAATTGATCTGTTTACTAATTGATAATTATGCAAAACACTGCAGATCAGAAAGTTTATGCTTAAAACTTTTACTGCAAGCATAATCTATGAAGGTGTATTAACCGTTGTTGTAAAGTTTAATCCTATCATAAATTCACAACGCTCAAAGCTAGTCCTCAAATTTTTGGGAAATTAGCCAAACTCGCAAACTTTGCAAGTTTGAAACTGCTTTAGGGGATACAATGTATTAGTTCCGTCACTAGCTTGATGAATGTAACGGTACTTCCGGTATAGAAACCTGAGTTAACAGTGAAAGTCCTAGCATTTGAAATGCATGGGTTAATAGAAATCAGAAGTGGTATCACATGATCATGAAAAGTTTCATTGTAGGGGGTCATCAATTACTTCATACTGGATTACACAATGCTTTATGAGCATCTCACAGCCTTTCGACGCAGAGTATGTTTCGGAAAATACGAACTATAGTATGAATTTAGAGTTGGCAAAGCAAGGATGGATCTTTCAATGCAAATGGTGGATAAAGTAAGGTGACCAGACGTCCCGCTTTTGGCGGGACAGTCCCGATTTTTAACAATCTGTCCCGCGTCCCGTGGCGTTTTAAGAAAGTCCCGATTTTTGGAAAGAATCCACGACAAGCTGGAGAGAACAGGAAGGGAATATACGTTTTCGGCGGCCATGTGGCTATTTAGCAAGGATATGAGTTTTATATTATTTTTGTTAATTTTATAAAGTTAAACGTTAAACCTTAATCAAACATTATTGGTGTTGGTTGTGCAGTGCACATAATACATAACACCATTCAAACAGCTGCAGACTTGTTGCCCGTAAATGTGGAAAATATTGTTATTAAAATATATTCTTATTTCTATATATACACTGTGCGTGTTGAAATGCTTAAAGAATTTTGTGAAGCTGCGGAAGTCGAATATCAGAAAACACTTGGATACAGTAAAACACGCTGGTTAGCTCTTTTGCCAGGTGTCGAAAGAACTTTGAAAATATACGATACTTTGAAATCCTACTTTTTATCAAAGGATAAATGTCCTAGAATTTTAGAAGAGTTTTTTGAAAAAGGATCTTCAAAAATTTGGCTAGCGTTTGTACACAATCAAGCAGCTCTTTTTCAAAATGCTTTAAAACTTACTGAAGGTGACAAAATTTCGGTAATCGAAGTAGCAAATGAAGTTAATAATTTAAACTTTCAGTGTCAAGAGCGATTAGAAAATAATTTTCTTCCGTTAACTATCCGTAATAGTATAAGCCAGCTAGAAGAACAAGGTGCAATACATCGTGCTGATATCACGAATCACGTCAAAAAGTTCTATAGTAACTGCATAGATTATTTAGAAGAGTGGACGGTACATTATAATGATGTTGAACATTTTCATTGGGTTACATTAAAACAAGAACTTAATTGGGATGATGTGCAAAAATCATTTTATCATATTACTCAAAATTTCCCATATTGTAATACTTCCGAAAATGATCTTTTTAATGAGGTATGATTATTAAAAAAATATATTAATAAGGAAAAGGTTAAATCTTGGGCACCAGCAAAAATCACAATAGAGAACAAATGGTTAGAAATATTTCATCATTTTGATAAAAACCATGTTCCATAAAATAATGCACTAAAAATTGTGGAATACGCGCTGTCCTTACCAGGAACTAATGCTGCGTGTTTCTACAGTAAATAAAGTGTGGACATCAGAAAAATCACAATTAAGTGTTGAGACTTTAAAAGCCATTTTATGTGTGAAATATAATTTAACAAATTCTTGTGAAAAATTTCAGGACGTTTTAAACAACGACAGCAATCTACTAAAAGAAATTCACGCAAATGAGAAATATGCCATAGAATAAAATAATAGTATACATAATTTATTTATTTATTATATTTGTAAATTGTACTTATGTTGAAATTAAAAAAATATATTTCAATACTATATTTGCGTTCCATGAAAATTTTTGTTGCTCCTTATAGACCGAATTATTAATCGAGGACCTCCCTAGATCCCGGTCAATGGTGCCCTGCTTTACCAATGTTAAAATCTGGTCACCTTAGGATAAGGGGGAGAACAAGAAGATGGTTGTTATGCTGAAGCTGTGGTGGTTTCATGAAGGTGGTGGAATTTCAAATTCCGTTGATAGTAGTAGATATAGGGGTAAGTTAGGGACTTTGTACTAGTATTGTTAGTGACACTCTCCAAGAATTTTGTTCCTTGACATGACTTTAACTTAAGGGGACTCACCACCCTTAAGTCGAGGAAATAAGGCATATTTTCATACTTTTTGAATCTTTGTAACAATTTCAATTGGCTTGCAATTTTTCCAATTTTTATGTATATGATAAATTGATATATTTATTTTAATAAACAAATTTTAAACTCTAAAAATAATTTAAAATATTTTTTAAAATGCTTTAGATATACCTTGTTTTTTAAGTATTTTTATTGTATACTGACTTGCGCGCAGAACTATAACATTAATTTTACACTTAAATGCATAATTCTTGTTTTATATTTAAAATAAATAATTCAAAATACAATTGAACATAAAACATTCAACATTAAAGTATTTTTTTCAATTTTTTATAAAACTGCTCAAAATATGCTTAAAATTTCCTTAAATTTCTGCATTAATTTACCCTTGAAAAAAAAATGTGCAGTTGGTGCAATAATTCTAGTTCAGACGCAATGAAATAGCATCATTATGCAGTGATAAAAATTTCATGGAATTATGTTTCATAGTTTTTGAGATATCAGTTGCGGAATGATGCAAAATTACATTTTGAGAAAAATGAGTTTAAAATTTTTCTTACCATAAACTTGATCAGTAATTAAATATTCAGAATATCAATATATCCGGAATTAAGCGGAATATTTTCATGCGGTTTGCTTTATTTTGTTTAGAAATGATGGGACATTAATATATATTTTTTTTTCAAAAAATCGAATGTTTTAAAGATGTAAGAGTAGTGAGTCCCCTTAAAGTCAATTGCCAAAGTGAGTGTAGTGTGATCTGTTAGGGAAACGAAAAATACAATTGTGAGTTTGATATGTTTTAGGATCTAATTCGTAATGCGCACTTCAACAATACTCTTAAAATAAATATGCGAACAAATTTTTCCTTTGTTTTTTTCAGTGTTTATTTTCACTTTGCATCAGAAAACTTTCTTACTTAATTGAGTAGGTTTTTTTTTTAATACCAAGTGTAGAAGAATTAGAGGAGTAAGTAAAAAAATACGACCGAAGAAGTCATATTGTGGTAAAGAAGTTACCATTATAGAGCGAGGCCGTTAATAGAAACATATTTCCTCTTCAACATAATTTCTATAAATTATCACACTTAATGTCGGAAACGGAATAGTTACAATTTTTGACATTAGATGGCGGAACGATACCGTTACCATGACTACGTGCTTATACGGAAAGCGAGAACATTGTAGTTTAAAAAGAAGTCGCTTTTTTCTGGTTCGAAGTAACTGTTTTTTGCTTCGTATTCTATTCTACATGAATTCAACATGTCATTATTATTCATACATCATTAAAAAATAGTTAAAAATGCCAGTTTACATTCGATTTACTCATGTGAGAAGTCATTTAATCAATAGTTTTAAAATGTCATCGACAAACTTTGGAACAAAGGTAGGACTAACTTCTCATTCTTTATATCCTACAGAGGCTGTTCGCACATTTTTTAGACGATTTTGGTAAGCGGTAATAAAAAATCGTTTCCTGCAAAAGAAATAATTGCAATTGTACTATGTTTTTAAAAGTCAAAATTATCGTCTGCGGCTTGAAGGTTTTGATTTTATTCAAAATGGCGTTTTTAACAAAGCAGTGGTTCGAAGGCTACATTTATGCTCTTTCCGAAGAGAAATATGCATACTCCGTTATCCAAAAACGATGTGAGAGTCATGGTTTTGTGATATTTAAAGCGTCGATAGGTAATATCGTCAACAAGAAAGGAAAAAAACGTCAAATTGGACCCTCAAGTGGGACAAAAATTCCAAACAAGTATCCAAGGAAAAAACGGACATCTTCGACTATTGCAAAGGTACGTTGTTTAATGTTAAAAGAAAATCCCCCTAGTCAAAGGACAGTTGCAAAATCATTAAAATGCTCGGTGACCACTGTAAACAAAATGATAAACGTTGATTTAAATCTTAAGAAAGCGAAAAAACGAAATGTGCATCGTCTTCTTATAAATCATATTGCTGAACGCAGGACACGCTGCAGAATTCTATATGAGAAACACTTATCCAAAGAAAAATGGAAAACAACTGTCACAATAGATGAATCATGGGTGTATTTAAATGATTGCAACAAAAAAAGAGCCATTTATTATTATAAAAGGGGAGAAAAAAATTTAAGTACATGGTTCAAAGAATCGAAAGAAAGTTTTTCTAAGGGATTCATGATTGTTGCTGGTTTTTCTTATAATGGCAAGTTAAAAATAAAGAGAGTGGAAAAAAATATCAAGATTAATTCCAAATACTATCAGGAACATATTTTATCGCCAATTTTTCTGAATGAAATACCATCGCTTTACCCACAGTGCCATCAATCTGTGAGATTCCATCAGGACAAAGCTCACACATTAAAATCCACTGTAAATTTCCTAAAAGAAATGGAACAAAAAACTGGTATCAAGGCCATACCCTTCACTGATATCCCTACTAAATCTCCCGATGTATCACCTATGGATTTTTGTGATTTCGGACTTTTAAAATCTGCATTATCCAAACGTCGTCCCAAAACCCTTACAGGACTCTGGAAAGCTGTTCAGGAGGAATGGGATAGAATACCTCTTCTGACACTTCAAAAGGCATTATTATCCTGGAAATTGCGGTGTCGAAAGATAGTTCAGAATAAGGGATGTCAAATAGAACATTTAAAACGCAAGAATTTTATGTAATTTAGTTTTGTGAATACAATATACATCGTCTAAAAAATGTGTGAACAACTTCTGTATTCTTCAGATAATTTTCACTTAATGAGTAAATTTTATAACAAAAACTCATTATATAAGTTAGTCTCGTCACAATCTAATCTCAAGATTGTGAAACACTGAACACGTTTTCTTGGTCGTTTTACCAGAAAATTGCAGTATTCAATGTAATAAAAGAAAATGTAGGATATTTTTAAGATGTTGAGATCCTTTTTATCATATAATACTCTCTATTTCTATAAAATTATAATACATAAACGGATACTTGTTGATCCTCACATGTTCCCGAAATAAATTATTGATTTATTTCCTAACGTTTTCTCGTATGTTTTTAATAGTGAAAATCACATTTTTCTGTATTTCATACTTGTAATCACTCTAATTAAATAGATAATTGGGCCGGCGTTTTCCAGGTGTTAGCGCGTCGGCTTTCGATAAGGATCGCAACACGACAAGCGCTATCAAATACCTAGGTGTCTATTGCGGATATGAACACGCTTAATCCGTATATCGGAAAGTCCCTCTATGAGGTCAGATAAGGTGGGAGAGGGTAGGATCCCCCAGATGTCACCGCTGGGGGGGGGGGGCGGCTCGGTCAGAATTGAGGTGCACCCGGCTAAATCGGACTCCGACCCTTGTGCCATTTTAAACCGGAGCCGCTCCCCCCCCCCCTTGCCCTATGCCTATATGGACCTGGTCTGGATTACTTCCGGCCAGGAGGCATTAGAAACAACCGATAAATAATTTTAACATAGGATTACTTTCTGCCATAATGGTCCGGGTAAAGCAAAATTTCAGACGTCTGTCGTCGCGAGTTATAATTTTGGCAGCGCTCCAAACCCAGTCGGTATTGCTTGAGAAAGCGGTAAACAGTTAAACAGGAAAGTATTAAAATGCGTTAAAAAATGAAAGAAAAGGAGGCAAGCAACGATAAGTAATCCTACGTTAATAACCCGCAGTATTTTCGTTAGAAGATACTACCTGAATTTTTTTTATACACAAACTCACAATTATATTTAATAACTTCAAGTTTTAAATTGAAGATGATCTGTTAAACGGTCAAATTGCTTTATCGGGTACTGTTTCTAGTGTCATGCAAGGATATGTGGTAAACTGTTCAGAAGTTGACATGAGTTTTAACATTTTCTGATAAAAATTTCAATAACAATAACATGTTATGCATAATCCCCCACTTGTTCAATGAATGAACCCTCAAAGCCTTCGTGTCTCAAGATAAGATTCAATCCTCTAATCTGCCTAGTAATCTTTTGATTAGATAATTTAGCGGTGTTGACACAAATGAGAGACAATTTTTGATAAATATTAAAAACGTTGGACCTTTAACGGTTGTCTTTCTTTTCGGGAACAAATTCCTGAATTCGGGGACTGTTCCCTAATAATCTTTCAAGCTTCATTCATTCTGTTATTATTGTAACGAAGTCGAACTTCAGGGGTGGTCCGGGACAAAAATTCGTAAATTTAATCCTCCAGACGCGGGTGAATTTCATATTTTCCTGTAAAGAAAATGAGAGTGAAATTTATATAATGTATAGGTTTATCGTATGAAGACTTTTAATGTAGTGGAAAGGGAAAAAATTGAAATCAGTGGAGAGAAGGGAAATGTTTTTGTTTATTAAGGGGTCAGGTACCTTTTAAAAACCAAGAGTCGACAAACATATCCCAATATTCAATCATCAGTAATTACCATGTTTTTAATAACTCGCTTTCTTGTTTGTTTGTTTGTGTGTGTGTTTGTCCAGTACAAGTCTTGCAATCGATTTTTAACTAACTTCCCGAAGACCTAGACATTTGAAACTTTTAGAATAGCTCAGAACACGATGACAATGCATTCTTTTAATACTTTTACCCATCTTTAAGCAGATTCCAATACATTTTCAGATAATTTTGTTTTGTAGACTGGTGCAGCCATCTATCAGCCAGGATGAAAAGTTAAAAGCAAATTAACTTCCAATTAACTTCATTTTCTTTCAAGTTGATGGGATAATTCACCAAAAAAGTTTTTAAAAAGTATTTATTAATACATAGAATTGTTAGGTTTATATGATTCAACAGAAAATTTAAAAGCATGGTATATAAAAAGTTCTTTTTATCTTGTAATTATTATGAACATAATTGAATCAGAAATATGACAATTTTACTGTGAGTTACACACACTTTCTCCTTTATAAATACGTAGGTCTCTCAATCTTTCCTAGCTTGACCAAAATTTTTTTATTTTAATTGTTTAAAATTTCAACAATTGTTTTTATCATTTTTATGTCCCTCAGCACGAAATTTTATACACAAGCAATATACACATGTATTATTAAAGTGAATAACTATTATACCATTCCTATTATAAAAATTTTAATTAAACTAAAATTTATCCAAAAAAATGTGAAATTAAAATAATTTTCTTTTTCTAAGTGTTGTCCATATTTTAGCACACTAAACTTTTTCTCCCAACTTCTAATTCAGATTACATTGAAACCAATGATTGTATGACGTCAGACAATCACTGGTTTGTATGACGTCATAACTACATGACTTGTTTGTATGAAGTAATGTAATGTAAGAAGAAAACCTTTGTAAATCTATGTATGCAGAGATGTGGCAGTATAAATATGTATTACGACGGCTGAGCGGTGTGTGCCCTTTTCTTTGAATCTACTTCACGATGATTTGTAAGTTACAAATTAATTTTAATTTTGTGTTCGTTATGCATAAAACTGTTTTTATAGCTAAAGAATTATAATTTTCCAGAAGATTCATTATTTTTATTAGATCTACTGAATTTAAAGTTTTGTTAACCTGGAACTTTTTAGAAATTTTGATCCCACTAAGAACTAAGAATTTTGATTTCAAAGTTGGTCATTTTAATGATATATTATACCATGTTTTTATTAATTCGCTTTCGTGTTTGTTTGTGCTTGTGTTTGTCCAGTACAAATCTTGCAATCGATTTTTAACTACTTTCCCTACTAGATAGACATTTGAAACTTTTAGAATAGCTCAGAACACGATGACAATGCATTTTTTAAATACTTTTAGCCATCTTTAAGCAGAATTAAATTCATTTTCTGTTAATTTTGTTTTGTAGACTGGTGCAGCCATCTATCGCCGGTACAGGAACGAAAAGTTAAACGCAAGTTAAATTCCAATTCATTTTCTTTCAAGTTGATGGGATAATTCATGAAAAAAAAAATTTTTTTAAAGTATTTACTAATACATAGAATTGTCAAATTTATATGATTCAACAGAAAATTTAAAATCATTGTATGTAAAAAGTTATTTTTATCTTGTAATTATATAACTTAATTTTAAACTAATAAAAAATGTGTATATTTATTTATATAGAGATGTAAGTCTGCGCGCGTTGACATAACATTAAAAAAACAATGGTTGAAATTATAAAAAAATTAAAAATTTCTCTTAAAGAAATATAATAAATTTAGTGTCATTTTTATAAAGAAGGAAGACCGTTTAGCTCACAGTAAAATTTTCATATTTATGAATGAATGATTTTCAAAATTCTGATGATTGAAAATAAAGATATGTTTGTAGTGTATTTTAGCTTTTAAGGTGACTGCCTACATTCGGAGCCAATTTTTAAAAAAAAAATTAAGGATTTTTTTGTCTTTTATGGTAAAATAGCATTTAAAAAAATTAAAAAAAAACTTACCTGTAAATACCATACTTTTTTTTAATTGGTCAATTTGAAGTAATTTTTAATGAAACTTAGCTAAAACGCCTATCACTCTGCACCAAATTCTAATGCTACTAATTTAATTTCCTTCTTCAACATAATACGTATGACATTTATCTTCAAAATGACATATAATGTAAGATAAATTTTAAAATTCAAAAATAATACAGACAATTTTAGGTTCCAATATGAAAATTTCCCCCGATTCGTCATTCCTTTCCATATAAAAACAGCCTCAAATAAAAAACTATTTATTATACATCATATATTTTGCGTCATTTCATTACTAATAGCATCTAAAATATTTCCTGAAAATTTTATCAAATTATATACAGTCTTATGTGAAATATCATGATAACGGTAGAGATTTGGGATAAAAAACATAATTCCGACAAAAACGCATTTAAAGTTGTTCGTCACTTCAATTTTGTAGCAGACGATGTTTTTTTAAAATAGCTATAATTCTACTTCTAATTGATGTAGAATGAAAATCAAAAGGAATTTTGAAAAAAAAAAAAGATTGAATTACACAATTCTTGCAAAAAATAAAATTGACCAAAATAGCTAAAAAATGACATTTTCAACGTAGGCAGTCACCTTTAAGGGTACCTGACCACTTAAATGACAATTTCCAGTAAACGCGGACAGAAAATAACACATTTCCTAGAAGCAATATTATTGACAATGATAAGCGTTTCTCAGGAAAAACATTTCTTAGAATCTCAGTTGGCGGAAAAACGTCCGCTTCCATTGAAATACATATTAAAATTCCTTCATATAACGTTTCTAGTTCTTCAGATATTCTAAAATTCCAGTGGGACGCGATTTTAGAGTGGGTCGAAGGAATTATCAGAATTAGTTGTACATGATTGGGGTTGGAGAGATAAAGAATTTGTTTGTTTTTTTTTTTGGTTTTGAAATATGTTGTAGAACAGGGGTTGGCAGAGACTATTTTAAAGTTTATAATTTCAACCATCGTTTTTTTATGTTATGTCAACGCGCAAAGACTTACATCTCTATATTAATAAATATACGCATTTTGTAGTTTAAAATTAAGTTATATAATTACAAGATGAAAAAAACTTTTGCATACCATGTTTCTAAATTTTCTGTTGAATCATATAAATTTGACAATTCTATGTATTAGTAAATACTTTAAAAAAATTTTTTTTTCATGAATTATCCAATCAACTTGAAAGAAAATGAAGTTAATTGGAAGTTAACTTTCGTTTAACTTTTCGTTCCCGTACCGGCGATAGATGGCTGCACCAGTCTACGAAACAAAATTAACTGAAAAAGAATTCAAACCTGCTTAAAGATGGCTAAAAGTATTAAAATAATGCATTGTCATCGTGTTCTGATCTATTCTAAAAGTTTCAAATGTCTAGCTTGTCAGGAAGTTTGTTAAAAATTGATTGCAAAATTTGTACTGGACAAACACACACACACAAACAAACAAACAAGAAAGCTAGTTAATAAAAACATGGTAAAAAATTAAAAGTCCTAAAACCGTAAAAATCAAAAATTGACCAGACTTATCTCCCGTCAGCGTCACTCTCCCCTTCCTTTTATGGTAAGTACGATAAATGCATTTATAGATAAAATGACGTGCTGGAAATCGCATATGGAGAAAGATAATTTATCACATTTCTCAAATTTTAAAATGGTGATAAAATTTTTTGCAATGAAAATGGTACAAACTATCAATTTGCTAAACATTTTGATTCCTTATTGAAACAATTTAATACCAGATTTGAAGAATTATACGAAAATTGCGGTATTCTTCAAGTTTTTTATCGTGTTTTCATTAACTCGCTTTCTCGTTTGTGTGTGTTTTTGTCCAGTACAAATCTTGCAATCGGTTTTTAACTAACTTACCGACTAGCTAGACATTTGAAATTTTTAGAATAGCCCAGAACACGATGACAATGCATTCTTTTAATAATTTTAGCCATCTTTAAGCAGTTTTGAATTCATTTTTAGTTAATTTTGTTTTATAGACTGGTGCAGCCATCTATCGGCCGGGACGGGAACGAAAAGTTAAACGCAAGTTAACTTCCAGTCAACTTCATTTTCTTTCAAGTTGAGGGGATAATTCATCAAAAAATTTTTTTAAAAGTATTTATTAATACATAGAATTGTCAAGTTTATATGATTCAACAGAAAATTTAAAAATATGGTATATAAAATTTATTTTCATCTTGTAATTATTTATTAGTCCTTTCTCGCATACATAGGAGGATGTGACTCATAAAATCGAAACATATTTTGATATTTCCAATAAGGAGGATTTAGAATTGTAAACTATAAATATGTAGGGTTCGCGTGTTGCTCAGATGCAAATTTCCGGTAGCAGCTCTGTACATGCCAGCCAAAGTGAGTTCGGCGCAGGTGTTTGATCTATTTAAAGGGCACACGCTGAGTTGGCAAAAGCCCAAGACTTTAGTAGCGATACGGGAGAGAGCGAGGCAAGCTTGATGGAAGGTGATAGCGGTATTTAACTGATAGAGCGTGTATTGGTATTTAGCCGAGGTGGCTGCACGACTTCGAGAATTAGCTCAGAGCCGAGGTGTACGTGTATTGTTAGTAAATGCCTACTCTGCCTGAGGGATTCATTGCGACCTTTAGTTTCTTAGTACCGCGGGTTGCGGTACTGTTGTGTATTATTTTAGAAGCCCCTATTCTGTATATGTTAGTCTGCCTCTACGTAGAGAATAAAGGAGTTATTCTAGAGTTATCCCTCGTACTTTATAATGTGCCTGGACCGTTAGAGATATAAAAAGAAAGGAAGAACCACATAAATATAAGAAATAACATTGAATTAAAATCACATCAAACCGAAGAAAAATTCTGGAATTCAGTGAATGAATAGTATCCCATTCTTGACAATATGTGCTATGTTGTTGAACTCTCTTTGCGCGTAGACATATGCTTGTGAATATTTGTTTTCAAGTATGAAGTACTTAAATCAAATTAGGGATCAAGCGTCACTGACACTCATTTGGACCAATGCCTAATAACAGGGAATTCAACTTATGTGCCACATTACAACGAGTTGGTCGCTGATTTGCTATGTCCAATATAAGCATTAATTATAAATTTTAAGATTGTTTTGTTCAAATTAAAATTTTTCATTTATGTATGAAATTTTATGTCGTATTAATATGTTCGTGTTTAAATATTAACCCCAGCCTCCTCCTCTTCATCCAGCGCTGCCTGCCGAACTCCCGCATGTCTGAAATAGGCCTTCCTAGTAATGAAGGTTGCCGACCCCTGTTATAGAGCATTTGGATTCCAATAACACAAACCGCATGCTCCCATATTTATTACAAAGTAATGTTCTATATTACTCCAGTGGTGTCTGAGTTTGACTAAGTTTTGGATTTCCGTACTTAAAGATCTTTTATATCTAAATGAAAATTTTCATTATTTTCCGGCTCAATAAGAATTTATCGTAAATTCCTCGTCAGTTATTGCCACAAAATTTTGCGTACCGTTCTCCGGCCTATTCTCATTAAGTGTGCTGTGTACTAACCCTATTGGATACGCTCAACTCAATGTTACGCTACGTAGAAAATTCGCCCAAGGATTTAAGGGAACAAGGGACCATCAAATACGATTTTTTTTATTTTTAGTTTTTAACTCTGTACACAAAATGAGAATAATTAATTTTCTATTTTACTACATTGAAAACTCATAGAATTCTAAATAAGGAATTTTTAGCAGAATAATGCCTGTTTTTCAAAAAAAAAAAAAAAAAACTGCTAACGTTTTTCAAAAGGCTCCATCGTATTCTATATTAATTAAGATTCTTAAATTTTGTATTATAAGTCTACCATATGTATATAAATATAAATGTGCATTTAATTTTTTTGTGTGTGTGAATCTAATGTCTTCAATATTTTTTTTTTCTATTCTGCCTGTTATTTTTTATGTTTTTACTTTATTTTATGGTCTATAAATTTGAAAAATATTTGTGATTTCAAGGAATTATGCACAGTTTTGGAACAAACACTTCAATTAACAATTCTGAGAAATTTGGAAGATATTTGAAGAAAATGAATACGCATGGAACCTTTTGAAAAATTCTAGCATTTTTGAAGAATTTTTTGATAAACAGGTCCTATTCCTCCACAAAATACTTATTTGTGAATTCTAAGTATCTTCAATGTAGTAGGAAAGAATATAAATTATGCTCATGGGGTATATAGAGTAAAATATTGAAAATTAAAGAAGAACGAGATTGAAAGCCCCTTGTCTCCTTAAAGATTTTTGTTAAAAAACTTGTACTCCGTAATAGTGAAAGAAATTTTACATTTTGGTGCATTTTTCGTTGTAAAAAAATGTAAATATTTTAAAGTTTAAATTATTCGGGGAAAATAGAGTATAGTGTGTTTTAAACTCTCATAAATTATTTTGGTAGACGAAATTTATAAAATGAATCTTGTTGCGAGGTGCAGAAAAGTCCAGGCGATCTGAAAATATCATTTTTATTGGATTATCAGCATTTATGCAACTATAAATAGTAGACACATTTTCTCCGTAGGTAGGTCAGTAAACAGGTGCCGAGGGAATTTATTAATGTATTGTCTGTGATATTAATTTTACATGATGTATTTTTGAGTAGTATGAGTTGTAATACCACTTGTCTACTGTTACACATAGAAATGAAAAAGAAAAAAAAAGAAGAAGAAATGTATTGTAATTTAACTTTGCTTGTAATCAGAAATAAATACAGAAAGGAAAAAGTCGACTGGAACCGGAAACGGTCAGCTCGAAGATTTAATTTGTTTTAGACCTCCAAGTAGAGAGCCTGTTGCCACGGATATGGCTAGGCAATAACTATGTTATTTTTGAACTTTAGTTAAATATACATAACCTTGCCGTTTATGCATTCGCAGAGGTCGGCATGATTTCCGAATTTTTCTCGGTAGGTAAGGGGGCTTCGGGTGCCTTGAGTGGCTGACGGATCTGTACCGTTTGTCCGGCATCCCCGTGCACCGCAGCAATAGAAAGCACCGAACGTGGGAAATTAACCTTTGTCTGCGTATTCAGGTATTGCTATGTAGCGGCTGGTCTTCAGTGCATAAATGGACGATACCCTAGCGAGTGGGGGTCCGAGGAGTCAATAGAGGTTTATCCGTAGGTAAACATCGAGGTGGGCAATTCCATTGAGTTTAGTACACAGCAGACTTAAGGAGTCGTGTTAGTATTTTTGAATGAGAGTAAAAATTTTGCAAATATTTTCCAAGAATCAAAAATCCCCCAGAAAGGAAAGAATTCTTTATGTTGTCTCAGAATGATATATTTTTCGATAACTGGAAGAGAATATTTTTTTAAAGATGAGGCACTTGTCGTCAAATATTCGCCTATACTACGCCGCAGTTTTGCTATTCATTTTATTATGGGGCACCATATAGGCGGACAGCATTACCCCCTATGAATGCACGGCACAAACGAAGGCATTTTTCGTGGCGTGACGCAGGGATTCGATCCGAGCGCCCTCAGCACCGAAAACCACTGCGCTGTACCACAGGGCCGACGGAAGCCCAGAAGAGAAATTATTTATACACATTTTGTACGCCTAAAAGGAAAAAAAAAGATTCAAATTGTGTTATTGGCTCTCTAGTTTTATCTAAAGCTAAACTTGCTTTACATTTTATACTTTGTAAACAAAATTTTGAATTTCCCATGTACTTTTATGTGTCAAATGATGTTTATAAAAATATAATAATTTATGCCAAAATATGCGGAAAAAAGGATAATATTCGTACGTTAGATGCTAAAATCCCTAGAATATTTCTCGGAATACGGCATTTATATTTTTTAGGAATATCGATACATTGAAAGCCTTTTTTACGCTTGTAAATTTGCCAGGAGCTTTAAAAAAGAATCTTGTAGATCAGCGATATTCAGCGGTGTGTCGTAAGATTTTTTAAAATTAATGCCCTGATAAATCGGGGTCTGAGACTTTTCCCTTAGATTGTCAAATAATCTGACATCAAGCATAATTATCTCATTAAACTTAAAATGCATGTAAATTATAGGAAAACAATATATAATAATCGTATCAAATAATTTTGAGTGTGGCTGTCTTAGGCACTAACTATTATTATCAATAAAATCAATAAATCTATATCATATCAGTAACAAAAAAAAATTTTCACGTAGTCTCTTATAACGAAACTACAATGGGTTATTAACGTAGGATTATCTCTTTGGTATATATATATATATATATATATATATATATATATATATATATATATATATATAAATATATATGTATGTCAAAATTTTGACGCATTTTGGTACTTTCCTGTTTAACACTTTACTCCTTGTCCAAGCGATACAGACTGGTTTTGGCGCGCTGCCAAAATCATAACCCACGAGCACGGTTTAAGTGTCTGAAATTTTCCTTTCCAGAGGACCGTTATGAAGGAACGTAATCCTACGTTAAAAATAAAGTTTTCGGTGTGCCGCACCGTTTTAGTAATTAGCTTATGTGTTTCCTGAGATGAAAAATGTAAAAATCACTGGGTTAGAGGTATAACTGTTCTTAGATATCGTTACAGTGAGTTTTTTCTGTGCTTAAAAAACCAGTATTTACTTCTTATATGACTCGGGCGGACATGCAGTGAATTGTTAAAGAGACACATATCAAATGAGGAGCTAACACCAATGATAAACATTACGTAAGTGCCCAATCTTATACATCGCATTAACTTAGTAACCATATCTCACTAAACGTGCTTGTACTTAAATGGCTGACACTCATTGTGTTGAATCAGCGTAGTCAGCTTCTTAAACCAAATAAGTTTCTGCAGTTTGTAGATAGAGGGAAGTGTATTTGCGTCTCACCCTATCCTCATATAATTAGCTATTTCAGTGAAGGCGGTATTCTTCCTGTATTTACAGTCTTCTAGAGTTCTGACAGAGGGGCATATGCAGGGAAAGCATGGCGCTTAGGAAAGGTTACTTGAACATTCACTGGCTTACAAACGAATATAACAAAGTACACTGGTACCCCGATATATCAAACCTCGATATAATCGAATTTCTTGATAAAACGAAGTTTTTTCATTCCCCTTGAACCTGCCTAACACCCCCATGTTATTATTAAATTGAACCTCGGTATTTCGAAATCCTCGATAATTCGAAATTTTCTCGTTCACCTTAAGGTTCCATGTATATCGAGGTTCCGCTGTAATACATTACACACCTTGAGCAATTACTTAGCCGAAATGATATTTTAAAAGTTCTTTCCATATTACATTAAATTTGTTTATATATTTAAGTTTTCTTAAACGGCCAAAGGTAGCCTAGTGGTAGCGTGTCGGATTTCGGTGCTGAGGTTGTTCGGATCGAATCCCGGCAAGTGCCATTAAATACCTTGGTGCCTAGGTCAGATATGGACACGTTAAATCTGTAGACCGGCAAGTCTTTCTTTGAGGTCAGTGGGTGGGGAAGGTAAGATCCCTCGGATGTCACTCCTAGTAGGCACTTGGTCAAAATTGAGGTGAAACCGGGCTAACTCAGACACTGACCCTTGTGGTACCATTAAAAATTCGAGCCGCACCCTATATGCAAGCCTATATGTGCCTGGTCTGAAATACATTCCGGCCAGGGGACAGAAGCAACAATAAAAACAACAAGTCTCCTTAAAATCTAAAAGTCAAGATTTTTTTTTAAAAATTGGAGGTCACTTCTGTTATACAGCTAGAATTGAATGGAAAATGTGCAAAGGAATGCCCTCATATCTTTTTTCTGGACATTCTTCAGACACGTCACATGTCTGAGGAATATGCATAAGCAAATGAGTTAGAAAGAAACAGCTGCTATCTTTCATACTGCCATTCAAAGAAACATGAACTTTTATATATAATAGCCGTTGTCTCTGTATAACACTTCCGTGCTGTACTCATCTTTCAATTGCAGCCCTCAGTAAACAAACAGCCGGTTAGGCTTATTTTCAATTTCAGATATGGATCAGAATTTTTTCTTACCTAAAAACTAATATCTTCTCCATCAAATCACGTTTGTTCAGTCTATTTTTCTATAAAACATTCAGAACTAAAAAAAAATTGGATGCTTTTAGCTGTATATTTAACAGTTTTTAAAAATCTGTTTACTTTTGCAATGAATTCTGAAAGTAAGCAATCTTGAATGTGAATGAATCAAGTAGCTCAATTATTCATATCGCGTAGTGAGCTGTAAAAAACTGGATGGCAGTCTACTACTCCAATCACATGAAAAACTAAATAAATAAATTAAATGAAATGGTTTGCTTTTACAAGGTGTGGATTAAATGCAATATTGTTAGATAATTCGGGATATTTTTAACTTTCATATACTTTTTCCATTATGACGTCATCATTAGTATTATGTCGTCAAAATGAAGGGTTACCTTCTAGTTCATGTATAATTTCCATTGATGGTATTTCTGACCGCAAAAAGAATCACCGCTCTCTCCACCCGCAGCCATAATCCTATAGAGTTTCAATAAGTCTTTTTCATCCAACTTCATGATAATGCGTGTGGTGGAAAAACGCGTGGGGTGGATAACCAAACTCAATTTAAAATTATAATTAAAAACCTGCAATTTTTGGATGCAGTATATTCATTTGACAGAAAATTCTGTAGAGGTCAGGTAGCAAAACGCCTCATTAATAGCCATCAATTCAGATCAATGAACGGAGACAAAATTATGCGTTTGATTATTGGTATTCTAATAATTTGATATTAATAACCAAACTCAATTTAAAATTATAAATAAAAACCTGTAATTTAAAGTGTAGAATATTAATTTGACAGAAAATTCTGAAGAGGTCAGGTAGTTTAACGCCTCATTAATAGCCATCAATTCAGATCGAAGAACGGAGTCAAAATAATGCGTTTAATTTTTAGTATTCTAATAATTTGATATCAATAACCAAACTCAATTTAAAATTATAAATAAAAACCTGTAATTTATGGATGTCGTATATCAATTTGACAGAAAATTCTGAAGAGGTCAGGTAGTTTAACGCATCATTAATAGCCATCAATTCATATCGAAGAACGGAGACAAAACAATGCGTTTAATTATTGGTATTCAAATAATTTGATATCAACAGTCAAACTCAATCTTAACATTATGAATCAAAACCTATAATTTATGGATATAGTATATTAATAGTGAAAGAAATTATTCAAACCTTTATCTATGTATTTGCTCTCAGTTTGTAAGTTTTAACGGAATATCGTACATTTTATTCTCATTTTTTACGCTCTATACTGCTTTTAAATTGCACGGAGGCAATTTCTCAAACTTCATCCAGGAACTTTGCATGCGTATCGATTACCTTTATTACAACTCGGGCAGAAAACGTATCATCTCTATTTTGTGGAACGCGCTAAACTATCGCATATAATGTCGACAGCTTGTATCGGAAAACAATAGTGTCTTTTTTTCCCTAAGGAAAGCGGCTGTCGTATGCGTTGGTAACACCGGTATCTCAACTTTCAGATGCGAAGTAAAGATTACACTATCTCAAAGTAGATATCCAATCCTTAATAATAGTTATTTCAATGCATATAAGCAGAAATAACGTTTTCAAAGCTGTACCGCAGCTGCTTTCATACCTCTCTTTAAGGGAAATTAATAGCATATAAAGCAAATTGGTTACCCTTTTACGCATTTTATGATAAATGGAAGTTTTACATGAAGTTCATGATGTAAAAAAGTACTTATGTACTTATCACTAAGTAAAACAGTTCGCAAGATGAAATAGTTATTTTAAACATTAAAGTTGTATATTAAATTTTAAAATGCATTTAGTAATATTATATGCGGAAGGCACGAAACAAAGGCATACAACCTTTCAAAGTCCCAAATTAAATTTGAAATTGGGATGTAATTTGAAGCTGATAATTATAGCAATTCAGTCGGGAGAGCACGAAGCGTATTTGACTGTTTAGACAGTTCATATATATGACGATCGTTAAGCCCTTTGATATCAATAGAGAGATGAATAGAATTTTGGAAGAATTTTCTGCACTTCTGCAATCTGGAGCTTGCGGACCATGAACTTTTGAAAGCTCAACTTCGAGAATTTCAATCAGAAGTTTTTAAGTGTCATAAGTTCTGCTTAACATCTGAGTTATGGAATATATTATATATGTTGATGTTAAATTCATTTACAAATTTAGTGCATTACCATTATCATGTTTAATGCTTATGTATTGTTAATGTATTAACATTTTAAGGCATCTATAAACCCTTATCGCACCTATTCTAGAAGAGTGTTGCATCTCCGAAATTTTCGATTTTGAGATAATTACACCACAATGCTCTATAAGAAGTGCTTCTCATGCTCGAATAATGTTATATGTCTAGTACCAACACAGTCTACTAGATGGCGCTTATTATCATTTTCCACAACTAGGAGGGGGAACTTGCTCATGCGCGAAGAAAGAAAATAAGATTTTTGTCAGTGCCTAATGTTGTTGTATTAAAATGTTCCTGTAATAAAAATGTTCATTAAATTTTATTTGGGAAATAAATGTTTTTATTTGGAAAATAAATTTGTATTTTTTTCTAACCTGCTGTTCATGTCATCAAGGTTTTTTCTTTGTACTGGGAAAAGTTTAGATAAATTGTGCATTAGCATAGAGATATTACAGTATTCCCTCAAGCTGTTTAGTCCATGTTTACAAAATGAGGTTACTAGAAGAGGGTTATATCTTGTAATTAAAAATCAAAATCATTTTATATATAATAGCCGCTGTCTATGTATAACACTTCCGGGCAGTACTCATCTTTCAATTGAAGCTCTCAGTAAACAAACAGCCGGCTAGGCTTAATTTCAATTTCAGATGTGGATCAGAATTTTTTCTTACCTAAAAACTAATATCTTCTCCATCAAATCACGTTTGTTCAGTCTATTTTTCTATAAAACATTCCGTACTAAAAAATTGGATGCTTTTAGCTGTATATTTAACAGTTTTTAAAAATTTGTTTACTTTTGCGATTAATTCTGAAAGTAAACAAACTTGAATGTGAATGAATCAAGTAGCTCAAGTATTGATATCCCGTAGTGAGCTGTAAAAAACTGGATGGCAGTCTACTGCTCCAATCACATGAAAAACTAAATAAATAAATTAAATGAAATGGTTTGCTTTTACAAGGTGTGGATTAAATGCAATATTGTTAGATAATTCGGGATATTTTTTAACTTTCATATACTTTTTCCATTACGACGTCATTATTAGTATTATGACGTCCAAATGACGGGTTGGATGGCAGTCTACTACTCCAATCGCATGAAAAACTAAATAAATAAAAAATAATGAAAGGGTTTGCTTTTACAAGGTGTGGATTAAATGCAATATATTTAGATAATTCGGGATATTTTTTAACTTTCATATACTTTTTCCATTATGACGTCATTATTAGTATTATGACATCAAAATGACGGGTTACCTTCTAGTGCTTTAATAGTTGAAAAGAACTTTAAAAGTACACAGTTTTGCCTTCTGAAGTGATTCGAACAATATGTTTTCCCAAAATTATCATAGGCATTCATAAAACAAGAAATGAAATTTCAACATAATTTTCCTTAGCTCTTCCTAAAGATATGGCTATTTTGAGATGTACAACTCTTCTATCAGAGGTGCGTTATATCAGAATAGCAAAGCCTAATATTTTATCTTCTTAATTCTGTTTGAATTATGTTTCTATCTTAACTAAGAGCCGATTAACAGCAATTTCAACAACAGTTGCCAACGAATTTTATAACGGAAAGTAGCTATTTCTCAAAAGGAATTTTATTCGCTATATCTCTTGACGATGAACCTTCTATATTAAAAAAGTTATGTATAAATTGCTTTAAAACTTTTCATAATTACTCTTCAAATAGGAATAGACTACGCTCATAATAATCGATTAATTAGTTTCTTGTTTACATTGATTTGAATTCAAAATGACATTGAATTTTAAGCAATTTTTCTGTATGTCAATAGTTTTTTGCTTACATTGGTATGACTTGCAAATGACATTGAATTTGAAGCAATTTTTCTGTACGTCAATAGTTTTTTGTTTACATTTGTTTGACTTGCAAATGACATTGAATTTTAGTCAATTTTTCTGTACGTCAAATTTTTTTGTTTACATTGGTCTGAATTGCGAATGACATTGAACTTTAGGCAATTTTTCTGTACATAAATAGATTTTTTTTTAACTTTGGTTTGAATTGCAAATGACGTTGAATTTTAAGCAATTTTTCTGTACATCAATAGTTTTTGCTTACATTGGTTTGACTTGCAAATGACATTAAATTTTAGTCACTTTTTCTGTACGTCAATAGTTTTTTGTTTACATTGGTTTGACTTGCAAATGACATTGGATTTTAAGCAATTTTTCTGTACGTCAATAGTTTTTTTTTTACATTGGTCTGAATTGCAAATGACATTGAATTTTAAGCAATTTTTCTGTACGTCAATACTTAAAGTGCTACAACTTCTGAGATAAACAGAATATTATCTTGAGAATTCTCTGTTCCACAGAGAAAATTATTTTCTTCATTTTCCCATTTGCAAAATGATAATATATTTGTTTATTTTCCAATTAACATGTTTTACAGAAATATCAAAGTTGCCCCCAGTTTTTACCCTCGAAAAAATCATTTTAATGTAACAGCTAAATTTTTTATACATTTTCCTAAGTTTCAACTTACATGTCATTATAAAAAATGGATAAAAAGACAAAATTTCAAAAAAATTTCAAATAATGTGTATGGATTACTTAATACATGGTGGTCCAAAAGTATTGAGCGCATTTCATGTTTCAAAAAATAAAAGAACAAAATGAGATACGTACATGTTTATTTCTTTATTGGAAAGACAATTTTAAACAGTTTTACACAACGAAATTTTAAGCATTAAATAGCTTCCACATGAGCTCCATTTGTGGCACGCAAAATTTCCAACCGATATTCAATTTTACGTCAAGTGTTTTTTGATGATGAGTCAGTGGTTTCAAAGAATAGCTGACAGAACTTTGATACAGAGTTTAAAGTGACAGTCATGCCATAGAAATGTAAGTAGCAGAGTGAGAAATTAAGACTGAGTTTCGGTTGAGAATAGAGATTTAATAACATAGAATAACATAACAAAGTATAACATAACAGAGATAACTTATCTGTTTGCAGATACACCAAACTAGCGTTGTAACAGGGAAACGAATAATATCCATGTAAGGACTTTAACATGGTACAACTGGTTAACATCTGGCAACTGGAAAAAAACAGCGAAGGGTAGAAGGGACGAACTTTAATACAATGCGGCTAGCTTTTATAGTAATTGCCATCCAATTAATTACTGCGCCACATATATTTGCATATGATTCATGACATATCCGCATATGCGGGAATGATTCACTTATAAATCTCTGCATATTTTATAGAGTATTATAAAATTTAATAAAATAAATAAGATGACGTACTGGCATTACTTTTAGAGTTTAGAGAAGTGCTGAAGATTAAAATAATTAAGGATTTAATCTTTAAAACCCAACAGTGTTTTGTAGCATTTCAGCAGGTATTCCTCCAATGGTTTCAGTGATTCGTCGTTTAACCCTTCAGCGGGCGCGCCCGTGTACAAAGTGCAACATTTTCGTAATTTTGAATGGTTTGTTTTTACAAGTGAGGTTTGAATGTTCTAAGCAGTTTCTATTTATAGCTACACCCTTTCTAATGCAGGTCTGATTTTCTGGCCCTTGTATTCCTTCCCATTCATTGTTAGTCGTGATTTAACCGTGGTAAAACAGCGATTATACCGGAATGCAATGCGACAAAATTATGAGTTGATGTTGTAAATCAAATGCGCAGCTGTTACAAGGTATTCCGCATATCACGGAGATGGACAATCTCATTTCTTTTTAGGCTTTTGGACATAATAGCAATCGATTCTCAAGTTGTCCTTAGATGAATTAAACCAGATAGTTTTGAAATAAGGCGATTGTATTTTCATTCGTTGGCCTTTAATTATAAATATATCTCGATATTATCAACATTTTATATCCTATCATAAAAAGCAGAATTATTGTTTTCAATTTGAAAAAAGAAAGTTTATTATAAAAGGAATAATCAAGGGTGAAAGTGACGTTGCACTCTATGCAACGCGCGCGCCTGCTGGTGTTCCAAAAATTGTCGCGCCCGCTGAAGGGTTAAGGTCATTCGCCGTTTTGCCGTAGTATTACCTTCCTCCATAACGGTTCTCCGGAAAACAAAATTTCAGCGTCGCCGCGAGTTATAGTTTTGGCAGCGCGCCAAACCCAGTCTGTATCGCTTGGCCATGCAGTAAAGAGTTAAACAGAAAAGTACTAAAATGATGAGGTTGAAAAGAGGTAAGCAACGATAAGTAATCCTACGTTAATAACCCGCGTTAGTTTCGTTAGTAGAGACTACCTGAAATATTTCTCTCTCTCTCTGTGGAGGATAAATTAATAGACTAGCTGAAAACCCGCACTTCGCTACGGAGTACATTCAAATTAAATGCAATGGTCAATAAATGCAATTAATGCCAAAAATATGTATAAATATTTATATAATAAATACAACGATCAATGTATGCAATTGATGTAAAAAAATAATGAAAAAATATATTTATAAAACAATCGTAACAGATATGTTTATAGACAAAATAATGTAGATTAAAATATTCAAATGAAAACTAATAGGACATGCTAAAGAATATAGTACAGTTAATATAGTAAAGTTTGAGGAACGTATCTTTTACTGTATTTTAATATTTTTTTTGGATAATGTCCAATCGTCTGCTGCATTAGCAAGAAAAGAAAAATATTTTTTTGTCTATTTAGTTGTTACGCACGTGACGATAAATTTATTTAAAGTACCAGAAAAGAAATCACGTGATCACCATTTAATAACTTAAATTCTAAAAATTAATTTTTAAAAATTCACCAAAAATCAGAAAATGGAGATAAAGATCCGAAAAATGTTTCAGCTGAAAGGAATTTTTATTATCTTTCTCGTGATATAAATTTTATAACCCTCAATTTATTATTTTAAATGCAAAGTTGAAAAAAGTTACCAAAACAGCTTAAAAATTTAATTTAAAAAAATCTAAGAAGAATTTTACAAAATTCTTTCTTAGTGCACCCTTACACTATAAGAAGAATCGCTATACAAAATTACAGCTCTTTAGGTCCAACGGTTTGGTCTGTGTGTTGTATGTCAGTCAGTGAGTCAGTCAGTTACGGAACTGTTTTATATATATAGATATGAAAAATGATTAAAACTGGCCAGACATTTTACCAATTGCAGACTGACGCAATTAGTAAATTTTTCTTGCGAAATGTTGTCGTGCCATCTACCGGCTGATGTGGAAGTTATTTAATGTTTAAAATTTTGTTGTGGAAAACTGCTTTATATTGTCTTTCTAAAAGAACAATAAACATGTAAGTACTTCATTTTTTTTCTCAAACAAGAAATGCGCTCAATAATTTTGTACCACCCCGTACATTGACAATACCTAAATTATTAAGATAATGCCATATGCACTTTTAATGTAGGATTACGTTCCTCAATAACAGTCCTCCGGGGAAAAAATTCAGAATCCATCGGGAGTTATAATTTTAGCAGCATGCCAAACCCGTTAGCAGTAAAGAGTTAAAAAGAAAAGTGCCAAAATGCGGCAAAAAAAAGAGAGGTAAGAAACGATAAATAATCCTATGTTAATAACCCGCGGTAGTTAAGTTAGAAGAGACTACCTGATATATATTTTTTACCATGTCTTTATTTACTCGCTTTCTTGTTTGTTTGTTTGTTTGTGTGTGTGTTTGTCGAGTACAAATCTTGCAATCAATTTTTAACTTACTTCCAGACTACCTAGACATTTGAAACTTTTAGAATAGCTCAGAACACGATGACAATGCATTATTTTAATACTTTTAGCCATTTTTAAGCAGCATTGAATTCATTTTCAGTTAATATTGTTTTGTAGAATGGTGCATCCATCTATCGACCGGGACGGGAACGAAAAGTTAACGCAAGTTAACTTCCAATTCTCGAGCTAAACGATTCATTACGGATTTGATACATCTTTATTACGCATTTGATCATTTTCTGTCAAATTGATGGGATAATTCTTCAAAAACATTTTTTAAAAGTATTTATTAATACATAGAATTGTCAAGTTTATATGATTCAACAGAAAATTCAAAAACACGGTATATGAAACTTTCTTTTTATCTTGTAATTATTATGTTAAAAAGGGCAGTTGCATTGTAATAAAAGGTAGCATTTTAACAAGTCATATATAACGAACAGTTGGTAAACTTCGTTCATCAGACATCGATATTTCTGTCGTTTATACGTGGTGAACTTTCTTTTACTCTTAACTGATTACATACACAATTCTTCACTTCTACATCTCTCAAAATATTTATTAAAGATTGAACCCAGTAAAATATTTTTTTAAAAACCGGAAAGAGATTTTAAACGGGATGTAACTTACATAAATAATAAGTTTTCTTTACAATTTTGCTGATATCTTTAAATGTACTTTTATAAAAATAGATGCAAGATAGACAACTCATCCTGTTATAGAGTGTGCGTGTAAAAGGATGAGTTTATAAAAAAGTTTGTCTCAGTGCTCCATAATATCAGGAATTTATCTCAAGCATTTACATAACAACAGAAATATTTGCAAATGCACTTTTATATATATTTGTTCAATCGTGAAAGTTTAGGAATGTTTCTTTCAAGAAATATAAAACTGTGTTGAAAATTCTTTTCCCTTCAAGCGATTTTTAGAGATAAATTATTTCTTACTTTTACCAGAGCATAATAGATGAAAAATCGCATGGTACATTTAAAGATGTTTTCCAAAAAACGATATGACATATGTTTTCACATTCAACGCGGGATTGTGAAAATGACAAAAATATCATTTGCAAACGTATGAAGTAGTACATTTTGACCGGTGTTTACCCTTTTGCATGTTGAAATGTGTCGCTTAAGATACTGGATTTGTATTTTTGCCATATCCTGACACCAAATCGATTATTATACAGGGTGTCTCGAAAAAGCATTAACACAGTTTAAAAAAAGTATTAAGAAAAAGTACACAATGTAGGAACTGGAAATTTCCAGATGTGTTACCACATATATTAAGATAAAATATAACTAACATAAATAATCCACGAGAGCTAGATAATTATAAGAAGAATGCAGACAAAAACCAAACAGAAATCAAGAACTCAGGGCTCAACGCACCAGAGGCAAGATTCTATAGTAGTGCCGGAATGAACCAGAATTCAAGGTAACCGACTGGTTTCGTCATCAGGGAGCCTAACTAAGTCAGTTACCTCAAGGGGAACTTGCGTTGAGCCCTTATTGTAAGTTGTCTGTGTCTTTTCTTTTTCTTTTGACTAAATGTTTCAATGGGGATGTCTTTGGATGCCTTGGGATGTCTTTTGGTCATACTTGCATCCTATTCAGTAAGTTCCCTTTGAGGTAACTGATTTGGTTAGGCTCCCTGATGAGACCATTCAGTTACCTCGATTTCTGGTTCGTTTCCGGCACTACTACAGAATCTTGCCTATGGTGCGTGGAGCCTTGAGTGCTTGATTTCTGTTTGGTTTTTGTCTGCATTCTTATAATTATCTAGCTCTATTGGATTATTTATTTTAGTTATATTTGTCCTTTTTCAATATGAGTATTTGAAGCAACTGCGCAATTTTTTATTGAAAAGTTTTATGTTTTCATTGCTAGGGTAGCTTTTATGTTAACTTGTTTGGCGGTCTATGCTCACTTTTTATGTTTTTGTTAGTTTGATTTGTTTATATTATCTTACCTCGCATTTATTAAGAGTTACTTTCTGTGTTAAAAAAGTTCAACAGAGGGCGGTAGTTGCTTCGTGAAAGCGATAGTTGTAATATGGGTAAAGTTGTAAATGGCTATTTATCTGTCCCACAAATTTCTTATTTACATCCCCAAATCATTTGGCAACAAGACGGTGCACAGGCTCATTGGGGTATGATTGTACAAGAGTTTAAGTGCGGAGATTTCCAAACAGGTGGATTGGACGAGATGGTCCCATCCAATGGCCACCTCGATCTCCAGACATTACACCTCTTGACTTTTTTCTTTGGGGATTTGTTAAAGGGGAAATTTACTCAACAAAAGTGGACAGTCTTAAAGAACTCAAAATACGCATAATGGCTGCAATTTCGTGTGTTACGGAATCCATTTTGGAACACACATGGGCTGAAATGGATTACCGACTGCACCAGAAAAGGAGTCCATATTGAAATTTATTGACAATACAAAAAACACATCTAATATTTAACGCAACATATATGTTAATTTCTAGTTCCTGCCATGAGTGCTTTTTTTATATAATTTTTTAAAATGTGTCAAGTTTTTTTAGACACTCTGTATTTGCAATAAGTAGTAAACAACATTATTACTTTTATGCTCAGAAAATTGAACAATATAATTTATCACTCATTCATAATAATGTCAAAATGTTTCCACATTTGCATTTTTACCTTGTTTTTTTTATTAACTTGCTTTCTTGTTTATTTGTGTGTGTGTTTGTCCCTCACAGATCTTGCAATCGATTTTTAACTAACTTCCCGACTAGCTAGACATTTGAAATTTTTAGAATAGCTCAGAACACTATCATAATGCATTATTTTAATACTTTTAGCCATCTTTAAGCATAATTAAGGTATGTGACAAATTTTGGGCACTTTTTTTGAAAAATACGAAATTTTTATGAAACGCAAATGTTTTTAGTTAGAACAGGGAATAAAACTATGAATTTTAAAAAAAGTTTAATGTAATTTTCATTAACTTTCAAATTTAGGCAATTTTTAGTCAAATTTTAGTAAAAATTAGCGTTTACGCCAAATCATCTAAAACAAAAACTAACCCATATAGTTAATTTTTTTTACAACAATATATTAGAAAATCACTTGCCTGTGTTATGAACTAAAATATTTGCAATACCCCTTAAACTTACTAATATATACCAAATTTTGTATACACAACAAGAATTTTTTAAACATTTTCATATATTTTTCAATAAAAATGGATCTTAAATTAATAAATACATACTTACAAGCTATATTTTAGTCCATAACATATCCCTAGAAGAGCAGAACCTTGTGACAAAATTTTATTACAATATCTTAGAAATCTTTTAAGAAATGAGATTTATCGTAAACGTAAAAAATGAAAAATGCAGTTTTCCATAAAACGCAAATAAAGATTTTAATGTAGCACAAAAAATTATGTATAAACTTTACAACCTCAAAATTCACCATATTTGTAAGTCAAGTCTTCCGTGGTTTTGTTTATAATTAATTTTGATTTTCTTTTAGCTTTTAGTATTTTTCTGGATGTTTTTGTAGTTGGCAGAATTTGTCGCCTCGATTTCTTTATTCGTTCAATGTCAATTTCCATGTACTTTTTCAACATTTCTGGTTCAGTTTTCATTTTTAAATAATTTAAAACAGGTACGAGACCCATAAAACCTGAAATAAACAGTAACACTGCAATGGAAGCCCCTAATAACAATATTTGCAGTTGAACAAAATTTTCTTTAAAATAAAATATTCCACAAAACATTGTTAAATGATTCATTATTGTTTTGAGTCATGCCATGCAAATACTTTTTTAGTAACTTCTGATCGCAAAGTTCTAAGTAAGCTGGTTTTATAATTTTGATAATTGTATCTGGATGTCCTGGAGATTTTTCAGAAAACTTCTTTCCATGATGCAATGCTTGCTTGTATTTACACCAACTTTTGGGACCCTCAGGACACTGTCCATGCATCGACTTTTCATTGCTTGAGCAACAATGAAAAAATAAGCTAATACTGCTGATTACATATTTTGAAGATTTACAACATTGCTACGAATTGGAATCCCATAATATTTCTGTAGCTTGTCTATAAAGTTATCAGATAGTTTACCCTAACCACCAAGTCCTTTAATGGTCTTATAATGGTCTTAAAACTGTAAAAGGTAAATAGAGTAAACTTAATTCTACATTAAAAGTGAAAAATGTGTAAAGAATTAAAAGTGTAAAGAATAGCTGTATAAATGGCCCTTTAAAAGGTTTGAACTTTAATTTAAAATAATAAAAAAAATTCGAAAATTTTCGAAAAAACAGCGATTTAAGGGTAGTTGCATACCTTAAATTCATTTTCAGTTAATTTTGTTTTGTAGACTCGTGCAGCCATCTATCGGACCCGGACGGGAACGAAAAGTTAAACGCAAGTTAACTTCCAATTAACTTCATTTTCTTTCAAGTTGATGGGATAATTCGTCAAAATAATTTTTAAAAAGTTTTTATTAATACACAGAATTGTCAAGTTTATATGATTCAACAGAAAATTTAAAAACATGGTACATAAAAAATTCTTTTTATCTTGTAATTATTATGCTACTGTAGATGTGATACTTTTAGTCCAAAGGATATCCGAGCATATTTTGACAAGTGTCAGAAAAGAAACAAAATAAAAGCTTCACTTCGTTCCGTTCAAGTCATTAGCTTGGAACACACAACACAATGGTTGGTTTTACCACCAAATAACTGAAAGTAATTTTTTTTTCTCTGGCAATTATTCCTTAACTCTGCCACATACCAGTCGTGGTTTTAAAATGTAGGTAATTTTTTACGCCATTTCTCATAACAGGATGACGCAGTTATACAGTAGATTATTTGAAAATGACGTAAAGTTCATGTGTAATTCCCCATTTTAAATTGCGTCTCCTTTTGTAAAATGTAGTCCAAAAATTGCTATGTGGTGTGAAAAGGGAGTATTTTCTTGCATTCATTTCATTTTATTGGCTACATTTTGCGTAACGTTGGCGAACGATCGGTATAATGGAAAATTACCGATTTTAGGCTTGAAGGTTTTAACATAATACTTCAGCCTGAAGTCTAAAATAAACTAAAAATGCCCCAATAATGCTTAAGTTTCAATATCTAGCAATTGATTAAAAGCAATTCGGTTAAGTACAGTACATTATTGTGAGCTAGTACTGCCAGTATTAGTTAAGAATATCAATCAAATACTTTCTCTCTCAATTCACTGTAAACTTTCCAAACATGACGTAAAAAGAAAAGAAAAAATAACCTTGCCGCTTTTAGTAAGGGTCAATTGAAATTTTTAGGCATCGTATTTTAATATTGTATTTTATTTTAAAGCTGCTTTGTTATTACCCTATAGGATTCGCTCACCTCAGTGTTAATCTATCGAGAAAATTTGTCTGCTATTTATAGCTACATAAATGCTGATGATCCAATAAAAATGGTATTTTCAGATAGTCAACTTTTTGTACCTTGCAACAGGATTCATTACCACGTTTTTATTAACTCGCTTTTTTGTTTGTGTGTTTGTCCAGTACAAATCTTGCAATTGATTTTTAACTATGCATTTGATCATTTTCTTTCAAGTTGATGGGATAATTCATCAAAAAAAATTTTAAAAAGTATTTATTAATACACAGAATTGTCAAGTTTATATGGTTCAACATAAAATTTAAAAACGCGGTATATAAAAAGTTCTTTTTATCTTATAATTATCTTATAATTTCGTCTATCATAGGAATTTATGAGAGTTTAAAACACACTAGACACAGATTTTTTCTCTGAATAATTTAAATTTTAGATTATTATTTGCATTTTAAAAAAAACGAAAAATGATCAAGGTGTAAAATTTCTTCTTCTATAAGGGAGCACAATTTTAAAAAAAATCTTTAAATCCAAGTCGGCAATCCTTGGACAAATTGTCTTCATAGGTTAACACTGAGGTGAGTTAATCCAATAGGGTTAGTGCACAGAAGCCTTAGGCCCAGAATCCTAATAAAGTAAAATTTTTTAAGCTATACTATTTCATATAACTTTTACCTTGAGAATCTAAAAATCCTAATCTTTGTACTTTAGTTATCTTTTATTTTTCGTATATTGAAAGTTCTGAAATATGATATTGCTGCAGATCCACAACTTTTTTAATAAAAGTTCTTACTTCATGGAATTTTGTTCTTAGTCCGCTACTAGAATAGTTATATGACTTTTTATAACATGACTTGTTCTGGGGTAAAACGAGACAAACAAAGTAATGGAGTTTGAAAATTTTCTCCCCCGGGGACGGTAAAATGTAAGATTTAAAATAAAGTTTTAAGGTGGGACCAGAATGACGGGACGTTCCAGTTTCCACCACATTCCCGAATAACATTTTCAGGAATTTTTCTCAAGAAATTTTCTGGTAATAGAATAGTCAATGACATTTTTTTTATTTTATTTTCTGTATTTAAAATCCCCAACTTTAAGAACACAGTTGATTTTTAAAATTGAAAAAAATTATATATATATATATATATATATATATATATATATATATATATATATATACAGTTGGCTCTCTGTTTAACGACTTTCAAGGGACCGTGAAAAATCGTCCTTAAGTAGAGGTCGCCCTTAAACAGAATTTGTGAAAAATAACATTTCCCATAACGTTTGAGGGGCCCGGACTGGGAAATGTCGTCTTTAAATAGAGATCGTCGTTAAGTAGAGCATCGTTAAACAAAGAGCCAACACACACACACACATATATATATATGTGTGTGTGTGTTGGCTCTCATATATATATATACACACACACATATATATATATATATGTGTGTGTGTGTGATAATATTACTAACTACGTATAATAGACCATTCTGAACTTTATCTCTGTACTGGTAACCCCACTTTCTTCTCTTTGGCGTAAACGCCTCGTCTTTCCACACACCAACTTCCTCCACCAATTCTGGTGACCTCCCTGAACTAATTGTATTCTGGCGCTCTTACGAGGAGACGCTGGACTGACTTGAAGCGAATAAGATGTGTTGCTTTACTCGTTAATAAATTAGTTTGTTCCTGAAGCTCACTTTATTATTTTCCGGCGACGATGTAAGCTCCTATTTCATGAGATGTCCATTCCGGAAATTTCATATATATATATATATATATATATATATATATATATATATATATATATATATATATATATATATATATATATATATATATTTATATATATTTTAGTTGCTTAGCCGATTGTTTGAGTAGTCCGTGGGAGAAAACTACTGCATCAATATACTTCATTTTGGTCTTAAACGGGGGATTTTAATCTATAGATGTGTCGAATTTGGTTTTTGTGACAGCGATTTCTATGAATTAGCGATAATTTACAGTTAAAAGTAGCTTTCTGCGCATGCTCAGTGACACACGAGTCCGCATAAATACGTTAATTTGTTTATTCCGAGGAATGTCTCTAGCTCTCTCTCTGCCATTTTTATTTTTAGTTATGTTTGTGAGCTATAGAATTATACCTGATGGAAATTGTTTATTTCGTGCTGTTGAGTAACCATATTTCTTTTTATTGGGTTAAATAGTAATTTTTTCAATTATATTTCTCTATTCTCCATATTATGATTTTCAACATTTAGTAATGATGTGTTGTATAATTTGTGAATTATTAAATTTATTTTCTATCCAGCCTGTCATGTTTTGACGGATACCAACTAGTGAATATCTCTATATATTTACGTATGCATAGTGTCAAATAATTACAAGATAAAAAGAACTTTTTATATAACCATGTTTTTAAATTCTCTGTTGAATCATATAAATTTGACAATTCTATGTATTAATAAATACTTTTTAAAATTTTTTTTGATGAATTTTCCCATCAACTGGAAAGAAAATGATCAAATGTGAAATCAATAGTTTAGCTCGAAAATTCGAAGATAACTTGCGTTTAACATTTTGTTCCCGTCCCGGTCGATAGATGGCTGCACCAGTCTACAAAACAAAATTAAATGAAAATGAATTCAATCCGGCTTAAAGATGGCTAAAATTATAAAAATAATTCATTGTTATCGTGTTCTGAGCTATTCTAAAAGTTTCAAATGTCTAGCTAGTCGGGAAGTTAGTTAAAAATCGATTGCAAGATTTGCACTGGACAAACACACACACAAACAAACAAACAAGAAAGCGAGTTAATAAAAACATGGTAATAAATACTACACGTAACACTAAATTCTTAGGCAACCAAAATCATACAAATTTGTTACCACGTTTTTATTATCTCGCCTTCTTGTTTGTCCAGTGCAAATCTTAAAATCGATTTTTAACTAACTTCCCGACTAGCTACACATTTGAAACTTTTAGAATAACTCAGAACACGGTGACAATGCATTGTTTTACTACTTTTAGCCATCTTTAAGCAGGATTGAATTCATTTTCAGTAAATTGTCTTTCATACTCTATATGCCAAGCCTCACCACCACGCGGTTGACCTGGCACTCCTAAAAAATTGCAAACCAAATAATCTCTGGTATTAATGATTGTAAAAATCTCATATATGTAATTCAATTAATAAATGTTTGAAAATGACTTATAATTGCTGTCTTTATTACGCATTTGATTATTTTCTTTCAAGTTGATGGGATAATTCATCAAAAAAAAATTAAAAAGTATTTATTAATGCATAGAATTGTCGCGTTTATATGATTAAACAGAAAATTTAAAAACGTGGTATATAAAAAGTTATTTTTATCTTGTAATTATACAGTTACGTATGCGTTATTATGCCTAATGCTTAATAAATACTACACGTAAGGTGAAATTATTATTCCCAGCAAGTTATTACGCAAAATTATAATGCATCATGCCAGATTAAATAATACACGGGAAATCATGTGAGTATTTATGAATAACATACTAACCTTTCTAATTGTTAGAAGTTTTCATTGTTACTCCATATCTTACTAAACATAATCTGTGCATTGTCACAGCTGTGTTAAATTCCATTGTGGATTAGGAAATTTTCATGCGTATGGTTTTCATATGCTGAAAAGTGATCATGCGCATTTCAAATGATCATATTCATTTCAATATATAATATTGAATAAAATTTAGCTGTTAAATTTATAATACAGTCATGTCAATGCCAGTTGTAAAGAGATGTACACATTTACATGCAGTAAAATAGTTGTTTGAGGCAAAAAAGGGCTATTTAAATTCAATAAAAAGCATTTCTTTATCAATGCAGAGAGTATTTGCAATATATACTAAATTTGTTTCTATGGTATGAAAAGTATTTTATCTTGAAAAATCCTCGTGTTTCATGATAAATAAATGCATATTAAGCATACATATTACTTTTTTTTAATGTTAATATTTTAATAAGTGTATTAAGTTGTAAGGTTTACATAAGATTCGATTCACAATAATCGAACTTTTAGGGGAATAAAGATAAAGAAGTCGCTTAAGATATGCTAATTGGGGGCATACAAGGTTGGTATAAATACCAAGTAGCTAGATTAAAGAGAGGAAGCGAGAGGAAGAACAAACGTCGAAGTGAGAGGAAGTAAAAGGAGGAGTAGAGCTGACGAAACGAAGTATCGAGCTGGAGCTAGGCTTAGAGTCTGGTTTAATAATAGCCGAGTTTTGCGAGCAGCCGCTGGAGGCATAGCTAGGTTGCTTCAAACCTACGCGAGTTCTTGTTAGGCCCAAAGTTTGCGTGGCAGAACTGCTGGTTGACTTTCAAAGTATAATTGAGTATAGCACAGTGTATTTTTCTTCAATGGGCACAACAAGCGAATATATTGAATTGTATTTCCCTTGCATGAATGCTATATATATCTCGTACTAGTAGTACGTATGCTTTATGTTGAAAAGCAAAATCTATATGTGCAAATATTTAAATAAACATTGTTGCCATGTAAGAACTGTGTTTGAATGAAATTATATAGAGTGCCACTTCAAGATCTACATACCCAAAGTTAGGGTAGAAGTGCATATTCTTTATAAATTTTTGGATTATTAAGAAGCCAAGGGACCTTCCACCCTCATTTATTTATTTATTCATTTTTTTTTACAGTATTTACTCTTGATACATCATGAGAATAAGTATTACACTTTTTTTACTATATTGAAGACTTTTAGTTCAGAAATAGGTATTTTGTGTAACAATAAAAGTTGTGTTTCAAAAAATTATTCAAAAATGCTGGAAATTTTCAAAATGCTCCATGCACATACATTTTCTTCTGATTTCTTCAAAATTTCTCGGGATTTTTAAGTGAAGAGTTTTTCATAAAACTGTGCACAATTCTTTGAAAACTGAAATATTTTTCAAATTTATAGACCATGAAATAAAGTAAAAAAATAAAAAAATAGCAGGCAGATGGAAAAAAAAAACTATTTATGACTTTTGATTCATAAAAAAATTGCAAACAATAAAATTCAATGCACAGTTATATTTATGTATGTATGGTAAACGTACATTAAAATTTAAGGTTTTCAGATGACGTAGAATGCGATTGGAGCATTTTGAAAAATGCTAGAATTTTTGAAAATTTTTGTGAAAGACAGGCATTTTTCTGCCAATTTTATCCTTGTTTTGAATTCTAAGGGTCTTCGATGTAGTAAAAAAGAATATTTTTTATTCTAATTATGTCCTATAGAGTTGAAAATTGAAAATTAAAAAAATCCAGGTTGAAGGTCCATTGTCCCCTTAACACAAAATTTTAATCAGGTTTATTTCAGATATTACTTAGTAATATTATGAAACTTTACACAAATCTGTTGAAAATAAAAACGATTTAGTTTCGAACATCTACTGATCAATCTAATGTACGTGTTTTTTATATATTTTCTGAAAAAATAATTAATGATTAGATTCTTGCTCGAACTTTTAATTGTTTGGCCTGTTCTTTGTTCGCTCTGTCTCTTTTTTCCCCCGTGTTTTAGCTTTACTTGTACTATCGAAGCTTTTTTGTTTCCCCCACTTTCTATTTTCCTCTCTGCTTTCGTTTTTTTACTGATCACTGAAGTTTTATGCATTGCTATATCATCCTTCAGTGGAGGGTCCGGCCCATGTACAGTAGTCACTACTACTCTTCCTGAATTAATAGATTTAAATTTTATAATATTAGATTTAAATTAATTAAACAATCTAAAATTTAGCAATTAAAAATCATTTCTGATTTTTAAAAATTACTCCTATATAATTTAAACTTCTACCTTTATAATAGGACCACATAGATTCTTAAAAGCCCCATTTAAAATAAAGAATTGCAATTACTTTTCAAATAATTATTATTGCTCTTTATCACTCTGAGGAACATTATATGTGATTGTATCTAAGAACAATTATGAAATGTTCATTTACCAATTATATATATAATAGCCGTTGTCTCTGTATAACTCTTCCGGGCTGTACTCATCTTTCAATTGAAGCCCTCAGTAAACAAACGGCCGGTTAGGCTTAATTTCAATTCAGATGTGGATCAGAATTTTTTCTTACCTAAAAACTAACATCTTGTCCATCAAATCACGTTTGTTCAGCCTATTTTTCTATAAAACATTCAGAACTAAAAAAAACTGGATGCTTTTAGCTGTATATTTAAGAGTTTTTAAAAATCTTTTTACTTTTGCGATGAATTCTGAAAGTAAACAAACTTGAATGTGAATGAATCAAGTAGCTCAAGTATTCATATCGCGTAGTGAGCTGTAAAAAACTGGATGGCAGTCTACTACTCCAATTGCAAGAAAAACTAAATAAATAAAAAATAATGAAAGGGTTTGCTTTTACAAGGTGTGGATTAAATGCAATATTGTTAGATAATTCGGGATATTTTTTAACTTTCATATACTTTTTTCATTATGACGTCAAAATGACGGGTTGGATGGCAGTCTACTGCTCCAATCGCATGAAAAACTAAATAAATAAAAAATAATGAAAGGGTTTGATTTTACAAGGTGTGGATTAAATGCAATATTGTTAGATAATTCGGGATATTTTTTAACTTTCATATACTTTTTCCATTATGACATCATTATTAGTATTATGACGTCAAAATGACGGGTTACCTTCTAGTATATTATAATTTTCATATATGAGTTTCGAAATTATAAATAAATAAATAAATAAATAAATATGTATATATATATATATATATATATATATATATATATAAATATATATATATATATATATATATATATATATATATATATATATATATATATATATATATATATATATATATATATATATATATATATATATATATATATATATATATATATATATACATACACACACAGAGAGAGAGAGAGATCGAAAAAAAAATTTAAAAATCAATGCTTCCTAATCAATGATTTCAAAAACGCGGATAAGTTTTAGTAAAAATTCAAGTTCTGCAAGGCTCCACCTCAAACTGAAAATATCATTTGAAAAGTTTTATAATCTGACTTCACTCTCTGAATAGATACTGCACCATTAACTTTTCCATTTAAAAATTGCAAATTTATCATAACATCTTTGATATACGCTCGCCAGTTTAACAGAAAAAAAAATTCAAAAGGGACATATTACTGTAAAATAAAACAGTATCTAGTTTAAGAATGTAGTTTTTTTGTTTCAATTGTCATCTCGAAAAAGATGTTCTAGATATATGTGGCGTCAATTTATTTCATGCTTTTCCAAACCAGCGACGCATCCCTCTTTCCCTTTCTTGAAACACGTGATATACGATAAGCAAAATGTACGAGCAATATTTTATGAACTACGGTAGGATTGGTATCGGTGTGTACGTTCGCCATTCATCACGAAAATTACCGCGAATCCGAAAGAGAAATTCTTGCCCCCGAAAACAATGTCAAACTATGTGGAAAAAAAATATCGCTGTTTTCCTGGAGATTTATATAACCGGGGAAATCTGGTTTTCTACCAAAAAAATAAAGACGAACGCAGTGAAAATATAGTTTTCGTCGGATTTAAAGATCAGCGTTTGTGAATTAAATGTCATTTGTCTTAGCTCGAAGCGTCCCCAGGGTACAGGAAGACTGATTTCTATCGTTGCTTGGGAGCAAATCTCTATAACAGAAACGCTGGATAAATGTTTTTTGGGGGAATTCACGCGTCTAGCTGCATTTGTTATATAAGTCTTTATAACTAGCAAGTGTATAATACCGTTACAACAGCGGTGAAACTTTTGGAAATAATCCTTTGAAAAGATCTGAAATGTGAAAGTTATTTGAAAACAAATTTATCTTCATAAAATCCATATAAAATTCTTTCTATTCCTAGATTTAACCCAAAATTATTTTTTTCTGATTTTAACTTATATTCTAGAAATAAAACATTAAAAATTATATCTTGAAAGTTTACCATCTAATACCACAAGGTATCAAACGAGAGTTTCTTAACCTCTGTGACCGGTAACAACTGAACCATCTCCCGACTATATTTGCCAGTGACGCCTGACCATTGAAAACCACATACTCAATAACATGTTGAAAACAGTGATAATAGTTCATTATAGACGAAATTCAAAATCATCAAAAAAAAATAAATTTGGATAAACTAAAATTTATGGTTTAAAAATCGAATGTCATTGGTTCGGAAAAGAAAAGTGAAGGAAGAATATGTGAAAGGAAATTTGAGGACATATAGAGGTAGTTCGGGTGCGATTCAGTTTGCCTGAACCCCGAATTCGAGGTTTAACCTTTGAGGGGCGCAGGTTGCACAGTGCAAACGCCCAAATCTAGTCTTTCTTCACTTGCATTCAATGTATTTCAGTTAAATGAGCAGAAAAATGGTTAGTACTTCCATCTGTTATCAGCTTAAAGAAGCAAAAAAAATTTTCAACCTTTAATTGGAAAGTGTTTACGATTCTTTAAGTTAAAAAAATTAGGAAAAATATCTGCACCGTGCAAACTGTGGAGGTTATTCCTCCTGAAAGGGTTAACCCTCTGACGACCGAAACCCTATTTTGCAACTTACCTTAAAAGACCGTTCCGGCCGAGATCGAGAAGCTTGTTTCTCTTCCCCCACAGAACATCCTGACTATTGTACTGAAATTCGTTACGGTGGGGTTCGAAGAGCCTCCACTACAGCATCAGGTCTAAAAGTACGCCGGGATCGGTTCTAGACAATAAAAGAAGATCGAACAGATAAGAGAACGACTCTGTGGTGACGTTGAGCTGTTGGTAGAATGACCACCCATCAGTCACTAGGAGGGGGGAAGCTATCTAGGAGAATTACGGCCGGCCGTCTGGAGTCCTCAATGTTCGACCGGCTATGCCGGTTCGACCTTCAGAGGGTTGAGGAAATAGTTTTGCCCACTATGTATTTACAAAGACATATCGCAACTCCCATACACATACAGCTGTCCAAAAAATACTTGTGTTATGCCATACTTGCATTACATCCTTGAGCGAGAGCGTATGTCGAATCGAAAAGTTTTAACTAATGACAGAAGTTCATAATATCGACGCTAATCGTGTCCAGTTCTCTGATTTTTCTAATTTTATAGATGCCAGTAACGCTGATGCTGACGGATGCAACGTAAACTGACACCTTTATTTTTCAGTTTTTTTGCAATCGCGGGGAAAAGATAGGTTACTTTGGGATACAGGAGTTTATTCTGCCAGAAACATATCACATTAAACTGTATCAGAAAAGTGGAATTATTGGAATAAATAGAAGACACAAGAGCCCTGACTTCTGAATATAATACCGTGTGCAGTTTTTGGATTGTGGAAGTTTCAAAATACTGAAACATCATCAACATGAAATCCAGTGAGGATTATAAAATTCTCTCTTCAACAACGTTTTGGGACAAGTCGTTTAGGACTAAAGAAGAATGACTACTGAAGGACTACTGAAGGATAAAAAATGAACTGGATAAAAATTCAACTGCGAGAAGCCACTACGGTCTATGGCAGAGGTTCCCAACCGGTGGGTCGCGGAAGGGTTACAGGTGGGTCGCGACTCGATCCTAAAACTATCAGAAACCATCGAATAACCAATCAGAAAAGATAAGAAAAATCGAAACAAATCGAACTGTGTTTTGATTGTTTTCTTGGTTCTTGATTTTTGTCATCTGGGGCAGACAACAGAACCACTACATCCCTCCCAGATGATACACACAATCACACAGGTGGTGCACACTCTGGCAACACCACTCCCCCTATATATATATATATATATATATATATATATATATATATATATTTATTTGCAATATTTGATGGCAAATTATATATACATAAGGAAGGGATACGATACAAATAAGGTTTTTTTACTCCGCCATGGACCAATGGACCGTGGAGGTTTTCCGATATGGAAAGGTGAGTCGCCAGCTGAAAAAGGTTGGGACCCACTGGCCTATGGCAACAATATGATTTTCTGGAGGGCTGAAACCTGCTTCAAAGACAATTGTATCCATGGACTCAAGGAAATTAACTGGTTCCTATCTATGACCTCCAGAAGTTTGTGTCGAAATTTTCCCTGTGCACAGGCTTGCATGTTTACAGTGAAGTAAAAATAAAGGTGTCAGTTTACGTTGCATCCGTCAGCATCAGCGTTACTGGCATCTATAAAATTAGAAAAATCAGAGAACTGGACACGATTAGCGTCGATATTATGAACTTCTGTCATTAGTTAAAACTTTTCGATTCGACATACGCTCTCGCTCAAGGATGTAATGCAAGTATGGCATAACACAAGTATTTTTTGGACAGCTGTATGTGTATGGGAGTTGCGATATGTCTTTGTAAATACATAGTGGGCAAAACTATTTCCTCAAATATCTGAAGGCCGAACCGGCATAGCTGGACAAACATTCAGGACTCCAGACGGCCGGCCGTAATTCTCCTAGATAGCTCCCTCCCCCCTAGTGACTGATGGGTGGTCATTCTACCAACAGCTCAACGTCACAGCAGAGTCGTTATCTTATCTGTTCGATCTTCTTTTATTGTCTAGAACCGATCCCGGCGTACTTTTAGACCTGATGCTGATAGTGGAGGCTCTTCGAACCCCACCGTAACGAATTTCAGTACAATAGTCAGGATGTTCTGTGGGGGAAGAGAAACAAGCTTCTCGATCTCGGCCGGAACGGTCTTTTAAGGTAAGTTGCAAAATAGGGTTTCGGTCGTCAGAGGGTTAACCCTTTCAGGAGGAATAACCTCCACAGTTTGCACGGTGCAGATTTTTTTCCTCATTTTTTTAACTTAAAGAATCGTAAACACTTTCCAATTAAAGGTTGAAAATTTTTTTTTGCTTCTTTAAGCTGATAACAGATGGAAGTACTAACCATTTTTCTGCTCATTTAACTGAAATACATTGAATGCAAGTGAAGAAAGACTAGATTTGGGCGTTTGCACTGTGCAACCTGCGCCCCTCAAAGGTTAAACCTCGAATTCGGGGTTCAGGCAAACTGAATCGCACCCGAACTACCTCTATATGTCCTCAATTTTCCTTTCACATATTCTTCCTTCACTTTTCTTTTCCGAACCAATGACATTCGATTTTTAAACCATAAATTTTAGTTTATCCAAATTTATTTTTTTTTTGATGATTTTGAATTTCGTCTATAATGAACTATTATCACTGTTTTCAACATGTTATTGAGTATGTGGTTTTCAATGGTCAGGCGTCACTGGCAAATATAGTCGGGAGATGGTTCAGTTGTTACCGGTCATAGAGGTTAAGAAACTATCGTTTGATACCTTGTGGTATTAGATGGTAAACTTTCAAGATATAATTTTTAATGTTTTATTTCTAGAATATAAGTTAAAATCAGAAAAAAATAATTTTGGGTTAAATCTAGGAATAGAAAGAATTTTATATGGATTTTATGAAGATAAATTTGTTTTCAAATAACTTTCACATTTCAGATCTTTTCAAATTATTATTTCCAAAAGTTTCACCGCTGTTGTAACGGTATTATACACTTGCTAGTTATAAAGACTTATATAACAAATGTAGCTAGACGCGTGAATTCCCCAAAAAAACATTTATCCAGCGTTTCTGTTATAGAGATTTACTCCCAAGCAACGATAGAAATCAGTCTTCCTGTACCCTGGGGACGCTTCGAGCTAAGACAAATGACATTTAATTCACCGTCGCTGATCTTTAAATCCGACGAAAACTATATTTTCACTGCGTTCGTCTTTATTTTTTTGGTAGAAAACCAGATTTCCCCGGTTATATAAATCTCCAGGAAAACAGCGATATTTTTTTTTCCACATAGTTTGACATTGTTTTCGGGGGCAAGAATTTCTCTTTCGGATTCGCGGTAATTTTCGTGATGAATGGCGAACGTACACACCGATACCAATCCTACCGTAGTTCATAAAATATTGCTCGTACATTTTGCTTATCGTATATCACGTGTTTCAAGAAAGGGAAAGAGGGATGCGTCGCTGGTTTGGAAAAGCATGAAATAAATTGACGCCACATATATCTAGAACATCTTTTTCGAGATGACAATTGAAACAAAAAACTACATTCTTAAACTAGATACTGTTTTATTTTACAGTAATATGTCCCTTTTGAATTTTTTTTTCTGTTAAACTGGCGAGCGTATATCAAAGATGTTATGATAAATTTGCAATTTTTAAATGGAAAATGATGGAGGTCCAAAATTCATAATCATGATAATGTCAGCTGTTGAATGATTTATTCATACTGGAGATATCAGCACAAGTACAATGACCATCAAAATCTTCTGATATAAATTTCACTCGAGAAGTGAATTGCATCCTGTCAGCTTCCACCAAGGATCTTTGCGTAGCTAAAAATAGCTCTAATTCAGGACTGGGATTTGTTGCACAATTATGTACTTTGTAGAAACAATAAAAAAAAATTATGTGATACTTGTGTGTGTGTGTGTGTGTATGTAAGAAGCAACCTCATTCAGCGTTAACGTTCTTTTTACGAAAACGATTATTGCATTTTGACACTTTTTATAAAAATGTCATTATTCTTACATTAAATTCCTCGGTTCAGGTCTTTTTTTCTTCTTGGAATCGAACACGAAGTTAACTCTTATTCCTACTTATATTTCATAAGAAATTCACATGTTTACGCGTTCAAATAAAAGCGTATGAAGAAATTTACACGCTTTTATTTGAACAACAGTGTAATCACGACCTCATTATAGTTTTTACTTTAGAATATAAATAAATTTAGCACCCCTCTCTCCATATTTCATCCATTTATTTTGTCCGGGTGTTCTAAACATTCCCTCCGTTGAAAGGACTTTTTGGCCCGCATTGTACTGATCAGCGCATTATAAACTTTACAAGCAGGATATAAATAAATTCAACATCGCTATCTTCAATTTATTTTATCTAAATGATCTGACCATTTCATCATACAATAGGCCATATTTAGACAACTGTGTATTCCTCACCTCAATTTTTACAAGCAGGATCTTAATCAATTCAACATTGCTTTCTTCCTATTTCATCCATTTGTTTTATCTAGATGATCTGAACAATCCCTCCTTTAATAGGCCTTGTTTGGGCAATGGTGTATTCATCACCTCAATATGATTTTTACGAGCAGAATCTTTATAAATTCAACATCGCTTTCTTCCTATTTCATCCATTTATTCTATCTAGATGATTTCAACATCCCCTCGTTTAATAGGCCTTGTTTGGACAACGGTTTATTTATCACCTCAGTACAATTTTTACGAGCAGAATCTTAATAAATTCTACTTCGATTTCTTCCTATTTCATCCATTTATTCAATCTAGATGATCTGAACATCCCCTCCTTTAATAGGCCTTGTTTGGACAACGCTTTATTCATCACATTAGTATAATTTTTAAGAACAGAATTTTAATAAATTTTACTACGCTTTCTTCCTATTTCATCCGTTTATTCTATCTAGATGATCTGAACATCCCCTCCATTATTTGGCCTTGTTTGGACAACGGTGTAATCATCACCTCAATATGATTTTTAAGAGCAGAATCTTAATAAATTCAACTTTGCTTTCTTCATATTTTATCCATTTATTCTATCTAGATGATTTCAACATCCCCTCATTTAATAGGCCTTGTTTGGACAACGGTTTATTCATCACCTCAGTACAATTTTTACGAGCAGAATCTTAATAAATTCTACTTCGATTTCTTCCTATTTCATCCATTTATTCAATCTGTAGATGATCTGAACATCCCCTCCTTTAATAGGCCTTGTTTGGACAACGCTTTATTCATCACATTAGTATAATTTTTAAGAACAGAATTTTGATAAATTTTACTACGCTTTCTTCCTATTTCATCCGTTTATTCTATCTAGATGATCTGAACATCCCCTCCATTATTTGGCCTTGTTTGGACAACGGTGTAATCATCACCTCAATATGATTTTTAAGAGCAGAATCTTAATAAATTCAACTTCGCTTTCTTCATATTTTATCCATTTATTCTATCTAGATGATTTCAACATCCCCTCATTTAATAGGCCTTGTTTGGACAACGGTTTATTTATCACCTCAGTACAATTTTTACGAGCAGAATCTTAATAAATTCTACTTCGATTTCTTCCTATTTCATCCATTTATTCAATCTAGATGATCTGAACATCCCCTCCTTTAATAGGCCTTGTTTGGACAACGCTTTATTCATCACATTAGTATAATTTTTAAGAACAGAATTTTAATAAATTTTACTACGCTTTCTTCCTATTTCATCCGTTTATTCTATCTAGATGATCTGAACATCCCCTCCATTAATTGGCCTTGTTTGGACAACGGTGTAATCATCACCTCAATATGATTTTTAAGAGCAGAATCTTAATAAATTCAACTTCGCTTTCTTCATATTTTATCCATTTATTTTATCTAGATGATCTCAACATTTCCACCTTTAATAGGACTTATTTGGACAACGGTATATGTATCCCCCATTATAATTTTTATAAGCAGAACAACGTTATCTTCATATTTCAACCATTTAATTTAGTCAAACGATCAAAACACTCTCTCCTTTTATAGCACATTAACTAAGTTTTTTAAAAAATATAATCGTGAAATATCCACTTCCTGAAATTTCCAATGATATTTGCTACTGTACACTATTCCTTAAAAATAATAGATAACAATTTACATGCTACCAAATTTTTATATATCGCTTTCTCCCGAAACACAACATATCATTCGGATTTGTCACGAATGTTTTATGGTGTGTAGAGATGTTTTTCTCTGCTCTAAACCAGTCGTTATTAAATTTAGAAGGAAACAAAGATTGGTTTTTCTTTCAAAGCACCTAAAACGTCTGGAGAAAAAAATATCACTCACTTTCTCATATTTATGAGGGGAAATCTCCGATCTCACACTGCAGGAGAAAAAGTATAAGCATGGATACCGAGAGATTTAAACATCGGCGACAATGAATCGGATGACGTTCGTATTTGCTCACGTGTCCCACGGGGAAATGGATGAAATAATTTTAACACTGTTTGGCGCTATTTATCTCTGTCTGGAAAAGATATAAAATGCTGTCCCGTTGTAAGTATTTGAGTGTATTTCTCGCTTCCTCTATTTGTAACGAACTGTAAAATTTAAACGGTGTGTTGGATAGAACCTTTTATAACTTTATTTAGACGGCACCTTTAACGTCAAATTCTTTACACTGAGAAAAATAAAGCGAATCAATGGCGTGTTCACATAGAATCCGTCAGCGTTAAAGATTCCTTTGGCGCTGATTACTTAAGTGGGACAATGATTAGCATATTGTTCCGTTTTTCCTGGGTTAGTTAGGATTGAATAAAATCTCTTCAGAAACTGCACAAATAATAAAATTCAAATAGAAAACACAACAACTGTCTTCTATACAGCAAAAACTCTAAAAACACAAGTCAGAATATCAGAGTCTTCCATACAATACATGCCTAACGCAATTTCAACACATTCAATCCTCAGTATAAATTAAACTGAGTTCCAATGCGAATGGCAAGTATATTTATAGACTTTCAAAGAGTCCGATATCGGTCAGCCAGCTAGATATCTCTAGAAGATTCCAGAAAGTTCTAGACAGCAAGTTGGCGACTATTTGGTGCCATATCGCCAAATTTTTCGACCAAAATAAATAACCAAATCCATCGTCAATTTGGCGATAACTCTCATATTTGGCTAGGTTACCAAAGACTCGTAAAATTCGTAACAATATGATTGGTTAAAAATGTTCATGCTGACGCTGAAGGATTCTATGTGAACAGGCCCTAAGTTACACCTATATTTAAGTGCTTACGTTCATTCCATTTCAGTCGTCATTTTGAGATACCTGAAAACTCTTAGGCCTTCTGAATGACGGCAACAGCAACTTTAGTCACTTATTGGAAATTCATTTGAACGAGACCTCCATTTGGATCTTCTTTCAAAAGAACACTCATCCATTAATTGAACGATCCATGGAGTCAAATTCATTAGTCGATTAATGATGTCAGTCACTAACAAACGTATGTGCAATTCTATCAGTAAGTAGTAATTGTCAAAATTGACGTTTTCCCGTCTTGGATACTCATAGCAAAATGTTGGCCATAGCGCCATCAAAACATCATGGAAAAATCCATCAACGATAACATAGGTGATTGTTATTCCCATTCTGCTTTTAAAAAACGACGGAATAATTCCATTGTTTGTAACAATTCAACATAAACGGGTCGCATATCATTCCACTCATCGTGTTGACACGAGTTTCAGAGAGGAATTTACTAAATGCAGTAACAGCATGCACGTTTTATAGAAGATGTGCTACTCCTCAACGAAAGATCATTTGTTTAGTGGGACATCGCTTCGGTAACAAAGATAGACGCGTTAAATATTTCCCTAATAGCTTTGAAACCTTTTGAAATCTTCAATGCAAATACCATGCACTAGGCGCACTATCACGTGCTGGTGAATTTTGGAATTTACACACACACACACATGAATATATATATATATATATATATATATATATATATATATATATATATATATATATATAAATATATATATACAGAGGCTGTTCACACATTTTTTAGACGATGTATATTGTATTCACAAATCTAAATTACATAAATTTCTTGTGTTTTAAATGCTCTATTTGACATCCCTTATTCTAAACTATCTTTCGACACCGCAATTTCCAGGATAATAATTCCTTTTAAAGTGTCAGAAGAGGTATTCTATCCCATTCCTCCTGAACAGCTTTCCAGAGTCCTGTAAGGGTATTGGGACGACGTTTGCATAATGCAGATTTTAAAAGTCCAAAAGCACAAAAATCCATAGGTGATACATCGGGAGATTTAGTAGGAATATCAGTGAAGGGTATGGCCTTGATACCAGTTTTTTGTTCCATTTCTTTTAGGAAATTTACAGTGGATTTTGATGTGTGACTGCTAGCTTTGTCCTGATGGAGTCTCACAGATTGATGGCACTGTGGGTAAAGCGATGATATTTCATTCAGAAAAATTGGCGATAAAATATGTTCCTGATAGTATTTGGAGTTAATCTTGACATTTTTTTCCACTCTCTTTATTTTTAACTTGCCATTATAAGAAAAACCAGCAACAATCATGAATCCCTTAGAAAAACTTTCTTTCGATTCTTTGAATCAAGTACTTAAATTTTTTTCTCCCCTTTTATGATAATAAATGGCTCTTTTTTTGTTGCAATCATTTAAATACACCCATGTTTCATCTATTGCGACAATTGTTTTCCATTTTTCTTTGGATAAGTGTTTCTCATATAGAATTCTGCAGTGTGTCCTGCGTTCAGCGATATGATTTGAAAGAAGACGATGCACATTGCGTTTTTTCGCTTTCTTAAGATTTAAATCAACGTTTATTATTTTGTTTACAGTGGACACGGAGCATTTTAATGATTTTGCAACTGTCCTTTGACTAGGGGGATTTTCTTTTAGCATTAAAGAACGTACCTTTGCAATAGTCGAACATGTCCGTTTTTTCCTTGGATACTTCTTTGGAATTTTTGTCCCACTTGAGGCTCCAATTTGACGTTTTTTTCCTTTCTTGTTGACGATATTACCTATCGACGCTTTAGATATAACAAAACCATGACTCTCACATCGTTTTTGGATAACGGAGTATGCATATTTCTCTTCGGAAAGAGCATAAATGTAGCCTTCGAACCACTGCTTTGTTAAAAACGCCATTTTGAATAAAAACAAAACTTTCAAGCCGCAGATGATAATTTTGACTTTTAGAAACATAGTACAATTGCAATTCATTCTTTTGCAGCAAACGAATTTGTATTACCGCTTACCAAAATCGTCTAAAAAATGTGCGAACAGCCTCTGTATTTCTTCTGTCCATGTGTATGTCACTGAACTCCTCCTAAACGGCTGGACTGATTTTAATGAAATTTTGTGAGTTTTATTAAGTTGATTCGAGAATGGTTTAGATTCAGAATTTGATCCGATAGAAAATGTTTTTTTTTAATTAATTCACTTATTTATGCGTTGTTGTTGATCTTTGGTTAGTTTGGGTACACAATTGGATCCGGTAGGCAGTGCTGCAATCGTGTTTCAGAATTTTTTTTTTTATTTTCATGAATTTTAATGATGTATATACGTGCATTCAATAATTGGATCCGGTAGGCAGCGCTGCAATCGCGATTCAGAATTTTTTTTTTATTTTCATGAATTTCAATGCTGTATACACGTGCATTGAATAACAATTAACGTGACCTACAAATTTAAATTGTCAATTCTCATTTGATTCTATGCAACTTATGAAGTATGGAACAGCTCATTGATCAGTTATACTAATAGCCATATTAATGAAATTTCGTCCACATTGTTGCTAATTTTAAGATAGGTCGATTTGTGATAACTGTACGCGTGGTGGTGTAAGGTTTTTTAAAAATAATTTTTTTTACATATTTTTTTCCTCAAAACGGTACAAACAATTTGTAGTTTATTAAATTAATTTTATGATTTTTGGATTTTCAACGTTTGAACAGCACAACGTGTGCCGGGTCCGCTAGTATATATATAAGGCAAATGCTATGTCTGTCGTATAACAATGCTCGGTGAACCGGGCTTCCATTATGAAATTCCGTCATATTTGAAAATGTCGAAATGTGTGGGGGGAGACTGCAAATTAATAGTGCCTCTTATGAAAATTCTCCCTCTCACTGAATCAATTCAAAGCCGTCTGTTTGGTAGACGAATGGCCTGAGCGTATCTAGCCGAAGCCCGAGCATAGCCGGGCTTTGCTCGGCTAGTATATATATATATATATATATATATATATATATATATATATATATATATATATATATATATATATATATATATATATATAACATTAAAAATCCCATAACTTTTAAAAATTCTAATATATTCTAAATTCCCTGCGGTGTTCGAACTAATTTCGCTTTTGATTCTTAGTTCTAATAGCCCTCGAGGGAGAAATGTTAAACGGCGGCCTATTAAACGAAAACTTGTCCTGCGTGGCGTGGGTACCCAATGTTAACTACTTTAGCACATTAGTCAAGCCTTTTCCTAACTTTTAATCAATTAACCTCTACTGCAATCACATGACGAGATAAGTCTATTTAAGGTCTGGCATCATGTAGATGTAGGCTTTTATCATTTGTATGTTGCCCCTAGAAGCTGTGTTTCCTGGCTTCTTATTTAATAAAATGTAGTTGCTAATCTTCTGTCTCGCGGTTTATTCTGCGGTACAACACTACATAAATTTTATATCTTCACTGTGACATGGGGAACCCAGACATCTTTTTAATTCGTTCTACCTGGGCCGGGTTTCCATGTCATTACATATATATATATATATATATATATATATATCAGTGCGTGTGTGTGTGCGTGTGCGTTCGTACGTACGTGCGCGTGCAACGTTGGTCTGTTGCTGCTCTACTTTTGAGTGAAATTCCTGGCATCTTTGAAACTGTACGCCAATCTCTCCATCAACGCTGCCAAGCATGTATTACTCCTGGTGGAAGCAATTGTGAACACTTATTGTAAATATGGCACTTGTGTACGACAATGTAAATAATCAATTCTTCTTTCCTTTCATGTCTCTTCCCCTTGTTTGTGCCTCAACGCTTCACTTGCGCCTATACAGTCCTATACAGTAAATGATTTTTGCAGTGTCCTGTGCCAACCATGAAAGTTTGTACCATGAATTTGGAATCACTCTGTATATTTATATTGCGTGTGTTAGTGTTACAACGAGTACAGAGTGGTATGGAAAATAATTATAAGATAAAAAGAACTTTTTATATACCATGTATTTAAATTTTCTATTGAATCATATAAACTTGACAATTCTATGTATTAATAAATACGTTTTAAAGATTTTTTTGATGAATGATCCCATCAACTTGAAAGAAAACGAAGTTAATTGGAAGTTAACTTGCATTTAACTTTTCGTTCCCGTTCCGGCCAATAGATGGCTGCAACAATCTACAAAACAAAATTAACTGAAAATAACTGAAAATTAATTTAATTATGCTTAAAGATGGATAAAAGTATTTAAAAATGCATTGTCATCGTGTCCTGAGCTATTCTAAATGTTTCAAATGTCTAGCTAGTCGGGAAGTTAGTTAAAAATCGATTGCAGGATTTGTACTGGACAAACACACACACAAACAAACAAGAAAGCAAGTTAATAAAAACATGGTAAAAATATATTTAACCCATAATATAAACGATTATGACTTAGGCCCTGTTCACATAGAATCCATAATCGTCAGAGTAAGTTTTGTTTAATAACCATATACCAATCATTGACCCAATTAACCAATCAGTCACAACGGAATCTTTTCACTGACGCTGACGGATCCTATGTAAAAAGGCCCTTACAGAAAACTTGTGAATATAATACAGAAAAGAACACTTCTTCAATACCATTAATTATTTTGAATTTTATTTTGTATTGACGAAGGAATACTTACTTACATATATTACTATTCGATATCCATTTTTGTGGAATAAAAATTTGACATCAATAATAACATCGGAATAATTGAAACAATACTTCAATTGTTTCTCACAAAACTTTTATAACTCGACAAACTACGATAATATATAGCAACGAAACATCAAAATTTTTGACAAGTCCTAAAACTTCCCCCGCCAGATTTATCTCCGAGATTTCGAATGCAAAATGACGTCAAACGCCCGAGTTCCGAAACTGATCTCCAACATCATTCTTTCGAAGCACACCGAGAGAACAAAGAAAGGAACGAAATCATCTGTCGGCCCCGCGTCAAGTCTCAGAGTGACGCGTTTTAACCTCTGAGCCAAATTTTCCTGTAAATATGCATTCTTGGCATGGGAATGTCCATCATTCTCGAACTCGCGTTCATGGTGACGAAGATGCATTGTTTAAGGTGCCTCATAAATCTAAGGCCTTAGTTTCCGAGTTTATTTAAGTTTGTACGGATATAGACGCACATATCGGAACAAATACTCTCGGGCGGTAAGTTTTGATATCTTGGGAAAAGTTGCTCAAACTTGGTTGACACAAAATTGTAAATTACGCAAAGGCTTTAAATGTCCCCAAAATACACATTTTCCGCAATATATTTTCAGCGATAAGACTAGAATTTAGGACTTGCTTCTTATCGTGAAGAACATGCTCTTTCTATTATGTCATTTACCAGTTCTGTTTCACGTATCCAAGAACGAGAATTTAGATGATATCTATCTATTATCCTACCATCATACGATCGTCTACAGTTTTAATTTTCAGAGAATATGTGTGTTTTGTTTCGAGTCTATTAACTTATGAAAAAACTCTCTCCACACACTCAGAAGAGTGAGGAAAAATTTTAAAGTGGATCATGAAGGGGGATAAGATTGTATATTTATGATTATGGAATCCATCTCTGATATAACGTAACGAATAGCAAAATTCTGGGATGGTTTCGTAAGAGATATATCACGATTCAATCGAAATGATCACCGCTTGTATCCTTTTACATTCATTAATTTACACAATTACGTAATTAATTTACAAAAATCACATAATTAACGTAATTACATAATTAATTTGCAAAAATCACACAATTTACATAATTATATAATTAATTTACAAAATCACATAATTTACATAATTGCATAATTAATTTTGAAACATCACATTTACATAATTACATACCATAACTAATTATGCTTACAGTGAAAAATAAGTGTTAATTTTTTGCTGTATTTTTAAATTACAAGAGAAAAACGCAGATTTTGAGATATTTTTGAAAAAAAATTATAAATCCCTATGTTTGCTAAAAATCGCAGATCTGGTTTAAAAACTCATGTCAGGAAGCCTTGATGCCAATCTGTTAGCGAGTTACACTAAAGACTACTTGTGAAACGAATCATGTACTTGCCTTTCCGGGTATTGCGTCATTTGTTTTAGACCGGTTTGATCATAAAACCTGATAACCGGATCAAATCTTTAATCGAATTTCCACAGCTGTGAAGAAGCTACCGTAAATAATTTATTATTCAGTTTCCAGTAGTTGGTGCGTTTTAAACAAACCGGATCGTTGAATATCATTAGATGAGGCGTATATAAGGCTCACATACGATTCAGTAACAAAAAAAAAGAGGAGAAGGAGGAGCTTTTCTCGACTACCATTGATTAGATAGATAATGAAGCTGAGGACAATCTGAAGAAAGGTAATGTTGATTTATAGTTTAAGTTTAAGACGCAGTAAAGAAAATAGAATAAGGGGCTAACAGTCTTTGCCTATGCCTAACTTGAGGTAATTCCATCACAGTGTAAAGACACTGTTGTTTGTATATATGAGACTTGGTTTTTTTAATGAATTTAGAGAACGCTATTGATTGATATGGATATTTTATTGTTGAAGATTTTTAAACTAACTTTTAATATTTTAAACAAATAAATTTGAATTGTTATTTTTGAAAAAGTCTTGTCGTCTATGCTTTCATCAATAGTTTTAACGTATACCTATTGTAACAAACAACGTTTCTTCTGCGATTTTACTCTGCAATTTAATTATTAGGTTTTTTTGTTGACGTGCTCGTTTCACGTGCACGCTGACAATAAAAGAGGTTATGGGCCAGATGTTACTGAAGGTATATGACCATAAAAGCTAAATAGGCAATGACCAGATGTTATTGACGGTATACGCTCATAACAACTGAAAGGATTATTAGCAACAATGTTATTACAATATTTCGCCCATGAAAATAATATGTTTTTACGTTTTGATACTATATCAGTGGCCCTGAAGATGGGGGGGCGTTGAATGGAATTGAAGTAAGTTTAATGTTGATGCATATTAACATAGACGACAAGTGAAGTTTATTTTGTATTTTGAAAGAATTTGAAGTTTTGAAAAGTGTGAATTTTGGGGATACAATTAAAATGCAGACCCAAATAGAGAAGCTGAACGCAACAAATTACGGGAATTGGGCTGAAGATATGAGGTACATTCTTATGGAGCGTGGATGTTGGGGCATAGTAGCAGGTACAGAGCTAGTACCAAAACTTAAAACTAAGAATGAAAAAACGGAAGTTGAAAGCACAGCGAGTAAAGATACCGATACTACAAAGAGTGTAACTACTCAGGTAGAGTATCCGGGTCCTGAAGTTACATATCGTGACGTTAGGGATTATAATCTCCGTGCAGGAACCGCAATTTCATTGATTTATTTAAATATTTCCCCTGAATTTCGGAAAATAGTGGAGGGAATAGAGAATGCCCGAGAAGCATAACTCAAATTAAAATTATTTTTTGAACCCGACAATAGGTCGAGGCATATGCAACTGATTAATGAACTATTTTCTAGCAGAATTCAACCACATGAAAAAATTAGCCTGTTTGCAGCACGTTTAACGAGAATTGTTGAAAAATTACAAGGTATAAACCAACCAATTAATGAAATTTACGTTAGTTTTCAGTTATTACGCTACCTACCAGAAACTTATGATAGCATTTCACAATCCATATTACGATGGCCAGAAGAAAAATTTAAATTTAAGGACATACTCGTAGAACTGGTAGCTGAGGAAGATAGACTGACGGTACGAGAACAAGACCGTAACAAAATGCATGAAGTCAAAGCTTATTCTGCAGTCACACGCAAGAAAAATATGACATGTTTTAGGTGTAATCAGGTGGGACATATTAAAAGAAATTGTTTCAATGGAAATCCCGTTAACGAGTACCAACAGAGACAGCGTGTTCCACCAAGAAATACATCACCTTATCGGAAGAGTACGGTAGTTAGAAGTCATTCCCCTGCACGTGGAATAAGTCCTGTGCGTTATAAATCAAAACCAAATTCAGTAAATAAGAAGGTGAGATTTCCTTCGATTAATCTTGTGCAAACTTATGTGAGTAATTTTGAAGAATCTTCGAATTTATGGACTTTCGACACTGCTGCTAGTCATCACTTTTGTAAAGTGAAGGAGTGGTTCCAGGATTTTGAGGAAATAAAGGACGATAAATTATCCGTAGCTATCGAAGGAGTGACATTCCCGATTACAGGTAGAGGGACAATTCAGCTACAGTTTGGCTCCAGAACATTCCATTTGTACAATGTCATGTATTCACCTAATCTTAAGTTGAATTTAATTTCAGGTTCTGTTTTAGACAGACAAGGTCTCAGGTTCGAAGGCGGTCAAGGTATGGTAAGAATTAAAAACCGGTATGATAAAACTGTTTTTTTTGCCAAATTAAAGAATGGTTTATATCAGGTTTGTCCTAAAAATCCCCGAGTTGCCAGAATAAGAGAGGATTGCAGTGCTTGTGTGGCCAGGAAAGTTGACGATGAACTGGTACATCGAAGGTTAGCACATATAAGTCCATATGTAGTCCGGGATACAATTAGGAAACATGCCATAAAGGGGTTGGAAAAATTTGAAGATCATAATTTTGACTGTGAAACCTGTACACTTAACAAGTTCAGACGGGTTAGTTTTAAATCTGTAAATTTTAGACGCTCTAAATATCCCAATGATTTGATCTATATGGATACTTGGGGTCCTTGCAGTACTATTGGTCGCAACGGTGAAAAATATTTTTTATCGATTATAGACGACCATTCACGTAAGTGCTCTGTTTACCCTATGTGTGAAAAATCTGAGGTTTTCCGGATTTTTAGAAATCATGTCGCTCGTGCAGAGAGGTTCCTAGGGCGGAAAATAAAAAGTATCCGTACCGATAACGGGACTGAGTTTGTAAACAATAATTTTACACAATTTTGCAATGATCATGGGGTAAAACATGAACTCACAAACACATATACACCAGAGCAGAACGGTACTGCAGAAAGGTTCAACCAGACAGTATCAAATGGGGCGAAGTGCTTGTTAGCAGACAGTGGGTTAGAGACAAAATTTTGGCCTGATGCAGTTTTAAGTTTCACCTATGTCTGGAACAGGGTTGTACATAAAGGTCTAAGTAAGACACCATTTGAGCTTTTTGGAGGGTATAAGCCATCGGTAAACCACTTGAAGCCGTTTGGGTCCATCGCGTATGTTGGTGTACCACGACAACACAGAGCGAAGTTAGACGCCAAGCCGAAGAAAGGGGTGATGATTGGATATGCCTTTAACACCAAGGGTTATCGGATATGGTTCCCAGACACCAATAATGTGGTGGAGACCATAAATGTCAGATTCTGTGAGGATTCACAAGGGATGGAAGGCGACAGTGGAGCAATGATGGGTCCCAGTGATAATCCTAACACCGAATCATACTCCAAACATGAGGGGGATGAAGACGTTTCTATTATCAATTTAGGTCAGAATCTACCCCGTGAGAGTGACGAAGATTTGGTGGAAAAAGATAGTCCTGAAGAAACCCAAATTGATACGAGTCCCTTGCCAGCCCAAGATCTTAGAGGTAGCGATTGGAAAAGAAATCCATTTGGTCGATTGGAAAGAATCCATTCCGATTCCTCAGATAAAAATGGATATAAAGGGAAAATATCAGATAAACCAGCTACCGCATCCACAAGTTATGCCAGTTCTTGACTAGACGATATACAGATGCCTAATACTTACAAGCAAGCATTGAAATCACCACAGCATAAACAGTGGGTAGAGGCCATGGAAGAAGAGATGAAAGTCATGACAGAAAGACAGGTATGGCACCTAGTTGAGTTACCATCAGATACAGATATCATAGGATGCCGGTGGGTTTTTGCGTTGAAAAGAGACGAAAAGGGCGAGGTGGCCAGGTATAAGGCCAGACTGGTGGCACAGGGTTTTAAACAAATTAAAGGAGTTTCTTACGAAGAGACTTTTAGCCCAGTCATTAATTTCAGTCTAATTCGTTTTTTCTTCTCACTTTTAGTAGTTTTACAGGGTTGGACCCACAGACAGTGTGATGTCAAAGGAGCTTATCTGTATGCACCATTAAAAGATGATATTTACATGTCTCAGCCTCCCAGTTTTGTTGTAGAAGGTAAGGAAGATTTTGTATGCAAATTGGATAAAGCTATCTATGGATTGCATCAAAGTGGTAGAGAATGGTTCTTCGAGATTCATAAAGTATTGATAGAACTAGGTTTTAGCAAACTAAATTGGTGTAACTGTGCATATGATTTTAATTGTGTGTTGATTTTACTTTTATATGTTGATGACATGGTTTTGTTCGGTAAGGACGAGGAGATAATAGACAAAGCCATAGGATTGTTGAAGACGCATTTTGATTTAAAAATTTTGGGAAAAACTAGAAAGCTGTTGGGAGTTGAGTTTGAAGAAAAGGGGGGAGAAGTTTTGTTGAGTCAGTCAATTTATATTGACGATATTCGTAAAAGGTTTACAAAATTCTTCGTACCGGTTTCCTCACTTCCAATCAGCAAGGGTACAGTATTCTCAAAGAAACAGTGTCCACAATCAGATGTTGAAATAGAAGAAATGAAACAATATCCCTATAGAAATTTACTAGGCTGTCTATCGTTCCTCGCTAGTAGAACCAGGCCCGACATAAGTTATGCCGTTAACATTTTTAGCCAATACCAAAGTAATCCTGGTAGAATTCACTGGGATGGTTTGATAAAACTTTTGGGCTATGTTATACACACACAATTTTAAACTTAAACTTGCGTGCAATGAACCTAGTATAACGGTTTACACCGATGCAGATTTCGCAGCCAATAAGGATGACAGGACTTCTATGGGGGGACAGATAGTGTTTCTTGGAAAAGCTCCAGTCATGTGGAGGACTTTCAAGGAGAAGTGCGTGTCGTTGTCAACTATGGAAAGTGAATTCTACGCTATGACAGAGGCCACAAAGGAACTTATGTGGTTTGATAGAATTCTAGAAGAATGTTATGCCAGAAAGTTAGTTCTTGGAGGAAAGCTTAGGTCAATTCTATATGTTGATAACATGGCGTGTATAGATTTTGTTAAATCCCCAGTAGAGAACCATAGAAGTAAGCATATTGATGTCAAATTATTTTTTATTCGTGACCTAGTTTATCAGAACATATTTGACATAAATTATATAAAAAGTAAAGAAAATCTAGCAGATCCTTTTACCAAACCCCTGACCAAATTCGAACTGAGGCACCTATGTGATGAGATTTTTGCATGAACTTTTCTTGAATTTTTGCACGAATTTATTTTGAAGTGGTGTGCACTTAGTGTTTGAAATTGTGAATTTTTGCAATGTTTTTGTTTACTTGTTTTGGGTGGATGTTTTTTTCCCCACCTAAACGTCTGTAGGTGTCTAAGGTGACATTTTTTCAGCATATCATCTGGATCCGAACAGCCTAACGTACCGTCTCGGGTTAGGTGCAAATGTAATTGTCAGAGTGGTTCAGGTGGTGTATTTGTAAATTTGTCGAGGCACCGGAGGGCTTTGGGTCGCGGGTATGTTTTTTTTATTTTGGTGAATCCCTGTTTTGTTGAGGGGACTGCCACGTTAATTATTCCATCCACCTAATCAAGGAAAGTTTGTCTAATGAAAAATTTGTTTAAAGCTCAGTGTTTGTATGTGAATTATTTTTCTGATACTTATGCAGTGCGATATTATGGGATGTATTCTGTCTTTTTAGATATTTAAATATTTTACGATAACTTCTCAATGGAAAACCAATTTGTTTTATGTGTTTGAATGAATTTGTATGAGTGGGCGCCCACGTACATATGTATTGATATTTGAATATGATTGAATGTAGTCGTGTCCTAGTCATTGTATGTTTTAACTCTTTATTGTGGTTTGTTAGTTGTTATATTGGTTTTCAGCCAACAATAGTGTACAGAAGCAGAAATAACTTTTGTTTAGAACTTGCAGATTTGAACCTTCTCAGCAATTTGTTTTGTACCTGTGTATTCCTAAGTTAAGACTGTATTATTGTTGTTATATGTTGCTATCGCATTTTGTTAACAAGACTAATGTTGGTTTGAATTAATTGTTTTATATGTATTCTAGTTCTGACAAAAAAAAAATCGAAATGTAAACTGTGATGGTTTTGATATTACTAGTTTATGTCGAAAAGACAAGTGGGGGGGGCATTTGTTAGCGAGTTACACTAAAGACTACTTGTGAAACGAATCATGTACTTGCCTTTCCGGGTATTGCGTCATTTGTTTTAGACCGGTTTGATCATAAAACCTGATAACCGGATCAAATCTTTAATCGAATTTCCACAGCTGTGAAGAAGCTACCGTAAATAATTTATTATTCAGTTTCCAGTAGTTGGTGCGTTTTAAACAAACCGGATCGTTGAATATCATTAGATGAGGCGTATATAAGGCTCACATACGATTCAGTAACAAAAAAAAAGAGAAGGAGGAGCTTTTCTCGACTACCATTGATTAGATAGATAATGAAGCTGAGGACAATCTGAAGAAAGGTAATGTTGATTTATAGTTTAAGTTTAAGACGCAGTAAAGAAAATAGAATAAGGGGCTAACAGTCTTTGCCTATGCCTAACTTGAGGTAATTCCATCACAGTGTATAGACACTTGTTTGTATATATGAGACTTGTTTTTTTTTAATGAATTTAGAGAACGCTATTGATTGATATGGATATTTTATTGTTGAAGATTTTTAAACTAACTTTTAATATTTTAAACAAATAAATTTGAATTGTTATTGTTGAAAAAGTCTTGTCGTCTATGCTTTCATCAATAGTTTTAACGTATACCTATTGTAACAAACAACGTTTCTTCTGCGATTTTACTCTGCAATTTAATTATTAGGTTTTTTTGTTGACGTGCTCGTTTCACGTGCACGCTGACACAATCGCATCCGTTTGGCGTAAAAAAAAACTGTATCTTTAAGGCTGGCTATGCATTGCGGAAACTTCTTTTAAGAAATCAGCCTCATGAAACATGTTTCCTGAAATTATATTTACATGAGGTCGCACACTGGGTAAACTGTAGTTTTCAGTTTCTACGATGTCATCAGATGACAAGGATATATTCATGCTTTACTGGTGGTAGCAAAATACGAAAACAGAAGTACTCGGTTCATCCACGTATAGGTGACAGATCACACTTTACGTGAAACTGTAGTTGTTTTAATCCATACGCACATGTTTCAAGAAAAAATGATTTCATCACCATGTGCAGCTATAATTTCATGGAACTCACTGTCGGTCTGTATGTGGTTTTAAAGGGATTGGTTCTGTCAAACCTGAGTTTCTCGTTTCATGAAACCAATTTCCTCAGTGCGGCCCGCCTAAGAGTAACTGTCAAAATATACTTGTATCGTATCTAATAATTTTACAGTACGCTTAGTATAATTTCATGAAACTTAGTGTGTGCATCACTCTGTTATTAAATGGAGTGGTTTCGTCAAACCTGAATATCTCGTTTCCTGAAACTAATTTACTCAGAATGTGGCTCTCTTAAGAATAACTGTCATTGATGTAATTACTGGTGTTAAACCAAAAGTAATCAAGAAAATCTAGTAAGAACAAGTAAGAACGAGAAAAACAAGTAAGTTGACTTAACAACCAAAATTGGGCAACAAACCAGGAGGTCTCCACACTTGACAAAATCCAAACTCTCTCTGCTTAAATAAATGACAGTACGATGGAAGTTAGCCCACGAAGTCTATCCGTATGGTGGTGACATCTACATTTGAGGCTTGGAAATATTATAGCTTGCGTTATACTGTCAAATTGCATGTGTATCGTATCTGCTAATATGCTAATAATGTGGAATAAATTTCTGTTGTGTAATATTTATTTAATATTTTTGTACTGAGCTAATGGAAATAATGAAAAAAAATCAGGTTTCTAACGAAACTACCGCGGGTTAATAACGTAGGATTACTTATCGTCGCTTACCTCTTTTGTATGTACAATGTATGTGTTATGTATATATGCATCTATCTATCTATCTATCTATATATATATATATATATATATATATATATATATATTATGTCATAATTTTGAAGCATTTTGGCACTTTTCTGTTTAACTGTTTACTGCTTGCCCAAGCGATACAAACTGGGTTTGGCGCACTGCCAAAATTATAACTCGCGACGCAGGACATCTGAAATTTTGCTTTCTGGAAGACCGTTATCGAGGAACGTAATCCTACGTTAAAAACCGTATCTCTACTTAAGTATACGTATACGACTCTTTTTATACACTATTATGTTTAAGTTGCAATAGAAGTAATTGTTAGTAATATTATGGTTTTCTCACTCTCAACTCTCGATGCGGTCTTGTAATTTATTCTCTAAGAATCTTTATCACACGCTTGTGACTTTAAAACATTTTTATTTGTGAGGCCATTTTATGAATTATGTTATGTACTTGTATAGAATATCGATGTCGTATTAACTACTCGTGTTTTTATCCGTATCTATTAGAATATTACCTTTCTGAAAACGCTTAGGGATTTTGAAGCTATCTAAATTTCGAAAGCAATTTACTGTAAATATTTAAGACAACATTAGTTAGTGTCAATTAATCGTTGATCAATAAATTATCGGTCATTTTGAGCTACGTAAAGGCGCCCTAGCTAACTGTAACCACCAGCAACCGTTAGACGCCAACTTGTTCAGTACACCCATCGACTTCAACGAATTTTCGGCTGTACTTTAACTTTTTCCCATGTCTAGAGTAGCTGTAGTTTTAAACTGACATGCTTTTATTTACAGGTTGGTTTTAAGAATGGGTTCAAGTCTCAATGAGGCTAATTGTTATCTGAATGCCGTGTTTACCTTGAAAAGGTATAAATGACCCTTTGAAAGGGATAACGCAAATCCATGTTTTCACCCATCCAAATAAGCCTACTTCGGTAAATCGACTTTAAATCAGTTTTAATATCAACACTAGAACAATAGAAAATAAATTCTGATTGATTTTTTAAATGCCCAGCATTGATTTAATTCTAAATTTTTCCTTCCTCTATTAAACATAGCCAAGTAATTGCTACATTAATCCAATGTGTTATTGATTTTTTTTCCAAACTCTTTCAACCTCAAAACATCGCCAAGACATTGCTACATTGTCCCCTGTTTCCTATAAAGCAAAATTAATTATTAGCTGTTAAACGATACATATATTGTTGTAAATAGCTAATTATTGGAGATGTATATGTTGCCAATATTTTATTGTCCTTTAATAAATCTATGAAATAATGTATGTACAGTTATGCAGTGGGATTTCATAAACAATGCACCAATAATGTCAGCATAAATGTACGCATAAAGTCAGCATCTCTTTTTACCATGTTTTTATTAACTTGCTTTCTGGTTTGTGTGTTTGTTTGTGTGTGTGTTTGTCAAGTACAAATCTTGCAATCGATTTTTAACTGACTTCCTGACTAGCTAGACATTTGGAACTTTTAGAATAGCTCAGAACACGATGAAAATGTATTTTTTAATACTTTTAGCCATAATTAAGAAGAATTAAATTAATTTTCCGCTATTTTCAGTTAATTTTGTATTGTAGACTGGTGCAGCCATCTATTGGCCGGGACGGGAACGAAAAGTTAAATGCAAGTTAACTTCCAATTAACGTAATTTTCTTTTAAGTTGATGAGATAATTCATCAAAAAAATTTTTTAAACAGTATTTATTAATTCATAGAATTGTCAAGTTTATATGATTCAATAGAAAATTTAAAAACATGGTATATAAAATGTTCTTTTTATCTTGTAATTATTTAAAAATTTAAGGGTTTCCAGTGAGAAATTTAACTAAATACTTTGCATCGTCTTAGAAAATCTATAGAATTCTTTAATTTAAAAAAAAATTAAAAAGACTTCATAAAGTTCGACAGATAAAGTAAAACTGAAAAACGAAATGTCCGCATAAACCCAAGAAATTCGTATAAATAATCCTTTCTTCGGCATTTATAGCAAATGCAATCGATAGCTTGATTTATTTCGACACTCAGCGAAAATGATAGAAAATCGTATCTGGGATTTCATTGTTTGTGGTCGCATTAATTTCATATATGGGTGTTAGACTGGCATGAATTATTTACATTAATCGTAAACAATTTGCTTAATCTTGCGTAAAAGACAAATTGTATAGTTATTTTGAAAACCTTTATGTATAGTTAATAGTTTGGTTTGATTCTAATGTAAAAATAATATTTCATCTTTTTAGCTTGGGAATTCTATTAGTGTCAGTTACTCTTTTAATCGGAATCATTTCCCTGTGAATGTATCTATCTCGCACTTTATCCTAACAACATTCATCTTCACTGTCTACATCAGATTAAATGTTCAAAAGTAAAAATGAGTCTTCTATTTACTTCTTATTGGCATATTAGAGTAGTCACTTTTAAATATTTTAAGAAATGGAAGCAGAGTGTAGTTAGGTCTTAACTATACTTTAACAGAATTTTTAAAATGTTATTATGAATCCTAAATATTGATGTTTCAACATGGATGTGTTGAATGTTAGTTCTAAGTTTTAGTGATCTTAGAGAAGACACATGACAAAAATAGTGAAACTATTTATTGTTCCGTTTTCCTGGGTTCGTTAGGATTGAATAAGAATCTTTTCAGAAAGTTTACACAAAATAAATTTAATATTTGTGAATTCTTCAGGCGTATACACAAATTCAAACATAAAAGACGTAAGGTCTTTGAGACTCTTGTCCTTGAATCTCTTGTCTATTGTGATCCAGTCCTGTGCACACAAGAACATGTACAGCATTCAAGATGCCCGCTTTACAGATCTGGCACGCATTCGTTGGAAGGGTACCTACCCTGTTCAAATGATCCTCCATGCAGTCGTGGCGAGTCTTAACTTTAGATTAAAGTTTAGATTAGAACTGTAGTTTAATGTATGCCACAGCCTCTTTACGTGGTCTGTGGCAAAACAATTTCCAACAATCTTGGATACCGTCCCAGGATTTACCCTTTGACTTTGCTGCCTGACAAAGGAACTAACAAACAACAACACGCACGCAAGGCTGAAGGAGGGGTAGAGTTGGATCATATAGAGTTCATATACAGTTTATAAAGTTCATAAAATCCAGTTTTGATTTTATTATACATTTCTGCAATAAACTTGATATTCACTATCAATAGTAACTCATTAAGCAGAATGGTAGTTGGCGGATTTCTGTACAAAAATGTGTTTACGATAGAAGACACTAATTCTTTAAAAAAATAAAAATATAAAACTTATCTGTTGACGGGTTTCTGAAATAATATGTTATATCTTTCGTGCATTTTGGAGTAATCATGCGTGAATATTTTAAGAAGCTAGTTATGCATTTGTGATTTTAACTACTATAAAGACAATTTAAAGAGAATCTTATAAAAGATACTATACAGAATTATAAGTGGTAATATTTCAGTAGGAAATATGATGAAATTTAGGTTTTTGCTTTAGTGGCTTAGAGAAGACACGTCCAAAAATAGTTAAGGCTGCTATGTACTACCTCTATTGGATTGGCGCAGCTCAATGTTAACCTATGGAGAAAATATGTTTACTGTTTGTATTTACATAAACGCCGATAATCCAATAAAAATGGTATTTTCAGATAACCTGAACTTCTCTGCAGATTACAACAGGATTAATTTTACAAATTCCGACCACAAAAGGAATTTTTGAGCGTTTAAGACACACTATACCAGGTTTTTCAACGAATAATTAAAATATTACAATTTATTATTTGCATTTTTTTAAATGAAAAATGCCCCAAGGTGTAAAATTTCTTTCTCTATTACGGAGTAAAATTTAAACAAAAATCTTTAAACCAAGTCGGCAATCCTTGAACACATTTTCTACGTAGATTAACATTGATGGGAGCGAAACCAAGAGGTATAGTACACAACAGTCTTAAACGATATGGCTTGAAGGATGATAATAATGGTGGAGATTCAACATTTGAGTTTAAAGCGGAGAAATGGGTGAAAATTCGGCAGAAAAATATTCCACTAAGTTAAAAAATCCGAGAAAATGTTCAGAGATTCGCAGTTATGGATCTTTGTGAAATGCATTTTCGATATCTGGATCTGAGCATAAAAGTATACTGGGCGTTAGAGCCACTTTAAGATTTGAAAAAAAACTTGTATGATGCGAACACACCTTTAAATAAGTATCACAAGGTGTTTTCTGCAACTAAAGAAATATTTTAGAATTTACCAGATATAAAGGTAAATAACTAAATAAGAAAATCGCTTTTAGCTTCAGTAAATCAACTTAGATTTCAGTCTACAAAAGGGTACATAACAAAGGATTTAAGCTTGTGGAAGCTTGTACACAGCAGCCTTAACCACACAGCCACTAGGCTGCTGGAATCGGGAATTTAATTTATCATTAACATAGAGAATGTGATGAAAAAATATTTCCTTTATCGGAGATAACGTGTAAAAAGAAGCTTCAAACTCTTTATATATTAAAACACCGTAATGTGAGATAACCGAACTCAGATACTGATGGATTTTGGAAATATTGTTTTAAATAATGATTTAACGCTTGCATAACATCAAAATAAAATATAACATCCGTTCAAATATTGCTTTATTTCTAATTAAGTAATTTATTTAATAGAAATCAATGCAAACCATACACACACACACACACACACACACACACACACACACACATATATATATATATATATATATATATATATATATATATATATATATATATATATATGTATATGTATATATATATATATATATATATATATATATATATATATATATATATATATATATATATATATACATATATATACATATATATACATATATATATGTATATATATGTATATATATGTATATATATATATATATATATATATATATATATATATATATATATATATATATATATATATATGTAATATAATCATTACATCTCGTTCTTAAAATGCAACATAAAAGGAAAACTAGCTCGTATTTACATGGCTGGAGCTAGACTCAGCCTGAAAGGAATTAAATCAAATTTGGAAGCATTCGTGTCGAATAGTTTTATTAGAGCGATAGTAACATCCGTCCATCTCAGACGACAGCTCGGAGCGAAATGTAATATCACCTTTCAACCTTACGCGCTTGAACCGAGGTACATGTGCCTGTTATTTTGAAGTGTCAGCGGAATTTGGGGCTGGCGATGCGAACCCACGCCTTTCTCGAGACGTATACACGTGTAGAAATGCAACGTTTGCTATTTTATGGGAAGTTCTGTTGCTATTGGTTTTTAAAGCGCTAAAGTAATGTTACTGGGGATTGGACTCAGGAAAGGGAATTTAAATGATAGAATGGAGGGCCTAATATTTAATTCATTACATATATCACTGTTGATTAAGGGAAGCTAATTGCACATTACTATGCCGATGTTAATATTGAACCCTATCGCTAATAGAGTTGTGTAATGCAATTTAGTAAATAATTTGTAGGCGTCATTATTAAGAGTAATTACTATTCACTCATGTATTTATACGTGTGTGTATAATACGATAGATATGCCGATTAAGAGCTATGTAGGTCGTAACAGAAGTGCATCTGTCTATATAAATATAATTAAAGTAATGGGAGTAATGACATGTTGCGTGCAGAAGTTGTTTCCGTCATAAATCTGCAGAGTGACGGGTAATTTGTGCAAAGCAAAAATTTTTCTAACATATTTTAACACTTTGAGGCCTGAAATTAATTTCAGAAATACAATGCAATCTAATATATAAAAATGAATGTTTGTATCTCTGTAATTGTATAGAAATCCACAGTTTAGGAGCAACGATCGTGAAATTTTACATACAGGCGTCTTTAAAAACAGCCGAGGGTCTGAAGAACTTCAAAAATCGAAATTAATTACCGTTGATTTTTAATTAATAAAAAACCAAGAATTTTGAAACTAAATGTAAGCTGTTACACTTTGTGGAATCACCCCTCTGAATATGGCGTCCGCGTCAGGGTTAGCTGGCAAACAGCGAGCGAAAAGATAAAAATAAATAAAATCAAAAAGTTTCAAGTTATATATTAAACCAGAATAATAAATGAAAATAATAATCTTTCAAGTCAGATTTTATACTCTAAAATAAATCGGATCCAACGGCATATTGACACTACCACACGCGATGGAAAATTCGAATCAACCACGCTAAGTGTCACGAGATCTTTTTTAATCGCTACTACAACCCCCCTCGCTTATGTCTTTGTGTCTATTGAAGAGTTGAAGACTAAGCTTCTATCCTGCTAACTTATTTCTGACTTAAAACTCCTCTCACTCCATAAATACATGTATATTCACCAACCCATAGCAACTTTCCAGTAAACTTAGTCAAATATTTTCCTCTTTACGCAACAAAGTAGCATGTCATTGTGGCGCATTCAGTAAAAGCGTTCATTTACCACGCTACACGCCGCGGGTTCAAATACGGATCGTTCACATTTTGCTAAACCTGTATTTTCAGCTTTTTTATAGAGGCTTTTTTATTTCAGCTTTTATTTTATTATTTTTTAAATTATTATTATTATTATTATTATTATTTATTTATTATTTTTTTAATTATTTTTATTTTATTTTATTATTTTTAAAAATTATTATTTTTATTTTATTTTATTTTTCATATTATTAATGTGTATAACATTTCGTATACTTTTTTTTCTATGTTATTTATACTGTGTTTAGTTTTTTAATGGATTTTGGTAGGTTTATTATAAATTTATATATTTTATGTTTTACTTTTCAGGATTTTTTGTCCAATGATAAAGGCTAAATCTTTTCTATGTTATTTATACTGTATTTAGTTTTTAAATTGATTTTGGTTAACAAACATTCAACAATTTGACATTTTTACTTTTCAGCTTTACTTTTCAAAATTCTTTACTTTCCTAAAGACAATTTGACATTTTACCTTTTCAGCTTTTAGTGGTTTATTATAAATGTATATATTTTATGCTTTACTTAACAGGGTTTTTTTGCTCCAATGATGAAACGCTAAATCTAGCTGAATTCTGAAGAAATTATTGTAAATTTATGGTTTTTTATGTTGGGTTTTCTTTTTATTCATGCGTATAACATTTGACATGCTTTTATTCTATGTTATTTATACTGTACTTAGTTTTTAAATTGATTTTGGTTAACAAACATTCTTAAAATCCCGGGCAACGCCGGATAAATTATCACCTGTGTAGGTTGATAATTTATAAATTTTAAAACTGTTACCACATGTATATTTACAGATCCACAAGAACTTTCCAATATTTTTAATTAATAAATAACCAACAACTTTTTCTCGATTCACAGGTGTTCAGTAGATGGCGCCACTATTTTAAACTTTTAGTATTCTAACCATAAGACAAAAAAATATATTTTTTTAAAAATCGTAAGGGATATTTTTATAGACAAAATAATGTAGAAGAAAATATTGAAATTAAATCTAATAGGACATACTAAAGAATATAGTACAGTTGGAGGAACATATCTTTTACTGTATTTTAATATTTTTTGGATAATGTCCAATCGTTTGCCGCATTAGCAAGAAAAAAAATATATTTTTTTTTGTCTATTTCGTTGTTACGTGACGATAAATTTATTTAAAGTACCAGATAAAGATCACATGATCAGCGTTTAATAAATTAAATTGTAAAGATTAATCTTTAAAAATTCACCAAAAATTAGAAAATGGAGGTAAAGATTCGAAAAGAATTTCATTTTAAAGGAATTTTTATGATCTTTTTCGTGATATAAATTTTACAACCGTCAAATTATTATTTTAAATGCAAACTTGAAAAAAGTTACAAAAACAGATTAAAAATTTAATTTAAAAAAATCTAAGAAATTTTTTTCAAAAATCTTTATTAGTGCACCCCTACATTATAAGAAGAATCGCCATGCAAAATTTCAGTCCTTTAGGTTCAGCGGTTTGGTCTGTACTTTGTATGTCAGTCAGTCAATCAGTCAGTTAGTCAGTTACGGAACTGTTTTATATATATAGATTTTTATTACTATTTTTATATCGTAACGTTTACTTCATGCGCACACATTATTTTCCTATGCTTATTTTTATTATCTTTATAATAAGCGTAATTTTTATGATTTTAAACAACAATCGTTTTTAACTGACATTCAATTGGCTGTTAAAACTTTATATTTACACCCTATTTAAAAGAAGTAGGGTGTAAATTGTAGGGTGGAAAGTTGGTAAAATCAAAATTTTGTGCAATGTATTTAATTTCTCGATTAAAAGTAGTTTTTTTCTAAAAATTAATTTATTTCGCTTGAAAAGCTAAATATTTTATGCACGCGGTTTATATTGTTATTACTATCTTTATATCGTAACGTTAACTTCATGCGCGAGCATTATTTTTTTATGCTTTTTTTATTATTATCTTTATAATAGCTTTATTTTCATATGGTTTTAAACAACTATCGTTTTTATTCATATTATGTTGGTTTTTTATTAATTAAAAATTAAGGGTAATTAATTTCGATTCCGGAAGTTCTTATCTTTATTTTCATATGCTTTTTCATTTACGAATTATTCAAATGTTGGTTAAAAAACTTTTGCGTAATTTATATATTTGTGTGTGTTTAATTATTGAAATTAATAAATTTATATTTCTGGAGAGGATGTTTCAGTTTTTAGTGGTACTATGATGAAAGGCTGAATATACCAAAATTCTGAGGAGTTTATTATGGAGAGAAAAGGAATTTAATATGTAGAGGATGTTTATAGGAGTTAAATGTGGAGAGGAGTTGAATGGTTTGCAGCCCTCAATCAAACACTTCATTTTTTAAGAGGCAACGCTGCAGTCATATCATTGTTCTATTGGAAATTTCTGCTGAACCTGTAATTGCAGCTCCTTTTTTTTACCCCAATGATGAAAGGCTGATTCTAGCTGAATTCTGAGGAGTTTATTATAAATTTATATATTTATAGATTTCACGAGGATTTTTTCTGTTATTTATACTGTGCTTAGTTTTAAATTAATTTTGGTTAACAAACATTAGAGAATTTGACATTTTTACTTTTCAGATTTTAGTATTACAATGATGAAAGGCTGAAAATCTGAGACGTGTATAACATTTCACATATATTTTTTATGTTATTTATACTGTGTTCATTTTTAAATTGATTTTGGTTAACAACAAACATTCTTAAAATCCCGGGCATCGCCGGGTACTTCAGCTAGTAGCAGTATAAAATTTTAGAGATAACTTTCAAGGAATTTCCTTTCTCTCTCTCTCTCTCTCTCTCAATATATATATATATATATATATATATATATGTGTGTATGTATGTATATATATACAGTGGAATCTCGATCTATACTTCTTCAAGGGACCGATTGAAATGAACGATAAATGCGCGAAAACGATAGATGCGAAAACATAACAAAGAAATATGATCGTCGGGACTGGATAAAATGAACGGCACATACGGAAAAACGATTGATCCGAAAACGATAGACCGAGATTCCACTGTATATATATATATATATATATATATATATATATATATATATATATATATATATATATATATATATATATATATATATATATATATATATATATATATATATATATATATAAATATATATATATATAAATATATATATATATATATTTCGGGACCTTCTCCTAAACACGAAACACAGAAACGAACATGATTTTCCTCTTATCAAAAATCTTATCTTGAAATGTTGACTACATCATTCGGTCGTAGAAAATACTCACTCAAAAGAAAATCATAAACCAAATATAATATATGTATACATATTTATTTACATACATACATTATAGTAATGTTTGTGCGGTCATATATATGTATATATATATATATATATATATATATATATATATTATTATTATTATTATTGATTATAAGTTACATCGTTAAAAGTAAAAACGGACTGTAGGATTAATTAAAACTTTATTTAAAACAAGCACATTAATTAAATCACTAAGTTAAAATGATAAAGCGGTGCCTGTAGGCACAAATGCGATGCCCTTGACACAGATGACAAAATGCGTGCTCTTCACTGGGCTGAGAAAGTACGTGTTCCTGACAGAACTGAAAAACTGCGTGCTTATAAAAGAGCGAACAAAACTGAGGGCAATTCAGATTTACAAGGCTATATATACAAAGCTTGGCGAAAGGGTTTCAGTAAATTTAAAAATCGCCAAGCCTGATCGTAGACGCTAAATTGCCGAGCCTGTACGTGGGCGCTAACACACACACACACACACACATATATATATATATATATATATATATATATATATATATTAACATATATATATATACACTCAAGAGCCAAAACATTATGACCACCTGTCAATAACGAGTTGGCCCACCTTTGGCGCTCAACATAGCTTCAACCCGCCTTGGCATGGATGTCAAAAGTCCTTGGTAGATGGCCGGAGACAGATTGTACCAGATGTTTAAGCAACGGTCACGCAAATCCGAGATATTGCTAATTGGTGGTCTTTGAACTATGAGCTGCCGTCCCATGACATCCCAAATGTGTTCTATCGGATTGAGATCCGGTGAGTTAGGCGGCCAGGATATTAACTGGAATTCAGCATCATGCTCCCGGAACCACTCCAACACAATTTTAGCCTTGTGACACGGGGAGTTGTCCTGTTGGAACATTCCATTTCCAGCTGGAAAAACAGAGGCCATGTAAGGGTGCAACTGGTCCGCAATGATGTTCAGATACCCTGTAGTCCTGACACGGCCATCGGCGTGATGAATGGCAAACCGTGATTCATCTGACCAGGCAACTCTCTCACACTGATCCATGGACCATTCGCGATGTTCTCGGGCCCAGCGCAGGTGCAGTTGGCGATGATGCTTGGTCAGCAAAGGCAGAAGAGTGGGACGTTTGCTGCGTAGCCCCATACCCAACAGTGTCCGCTGAACAGTGTTCTGCGATACTATTCTACTTGGACCTGCATTGTATTGGGCTGTCAGCTGAGCCACTGTCTGGCTCCGGTTTTGCTTCACCATGCGAGACAGTCTCTGATGACCTTTTTCTTTAATAGCGTGTGGACGTCCAACACCATGTCGTCTACTGCTGGTTTCACCGTCATTCATCCACTTTGCATAAGTACTAACAACTGTAGGTCGCGAACAACCCACGAGTCGTGCAGTTTCGGAAATACTTGTTCCGAGCCTTCGAGCCATTACAATCTGCCCACTATCAAAGTCGCTTAGATCTGCAGCCTTTCCCATCACACACATAAGTAAGTGAAAGAATGATTCTTCAGACTCTCCAGCAGCAGTTAAATACCACTTCCACCTGATCACGTGCCATCCACGCCATCCAGGCGAATTCATTGCAAAATGTAGGGGTGGTCATAGTGTTTTGGCTCTTGAGTGTATAATAATTTCGGTGGCGATGAACATCATGATAGGGAACTCGACATATTTGATACAGTTCTATAGTCATGGCACAAGGTAGGAAGGCATATGGTGAGGACTAATAAATACACCGGATCAAGGAAGAGGAGATTTCAATTCGATGAATCTTTATTTTCAGTAGTTTCCGGGGAACATTCATTAGAGTTGGACGGACACATCGCGCGGCGGACGGGGACGGAACCCCGCCCGCAATTTCGCAGCTCGATCTCCTTCATCTTTCTTGGCTGAGAGCAAACATACAAGGACTACAGATGCGAGAAATATTTCGCCCGCGTACGGGTCTATAAAACTTCTAATTCGCCAGAAACGACCACGTGATTAAGTCGCGTCATATTTGGTGATGATATAACTGTTATATAAGCTTTGGCCACACGTGCCTTAGGGGAAAAACTAATAAATTACTTCGGGTTAGATTTAGGTAGAAATAAAGAAAGAGGGATGGAGTCCTATTCCGTTAGGAGGAAGAATTTGGAAAGTGCGTGTTAAATAATAAAAAGGTTTTGAAATTTATTTCAATTTTGCCCCTCCGGAAAAGACTTACGTGAGCGGCCGACTCCCTCAGCAAGGTTCTCCATCAGGCGAGACCCGCGTAACAAAAACGTAATTGGGTCTAAAATTTTGAGGAGTAATTTGGAATAAAATTTTGACTCAGGGGTTGACAAATTTAAATTTTGTGTTACTATCATCTTTGCGTGTCTGCTCAGGTCATGGAATATACAAAATAGCCTAAACTAGTATTAACAAAAAAAATATATATCAATTCACTTAAATTACAGTTTGGAATGAGTATGGCAATTTTTAACTATTCACAAAACTTAAATATACTCTTAAAATGGAATGATAAAAATATAATTATTAAAACACAATAAATCACAACATTTGCTTTAAAAAAAGTACTTAAAACTTTAAAAGGCAAAATTAAATCTAAATGGTCATTGTCGGGTTACATTCATGAGATCCAGAGGTTGACATATAATAGGTTTTCCTAAGAGAAAGTTTAAAAGATAGATGTTTTTTTCTTTCAAATTTATTTAATTTATGTACACAACACACAAAGTTTAACCATCAAAAATGGAGTCAAGAGGTGTTAGGCACCCCAAAAATAAATAAAATCAAAAAGGAAATGGATCTGGTCCATGAGTTTGGTCGCTGTTCAGGTTTAGGCTTCATGGTGGTTATTAAATTAGTTAAATTCTTGGTAAATATCTTCAAAGGTTTTTCTAATATAAGTTTTTTCAAATGCACCATGGAAACAAATTAATAAGAAAAATTTTAAAAATACAATTCAACACCGTAAACTCAAATAAAAGTAACTTGGCAATAAACATTGTAAAGAATTAGGAATATTGTTCAATTAGGATAAACAGGGTTTTAAAAATAATATTTTCAAAAATTGTCTTAATTTGATTTCATCCAATAACAATAAATCCAATAACAATAAATCAATCTAAATTATTTGATGTCCAGGAGTCACCTCGAAACATTGGTTCCAACGTTTAAGTCATAAAATATATTTTCCTCCTCTTCTTCCAATTATCAGTCACCATCACGTCGGACCCTAGCACCTCATACATGATGAAAATACAAGACCAGACTCATTTTATGCCAAAATTAGTGATGATGGACAGGTGGCTAGCAAGTATTTGTTTTATCATTAAACCTGCAAACACACAACGGAAATTTTTTCCACCATTTGACACTTTCACGGAAATCAGCACGGTGAAAAAAAAAATGCAAACACAGAGCATTTTCGCACACAGATATTTTCCTTCTCTCACTTGCCGAAAACACATGATAACACAACGCGACGAACTAAGGGGAAGAATATCTGTATAGAAAAAATATCGGCACGAGATGCCGCCGACTCATCACTTATGGTAGAAACGGGCACAAAAACGCCACTATTGCGTCATCGCAGGCACACCACCCGCAAGGCGAAAAAATCCACACGGTGAAGTTGAAACGAAACGCTGGCTGCATCGGCAGACGCGAAAAATTCTCTCTCACAAGCGTTGGTAACACACTTCGAAATCTATTGGGATTTTTGACGCGGACAGGTTCACCATCCTGCCGGGCTTTAAATTGTGTAATGATTTCGGTGGCGTTGAACATCATGATAGGGAACTCGACATATTTCATACAGTTCTGTAGTCATGGCACAAGGTAGGAAGGCATATGGAGAGGACAAATAAATACACCGGATCAAGGAAGAGGCGATTTCAATTCGATGAACCTTTATTTTCAGTAGTTTCCGGGGAACATCCATTAGAGTTGGACGGACACATCGCGCGGTGGATGGGGACGGAACCCCGCCCTCAATTTCGCATCTCGAACTCCTACATCTTTCCTGGCTGAGAGCAAACATACAAAGGCTACAGACGCGCGAAATTTCTCGCCCGCGTGCGGGTCTATAAAACTTCTAATTCGCCAGAAACGGACACGTGATTAAGTCGCGTCATATGGGGTGATGGCTTTCGAAAGCTCCACGCCGTTCGCGTTATATAACTGTTATATAAGCTTTGGCCACACGTGCCTTAGGGGAAGAACTAATAAATTACTTGGGGTTGGATTTATGTAGAAATAAAGAAAGAGGGACGGTGTCCTATTGCGTTAGGATGAAGAATTTGGAAAGGGCGTGTTAAATAATAAAAAGGTTTTGAAATTTACTTGATATATATATACATATATATATATATATATATATATATATATATATATATATATATATATATATATATATATATATATATATATATATATATATATATACAGGTAACCCTCCTATAATACGGTTGATAGGTTCCTAGAAAATGCCGTGTTGTGTGAAACTGTGTTCTATGAGACCAAGAGACAGTTAAAAAAAGGGGGTTACGTCCTGAAAAGTTATTAAAAACAAACTTTTTTTTAAAATTCCATATAAGCAACTTAATTTTTGTTAAAAATATAAATGTATGTATAACAGAAAACGAAAAGAAACGAAAAATATTTTCATTTAATGCGACCTTAATTTAATAAATTTCTTCCTCATCACTGCTCAGTACAATCAAACGAGAACGTTTTTTCAATTAAACGATATCGCCTTCACTTTCAGAACCTTTCTCTTCGTTTGGATTTTTTGCACCTTATATCTTTCTTTAAAAGATCAGTAATTTTCGTTTGTTTGCTCCTTCTTAGAAATTCATTGCAGACGCACGGTATGGAGATATACAATTCTGAAGCTCCCTTTTGAATTTTCGGCTTCTTTCAGCGGAAGGGTCTGCATTCAGGAAAAATGATTCAAGATTTTCAGCTAAGCTTAGGACTTCTTGCAATTTAATAGAATTGTAAATGAATAAATTATAATTTGTTTATAAATTTTCATGTAAAGCCACTATAGTTCATTATTCCTTCCCGTCATTATTTTAAGGTAATTTAGTTTTTAACTGTGTTAAACAAAAATCATGTTATCTAGTGCTGTAGAAGTACAGTGTTGTACAAAGGTTTTCGCAATTTTTTTATCGTGTTAGAACGAAACCGTGTTACAGGTTGCAGTGTTATACGAGGGTTCCCATAATTTATCTTATCGTGTTAGAACGAAACCGTGTTGTAAGATGCCGTTCTGTAGGAGGGCTACCTGTATATAAATAAATATTTATATACATATATATATATATATATATATATATATATATATATATATATATATATACAGTGGACTCTCGTTAATTCGAACTCGGTTAATTCGAACTTTCGGTTAATTCGAACTAATCCAAAGGCCCCAAAAACTTGTATTGGAGTTAATGTTAAAAATATCTCATTAATTCGAACTAAATTTTTATCACTTCGGTTAATTCGAACTAAAAATTTGACAAAAAAAATTCTTTTTCCTCGTTTAATAGAGAAAATACACACTGTATTTATTATTTTATGTCTTAAAATTTCTTTTCTGTGTAAAGAGGCCCATGCCTGCATTCCTAGACTATTGCATGTCCGCTAAACGTAAGTAGCTATTGTCCTCCTTATTAGTGCTAAACGGAAAAACCAATTTTCCTTTATTCGGATCGATTTTCTTAGAATTTCAGAAAAACTAGTCTTTACTATAGATTCTAAGGACCTGCGTCAGTTATAACTGCAGTGCAGACAAGTTAATGTGGTCGAGTTTTTCTTCCTCATTGTGTGGTGTGAACGTGTAAAAATTCAGGATGTCTACACGTGGAAAGTACAAAACCCTAACTTTGAAGACAAAGGTAGAAATTTTAAAGAAAGTAGAGAATGGTGAATGTAAAACAAAGTTAGAAGCTGACTATAGAATTAAAAAATACCTTGTCAACTAATCTGAAAAACAAGGAGTCAATTTTAGATTCATGGGAAAATTCAAAATTTGCTAGAGGAAGGAAACGCATGAGAAATGCGCCCCAAGAAGTTCTAGAAAAAGCTCTACTGCTATGGTTCCAAGATGTTAGATGTCGAAATTTTCCGATAAATGGACCCCTAGTGCTGACGAAGGCTGATGAATAGGCAATTCGAATGGGTATTGAAGATTTTAAATGCAGTGATGGATGGCTTTCTCGATTTAAGTCAAGGCACAATATTTCTTATCAAAATGTATGTGGCCAAAGCTCTGATGTAAACGAAGACGTATGCACTAATGTCGGTAGGAAACTGCCAGGGCTTTTCTCTGCTTACCTGCCGAAAGATATTTCTAATGCGGCCATAATGGTCAAAGCCATAATGGGCTCTATTAAAACTCTGAAAGCATTTATTTAGATGAAACCTCCCTCTGAAAATTAATTGAAATGTTTACTTCAAATCGAGAAGCTGGCTGAACAATGTAGGCATCATAAACAGAACCGAAAATCCATTTTACAGTTTTTCCCCAAAGTGTATTTAATATTTTTGATAAAAGTTTACTTTATACTGCATATCTTCTGCTTCATTTTATGATTAATGTAAGTCTGTATTGCTTTTTAATATGTTTATTTTTAGATAACATAGTATAATATATTTTCTGGGGTTATACATACTAGGAGAGTTTCTTCTTCAGTGATACACATTTAAAGTTATATATTTTCTCTTAACATCGGATAATTCGAACTTTTTTCTGAGAACCTTCGAGTTCGAATTAACGAGCGCCCACTGTATATACATATATATATATATATATATATATATATATATATATATATATATATATATATATATATATATATATATATATACAGTGCGAGATTTATAGAAATAGAAGTGCCGGAACGGTAACCTTCCGGGGTGTGTGTGTGGGTATTCCAAAGCATTGATAAAGAGAGGTACCGGAACGCCGTTCCGGCGCGTTCCGCATAAAATCTAGCCCTGTATATATATATATATATATATATATATATATATATATATATATATATATATATATATATATATATATATATATATATATATATATATATATATATACATGTATATATATATATATATATATATATATATATATATATATATATATATATATATATATATGTGTATATATATATATATATATATATATATATATATATGTATATATATGTATATATATATATGTATATATATATATATATATATATATATATATATATATATATATATATATATATATATATATATATATATATATATATGAGCTTTAGAAAGAGGGTAGTTTATGAAAATTTAAATTGGATTCAATTACGAATGGACGGTTTGAAATAATACCTCTCAGCACACATTGAAAACTCTAAAATATAGTATTAAAATAATATTTTCCTCATCAAAACATTGCCTTGAAATGTCGACTACAGCATCCGCTCGTGGAAAATAGTCTCCCAGATGACAAATCATAAACCCCAAATTTTGATTTCTTTGCCAGCAATGAATATCAACCTCCGAGATTCGTGATAGCTCCTGGAAATCCGCAGAAAATGTGCATTAGGGCGTTTCTATTGTTTTGAGTACGTGATTTTCTGATCGCACTGCCCGGATCATTACGTTTATGAGATGTTTCCATCAGAGACGCCCAACTTCTTCCAGTTTTGCTCCGTCAATTTACAGGGTTCCCGATGACTAAGTTGATTTCGCAGAGGGATTCTTTGATTTAGTATCAGGGAAATAGATGTTAGTCTTATTGATTGCTGTGAGAAAGAAAGTATTTTATTTATCCTTGGAGGTAATGTATAATGGGAACAAGAATAAAATATTTCTTTCTCCATAAAACCTAAAATGTCTTATAATTCTTAAATTATTACTGTGGGTATTAAAGCAGTGGTTAGGTTTTTTTAAACACAGATTTTGTAGAAGGGAGTAATTTAAAAAATTAATCTAGAAAGAGTTTTCTGCGTAAAATTCAGCCTAAAATTTACATTGAAATATTTACTTAAAGCTAGATTGAATCCAAATAATGAATTTGGTTAATTTGCCATGTAGAACACATGTTTTGAAAAGAAAAGTATTTTTTTTCAAAGGAAGCGATAAAAAATTTCGTATATATACAGCGTATATACAGATATATTGTACAGATATATTGTATTCCACTGTATATATACAGATATATGTATATATACAGTGGAATCTCGATCGATCGTTTTATCGTTTTATTTTATCCAGTCCCAAAGATCATATTGCTTTGTTATGTTTTCGCATCTATCGTTTTACCGCATTTATCGTTCATTTCAATCGGTCCCTTGAAAAAGGATAGATCGAGATTCCACTGTATATATATATATATATATATATATATATATATATATATATATATATATATATATATATATATATATATATATATATATATATATATATATATGTATGTGTGTGTGTGTGTGTGTGTGTGTAAGTAATATTTGAAAATGAGATGTTGGATGACAGGACGGGACCTGACTTTAGGAGTTGTAATGTTTTTAGTGTCGATGAACTTCAGAGTGGAAATAATCGTAGAGTCTCAGAATAATATAATCGTCGAGAGGTTTAGGCAATGGGTGTGGTGGAACCAGAGCCAGGCGACTGAGAAGTTAAACCAAAATGATGTCCACGGGAGTCATACAATCCTCCACATAACTAGTTACACATTATTTATTTCAGGAGCATTTTCATGGTTGGCAGTACAATTATTTCAGGATTCCACATTTGGACATATTTTATCATGATACCACATTCAGATCAGTCCGGAGCCTTCCAGAGCAACACATAATGGCCAAAACCCTGCAGCGCAACTTGCTACATGTTGCAAGGACCAACATGATACACAGAAGACGCGCGAAACTCTATTTCCATGTCCTTGAGTACAGGCGCGCTGAACTTTTAATTGGTTAAAACGTGACACCTGACGTCATCACGCCGCATTGAATGAGATCACATCAGAGCTTCTAGAACAACCTTCTTATATAAGCTTTCTGTCCGCACGTGGACTTCTAATTCGCACGGGAAGATCTAATAAATTAATATGGTTATTCCTAGGTCAAATTTAAATTAGGGATAATGTTCTGTCGCGATAAGACAAAGTTTATGAAGGGAAAGGTTTGAAATTCGTTTCATATATATATATATATACAACCTTTTAGAAGTGGACATATTATAAAAATTTAAATTGTATTAAATTACGTATGAACCGTTTGAAATAATTCATTTCACAAAATTCTGCTAACACTGATTCGAAATTATCTTTTTCCTCCTATAAAAATCTTGTCTTCAAATAATGACCACATCATTCGGTGATGGAAAATAGTGTCCCAGATAAATAAAATCATGAACCAAAAATTTTGATTTCTTAGGCAGCAATAAATATCAACCTCCCGCAAATCGTGATAGCTCCTGGAATCCGGCGGAAAATGTGCATTAGGGCGTTTCTTTTGTTTTGAGTACGTGATTTTCTGATCGTACTGACCGGATCATTACGTTTATGAGATGTTTCCATCAGAGACTCCCAACTTCTTTCAGCTTTGCTCCGTCAATTTACTGGGCTCCCGATGACTAAGTTTATTTCGCAGAGGGATTCTTTGATTTAGTAACTGGGATGTAGTTCATACTCTTGGAGTTTGCTGTTCGTAGCATAGAGAGAAAGTTATTTATCTCTCTAAGGTAATTTATAATGGAAACAATACTGAAATATTTTTTTCACGGCAAAACCTAAATATCTTATAACGCTTAAATTATTACTGGGGAGTATAAAGCAGTGTTTTAGCTTTTTTATGAACAAGAAGGAAGTAATTTATAGAAAATATCAAGAAATAGTTTTTGTGCGTAAAATGCAGCCTAAAACTTTACACTGAGATATTTACTTAAATGTAGATTAACCCAAAAACGTTCAATTTGGTAAATTTGTCATTTGAAACAATTTTTTTAATATTTTAATTTAGAAATCTTTTAATTTTAATTTAAAAACTGTGTTACTTCACATTTAGAACAAATGTTTTGTAAAAATAAGTAAATCTTTTCTCCAAGGTAGCAGTAAACAAATTTCAGAAATTCCTTGGAAGGAATAGTAGATATACACTAATGAGCCCAAAGAAATTCTTAAAATGTCGGTTAAAGCTGCTATGTACTAAGAAAAAAATAATATTTCCCTTTTCCTCTTCTTGCAGACTCTTGTGGTGTGAGGAGTCCAGTTCACAGTTCGATAATTCCACCCCCCTTAGGATCGACATTTTGAGGGATTGTAATGTCGCTCTCTCTATAGAGGGGTTAAGCGCTGCCCTCAAATTTTTTATTTAAAATTTATTTTTGTCACCTATTTACAGGTACATAAAGGCTGATAATTAAATAAAATTTGTATAGTCAGATAGCCTGAATTTTTCTGCAGAGCGCTACAGGATTCATCTTATAAATTTCGTACACCGAAGGAATTTATGAACGTTTAAAACACACTATACCAGATTTTATCCCCGTATAATTTAAAATTTAAAATATTAATTGCGTTTTTTCAAAAAAAAAAAAGGTACACAAATGTAAGATTTCTTTCTCTATGACGGAGTACAATTTTTTAAAAAATCTTTGAATCCAAGTCGGCAATCCGTGGATACATGTTCTCCATAGGTTAACATTGAGGTGAGCGAATCCAATGGGGTTAGTACATAGCAGTCTTAAGGCAAAATTATACTTAAAAAAAGGTGGGGATATGCCGTATACCCGAGTACTTCCAAAAAATGCACTGTTAACGCACTGAGGCAATTCAACATGAATTCTGCTGATCAGTCCCCAAATCTATAGCAGTGCGAGGCGGAGCACAACTCCTCTGAACAGTACGTTGCAAGGCATCAGATCTATGCCCAATAATGTTGATGTCTGGAGATTTACGTAGACAATGGAAATGTCTAAATTCAGAAGAGTGATCCTGGAGCCCCTCTCTCATAATTCACGACGTGTAGGGTGTCACAGTCTGGAGATTTACGTAGTCAATGGAAGTGTCTAAATTCAGAAGAGTGATCCTGGAGCCTCTCTCTCATAAGTCACGACGTGTAGGGTGTCACAGTCTGGAGATTTACGTAGTCAATGGAAATGTCTAAATTCAGAAGAGTGATCCTGGAGCCTCTCTCTCATAAGTCACGACGTGTAGGGTGTCACAGTCTGGAGATTTACGTAGTCAATGGAAATGTCTAAATTCAGAAGAGTGATCCTGGAGCCCCTCTCTCATAATTCTCGACGTGTAGGGTGTCACAGTCTGGAGATTTACGTAGTCAATGGAAGTGTCTAAATTCAGAAGAGTGATCCTGGAGCCGCTCTCACATAATTCTCGACCTGTAGGGTGTCACAGTCTGGAGATTTACGTAGTCAATGGAAGTGTCTAAATTCAGAAGAGTGATCCTGGAGCCCCTCTCTCATAATTTTCGACGTGTAGGGTGCCACAGTCTGGAGATTTACGTAGTCAATGGAAGTGTCTAAATTCAGAAGAGTGATCCTGGAGCCCCTCTCTCATAATTCTCGACGTGTAGGGTGTCGCAGTCTGGAGATTTACGTAGTCAATGGAAGTGTCTAAATTCAGAAGAGTGATCCTGGAGACCCTCTCTCATAATTCTCGACGTGTAGGGTGTCACAGTCTGGAGATTTACGTAGTCAATGGAAGTGTCTAAATTCAGAAGAGTGATCCTGGAGCCCCTCTCTCATAATTCTCGACGTGTAGGGTGTCACAGTCTGGAGATTTACGTAGTCAATGGAAGTGTCTAAATTCAGAAGAGTGATCCTGGAGCCCCTCTCTCATAATTCTCGACGTGTAGGGTGTCACAGTCTGGAGATTTACGTAGTCAATGGAAGTGTCTAAATTCAGAAGAGTGATCCTGGAGCCCCTCTCTCATAATTTTCGACGTGTAGGGTGCCACAGTCTGGAGATTTACGTAGTCAATGGAAGTGTCTAAATTCAGAAGAGTGATCCTGGAGCCCCTCTCTCATAATTCTCGACGTGTAGGGTGTCACAGTCTGGAGATTTACGTAGTCAATGGAAGTGTCTAAATTCAGAAGAGTGATCCTGGAGCCCCTCTCTCATAATTCTCGACGTGTAGGGTGTCACAGTCTGGAGATTTACGTAGTCAATGGAAGTGTCTAAATTCAGAAGAGTGATCCTGGAGACCCTCTCTCATAATTCTCGACGTGTAGGGTGTCACAGTCTGGAGATTTACGTAGTTAATGGAAGTGTCTAAATTCAGAAGAGTGATCCTGGAGCCCCTCTCTCATAATTTTCGACGTGTAGGGTGCCACAGTCTGGAGATTTACGTAGTCAATGGAAGTGTCTAAATTCAGAAGAGTGATCCTGGAGACCCTCTCTCATAATTGTCGACGTGTAGGGTGTCACAGTCTGGAGATTTACGTAGTCAATGGAAGTGTCTAAATTCAGAAGAGTGATCCTGGAGCCCCTCTCTCATAATTCTCGACGTGTAGGGTGTCACAGTCTGGAGATTTACGTAGTCAATGGAACTGTCTAAATTCAGAAGAGTGATCCTGGAGCCCCTCTCTCATAATTCTCTACGTGTAGGGTGTCACAGTCTGGAGATTTACGTAGTCAATGGAAGTGTCTAAATTCAGAAGAGTGATCCTGGAGCCCCTCTCTCATAATTTTCGACGTGTAGGGTGTCACAGTCTGGAGATTTACGTAGTCAATGGAAGTGTCTAAATTCAGAAGAGTGATCCTGGAGCCCCTCTCTCATAATTCTCGACGTGTAGGGTGTCACAGTCTGGAGATTTACGTAGTCAATGGAACTGTCTAAATTCGGAAGAGTGATCCTGGAGCCCCTCTGTCATTATCCTCGACGTGTAGGGTTTCACAGTGTCCTGCTGAAACTGTCAAAGTCCGTCAGAATGCGCAATGGACATGGATGCGTATAAATTATCAGACAGGATGTTGATGTACCCTTCACCTGTCAGAGTCGTCCCTAGACGTATCAGGGATCCTATTTCATTGCCAACTGCACACGCCCCTTACCATCACAGAGGCTCCTCCAGCTTGAACAGTCCCCTTTTGACATGAACCGTCCATGTATTCATGGCGTTGCCTCCATGCCAGTACACGTCCATCCACCAAATGCAATTGTTAACGAGACGTCGTCAGACCAGGCGACGTGTCTCCAGTCAGCAACAGCCCAATGGAGGTGTTGGGAGGCCCAGGCGAGGCGTAAATATTTGTGCCGTGCAGTCAACAACAGTACACGAGTGGGCCTGCGGCTCCGAAAGCCCATATCAATGAAGGTCCATTGAACAGTTCGCACGCTGACACTTGCTGATGCCCCAGCATTGAAATCCGCAACATTTTTCGGAAGTGTTGCAAGTCTATATCGTTTAAGGATTCTCCTCAGTCATCGATGGTCCCATTCTTTCAAGGTCTTTTTCCGGCAGCACTGCTGTCGGAAATTTAAAGTTTTACCGGATACATGATATTCACGGTACACTCATGAAATGGTCGTGCGCGAAAATCCATATTGTATCGTTACATCGGAGATGTTATGTCCCATCTATAGGGCGCCAACGATAACAATACGTTGAAAGTCACATAAATCATGATAATCTGCCATTGTATAAGCAGGAACTGATCTAATAGATTCGCCAAAATCGCCTGCCGATCGCATAAAACTACGGTGATTGGCTGCAAATCTCTGTTATTTGCATATGCACGGCTGTTTTTTGGGCTCTTCAGTGTATATATTATATATATATATATATATATATATATATATATATATATATATATATATATATATATGAAGGAATTAGTGGGAAAAGAATAAGTAAACAAAAAGTTAAAGGGGACTTCAGGATAATTTATATTTTGGCACCGAGCGCCATCATTTTCACAGAGATTAATTCAAATGTTTCACGTGAATCGGGAAAGAGAAATGCTTTTGAGAAGTGGCCTTGACGCGTTGTGGTCAGGCGAAAGAGTGTATTTTTAGAAGCAAGCATCGGCGTTCGAGGAGTGAAGCTGTTACATAATACTAGACGTGGGGTGAGTTCTAGAAGTTTTCACAGGGCATGCGCGTAGGTTTGCCGCATGATTTTTAACAAAAGATTTAGCAGAACGTTCTTGGATTCCGAACTGAGAAGTAGTGCGCGTCACACGAGATGAGAGATCGAAAATGGCACAAATTGAATCGGGTTATTAATCAGTAATTTGAATAAAGGATTTGGTTGTAATTTAAGTGTGTTTAATTCCACAGGCCTACGATTGTTCTGACTGCATATATTTTAAGAGTAAGTGTTAGTGGGAACGAGTTTGGAGGGAGTCCGAGAATTTAAGCTCGTCATAAAGTCGAGCAGGATCCAGTAATCTACGCGAGGGAAAAAATTAAATCACCCCATAGCCGTTTAAATAAAGTTAGGATTAAATTTATTAAATTAGTTGAATTTGTCCAGTTTTGGATCTCTCAATCTCCGTGACAGCGTCGTCCTTCGGTAGAAGGATATTATTTTGGTCATGGCAGTTTTAAGTTGAAGTTCGTTTCGCCGATTTCGTCCGGGTTCGTTTGTTTGGTGGGTGTCGTCTTTATGTTCCGAGGTGCCTTCCTTTGCATTGATGTCTGCATCTTGGATTGTTCCAGCGGCTATTTCTCATGATCGCCAGAGTTGATGGGGTGCGCTTTCGTCACGACGTTTTATTATTTTTTTCTCTTTTCTGCCCCTGAGGATCGGGGTGGATTGTGGATGTGCCTCTACAGTGTTTTTTGCGAATTTCTTCGTGACTCCAGAGTCTTCTGTTACAAGATTTGTGAGTCATTGGATGTGTTTCAAATGTGTTACGAAAGTTTTCATCGCGGACACCGTTTTCTCTGTTCAGTGTTTTTCCGGTGCCGTGGAACATCAAGTTGTATTCATCTATAAGTTTCTTCGGGCTGGGTACAATTTCCCAGATAGTTCAGCAGGCTTTTGTGGTGTGTCTTCAAAAACAAAACGACATCGCCATGGGCGTCGGCCATCACAAGAAGGATTCTTCAGCTTTTTCCAGGGATCCATCACGTGATGTACTTTTCAACAAAATTTTTTTTCTCAAGCTAATACAAAGTATAAAATTTTAAAAAAAGAAAAATTTGTAAAGAAAAATATGATTACACAGGGCAACAGTGGTTTTGGTGCCGGGGTATTTGGAGCTGATTTTATATGAATTTTATGCCCTGAATTTAAATATGGCGTTCGTTTTTTCCTAAGAGCTCAAATTTCTAAGATGTAACATTTTAGTGAAATATACATTACACTATTTTAAGTTAAATCCATGGATCAAATTAAAAAACTAAACACGATATTTATTATTATTATTATATATTTTTTTAAATGTTAAAGGAACATAAAAATCATAGCGAATATTGCAGTAGTCTTATTAAATATCTAATCTAATCTAATCTAATTACTGATCTAACTTATCTAATTACAAAGAGCAAGAGAGAGGAAAAAGTCATCGATGAAACCAACTAGTCACTGAACATTTCGGAAACTTCTTTTCCGTGACATCCTTGACTGTATTTTGGAACAGTCCCTTTTTAAATCCAGCAGTAATCTGCCATCATGTGCGTATCCCATCTTCCTTGGTAGTGGTCCTCTATAGTTTTAATATACTGGTGAAAGCTTCCACCTTGTTCCTCACTGGTGTCTCCTAAATTTTCAGGAAAATAGTCCAAGTGGCTGTGTAAATAGCACACCTGAATGCTCATGTTACACCCAAGGGATCTGAAACTGTTTAGCATCTCGTTTACCATTTCAACCATAGTTTTCAGCTTTGCATTTGCGCAGAAAATTTCTGAAAACTGCAACAAATGAAGTTTAGGCTTTTCACTCAGCCTCATTCATGGAATTTATGGAGGCAGGATCCTTAATGAGTTGTCTTATTTGTGGGCCGTCAAATATTCCTGGTATTATTTTTTCCGTACTCAACTTAGGCATTTTTTACTTTTTATTCGGAAAGCATGATCCGTTCATATCAAGAGCCTTTACAAACTGCTTCATTAGGCCCAGCTTGATATGCAGTGGAGGAAAGATGATTTTCTTTCGTCCAACTAATGGGTCGTTAATGACATTCTTTTCCCCAACGTCCATGTTTTTTCTCTTAGGCCACTCTTTTCTAACCCAGTGGTGGGTTTTGTCTCTGCTATCCCAGAGACACAAGATGCAAGATATTTGATGTAGCCACTTTGCTGTCCAAAGAGAAAATTTACAATTTTTAAGTCCATACAAATCACCCATTGATGTTCATGATACTTTATCTTCTCCAAGAAAGAAGCTATGGTGTCATATTCTTCTTTCATTTTCGTTGAGTGAGGAATTGGTATAGAACCATATTTGTTCCCATTGTGTAGAAGGACACATTTAAAACTTCACTTTGAGCTGCCAATAAATAGGCACCAATCATCTGGAAAACATTCAGGAAGACCCATTTTTTCCAGCAGTCCAGTTTCCCAGGAGGACAAATTACCCATACTTGAATGTATTGAATAGATAAAAAATATTTATAGATGAGTGGATGTACAATAAAACCTCATTTATCCGGCTCTCGTTGGTCCGGATGTCCGGATAATCTCGATCAGATTTGTAGACTTTTTCATTTAATGTTCACATTAGATAATACATTTTCACTATGATAGCAAGAACGTCACTACATGTCCGCCAAATATTCGCTTTTCAGTTTGATTCAATGTACAATTCCTGCATAGATTTTACAATAAATTATGGCAATAAAATGCTTTATATTGAGTTTAAGAAAACTTCACTAGACTTACCAATTCTTTGTTAAGAAATGATATGAAAATGTTTTATTTTTTAATGTTTAGTAAATAATACTATGTAATTTTGTTACGAAACAAAGTAAGTCTTCATAGTTAAGGACTTTGTATTGTTTATTACCCATATTACCCGAATTATCCGGATTTTCGATTGTCCGGATTGCCCATGGTTCCAGTTAGTCCAGATAAACGAGGTTTTACTGTATCTAAAAAAGTAGAGCTGATACAGAAAAACTGATTTCATATTTAGATTCAGCGCCTCAGATATATCTGAAATCACTTCTAAAATCCGAAGCACCAAAAAAGAATTTTTTTCGTAGCCCTGTGTTATTTTAAAAAATATGTGCTTAATGATAATTTTTAAAGTGAAATTTTAAAAGGAAAAAAAAGTAAAAAATATTTAAATTAAAAAATCTTAGGATTGTGATTTTTTTTGAAATAATAAGTTTGATGTACAAATGACGTTTTAATGTGTTGTGTCAGAGTTATATATAACAAAAAAATATGGGTTTAAGAAATGTGTTTTGATGATTATTATTAATATTTGGGAGTTTTGAACATGTAGTTGAAGTATTTGAATTAACGTATTTTACATTGTGCATTTATTAGAGAATTGAGTATTATTGAAGTTGAGTATTCTTATAATTTAAGCCCATAAGATTTATTGATGTTTCCCACCCTTGTTTACTGAAGAATAAATTAACTTTGGTCAAATTTTGGAGGTTTGGGCATTTAATTTTTCTGACACTTCCCATTGGTTTGTTAACATTTTTATTTTTTCAGTGGAGTTTAGACTGCTGAATAAAATTTTAAATTAATGTGTACTGTTTTGTTGGTTTTGCAAAGAATTTGAGTATGAAAGATTTTATAATGTTTACAGGAAAATTAACTAATATTTTGAAAGTGAAATGCTTGAAAATTATTTGGTGATGAAATTAAAATGTTTATCCATCTTTTTCCTTGGGGAGGGGAGGGGGGAAGCAAAGTATAAGATATGAAGTTAAGGAGTAATTATTAAAATTATTAAGCATATAATTTTTCTCGCTCAGGGATCCATCTCCTTTTTGATTTTTTTCCTCAAGCGCCTAAAGCACTTGACTTCGCATTCTCCGATTATATCATCTAAAAGAAAGAAACAAACACACACACACACACACACACACACACACACACTCTATGATGTTTTAATGTTTACTTTGGATCCTCTGAGTGACTAACTTATAATTTGATTTCAGTAATTATTAATTAAGAATGTTAAAAGATATCGTTTAAAATTTTGTGTAATCGAGAAGAATTTTAAAATTTGTGCAACTAATTCTGGTCCTGGTTTGACGATGGTAGTTTTATTCCGTGTATATATTTTTTGGTGTTTATTTGAGTGTCATAAAGTATTATTTTAAGTTACATTTTGATAAATATTTTGAATTTTATAAACTGTTCTTCAGTTTCAATCGGTTACAATTTTTTCATAGGTGTATTACTTTGATTTATATTGATCTTACAGTTTTTATAAGTGTTTTTGTAGTGCATTTTGATTACAAGTATGTTAACCTTTATACTCGTGATCCGACAAATCATTATCTTGTAGAAGTAATCATAACTGTAGCAGCAACTCTTATTTACATCCGGTTTATTGACACATTAAAATCTTGGTTAAATAAATCATTTACAAAGGTTCGTTCCTACGAAAGTTAATACACTCATGAGAGCAGGGCTCATTATGCAAAGTCCAAACGAGCTCCCCGTCTCTCCGTACGCGTGTCGACCCTTAAACAGTCCAAGTCTAATCTCCTCCTCCATTCGCAACACCGTCTTTATTTATGCATTCTTCTCAGCGGTTTCTCGAACCATCTCGGACCACCTCGTATACCCGACCTTTTTCGGTTCCGCCCTCTGCAGACCACCTATGATGAATTTCTTTCCTGTCGACTTTTCCAAGGGAAAAGCGCGCCGCTAATGGGTTTCACAAATCATTCTAAATGATTCGCGAACTTTTACCTATTGTCGCACCTCTCCAAAGGTGTATATCGTTCGACACCTGTTTGCGTTTCTTTTGGGCTCATTGAAGACGCCATTACTCACGTTCATCAATTCCACTTAAGAATGGGAGACGAGAGTCTGAATTAATGAGGAAGACATATTTCAAGTGTATTTTCATAGTATTGAGTAAAATATTTTTGATATTGTGATTTTCTTTGAAATAAGGTATGGAAACTAAGAATAGTAGTATTTTCTTTTCATTGATAAAACGTGAGGGATTTTGATGTTTTAAAATTGATAATGGTAGGATTGTATAGGTAGTATTAAAAAAATGTGAGTTATTTAACATGTTTTACCAATTAGTACAGTATTTATATGTTTTGAACAAGCATGAGCAGTTTTACATGCTTCCTTCAATTCCCATATTGGTTAGAGTTTTTAGTTTGCAACTGAAGTGCATAAACAAAAATTTTTGAGAAGGAAATTGTTTTGAGAAGTGTAAATAAGTTTGAAAGTTGAGTCCATGCCTATAATATAATAGATTTTATGTAATAATTAATGTAATATGTTTAAGTGTTGTGTATTTTGAGATAAGGTTGATAATATTGTGATTTTTAATATTTTGTACAAATCTTGATACTTGATGTTGATATGATATGTTGTAAAGCGAGGATGTCTCAAATGGAGACTTATGTGCTATGTAAACCACACAACGATTCAATCTGGCTAAGTGCAGATGGGAAAAATTTAGGTTAGGGTTAAAATTCATTTAGTTAAGTTTTAACTTAGTTTGTGTTGACTAGGGACTGCAGCCCTGCTCAGCATCTTTTTTCTGTTTATAATCATTTGGGATTTTTAAAATTTGATTAGTGTTTTTCTCTTCTGGGGACATACCACGCGGAATTAGCTACTTCATTGTGGACGTGCCTTCAGGGGGACGGGGGGGGGGAAGTTGCCAAGGAATTAGTGGGAAAAGAATGAGTAAACAAAATGTTAAAGGGGGCTTGAGGATAATTTATATTTTGGCACCGAGCGCCATCATTTTCACAGAGCTTAATTCAAATGTTTCGCTTGAATTGGGAAAGAGAATCCCTTTTGAGATGTGGCCTTGACACTTTGTGGTCAGGCGAGCGAGTGTATTTTTAGAAGCAAGCATCGGCGTTCGAGGAGTGAAGCTGTTACATAATACTAGACGTGGGGTGAGTTCTAGAAGTTTTCACAGGGCATGCGCGTAGGTTTGCCGCTTGATTTTTAACAAAAGATTTAGCAGAGCGTTCTTGGATTCCGAACTGAGAAGTAGCTCGCGTCACACGAGATGAGAGATCGAAAATGGCACAGATTGAATTGGGTTATTAATCAGTAATTTTAATAAAGGATTTGGTTGTAATTTAAGTGTGTTTAATTACACAGACCTATGGTTATTCTGACTGCATATATTTTAAGAGTAAGTATTAGTGGGAACGAGTTTGGAGGGAGTGCGAGAATTTAACCCCGTCATATATATATATATATATATATATATATATATATATATATATATATATATATATATATATATATATATATATATATATATATATATGTATATATGTATATATATATATATATATATATATATATATATATATATATATATATATATATATATATATATAAACGCGCACGCTTTTCCAATAGGGCAGTTTAGAAAAATTCAAATTGGACTAAACTAGGAAGGAACCACTTGAAATAATTCCTTTCAGCACACTTTGCTAACTCTAAAACATAGTACCGAAATAATCTTTTCCTGCTATCAAAATCTTGTCTTCAAGTGTCGACTACATCAATAGGTAGTGGAAAATAGTCTCCCGAAAGAAAATCATATGCCCAAAATGTTGATTTCTTATCCAGCAGTAAATATCAACCTCCCGTGATTCGTATATAGCTTCTGGAGTCCCGCGGAAAATGTGTATTAAGGCGGTACTTTTGTTTTGAGTGCGTGATTTTCTGATCGCCTATCCAGAGCATTACATGTACGAGATATTTCCATCAGAGACGTCCAACTTCTTTTAGTTTTGTTCCGTCAATCTGCTGGGTTCCCGATGACTAAGTTTATTTCACAAAGCGATTCTTTGATTTAGTAACCGGGATGTCGATGTTACTCCTATTCAGTGCTGTGTAATGCATGGATAGAAAGTAATTTATTTATCCTTGTGAGGTAATGCATAATAGAAACATCACTGAAATATTTATTTCTCAATAAAATCGATATGTCTTATATCGCTTAAATTGCTGCTGTAGATCTTAAAGGAATTTTTAAAGTTTTTTATGAAAACAAATTGTCTAAATGGGAGTAATTTAAAGAAAATATCTAGAAAGAGTTTTTTTTGTAAAATGCAGCTTAAAACATTGGAAATTTTTACTTAAAAGTAGATTAACCCAAAGCAGTCATTTTGGCTAATTTGTCCTTAAGTTCAACATATTTTAAATTTTTCTATCAGAGTCGTCGAAATTCTTTCAGTTTTGCACCGTCAATCTACTGGGTTCCCGATGACTAAGTTGATTTCGCAGAGCGATTCTTTGATTTAGTAACCGGGATGTAGATGTTCCTCTTATTGAGTGCTGTGCGAAGCATGGATAGGAAGTAAGTTATTTATCCTTGTGAGGTAATGTATAATAGAAACAACACTGAAATATTTCTTTCTCAATAAAACCGATACGTCTTATAGCGCGTAAATTACTGGTGTGGATTTTAAAGGAATTTTTTATAGTTTTTTTTATGAAAACAAATTGTCTAAATGGGAGTATTATAAAGAAAATATCTAGAAAGAGTTTTCTTCGTAAAATGCAGCCTAAAACATTACATTGAGATATTTACTTAAAAGTAGATTAAAATAAATTACTTTCTATCAATGCTTCTCACAGCACTCAATAGGAGTAGAAAGTAATTTATTTATCCTTGTGAGGTAATGTATAATAGAAACAACATTGAAATATTTCTTTCTCAATAAATACGAAATGTCTTATATTGCTTAAATTATTGCTTTGGATTTTAAAGCAGTGTGTTATTTTTTATATGAAAACAAATTTTCTATAACGGAGTAATTTAAAGAAAATATCTATTCTTTAGTTCTTTTAGTTTTCTTCGTAAAATGCCATCTAAAACTTTACATTGAGATATTTACTTAAAAATAGAATAACCCCAAACAGTCCTTTTGGCTAATTTGTCCTTTAGAACAACATATTTAAAATTTTTCTATCAGAGACGTCCAACTTCTGTTAGTTTTACTCCGTCAATTTACTGGGTTCTCAATGACTAAGTTCATTTCTCAGAGGGATTCTTCGATTTAGTAACCGGGATGCAGATGTTACTCATATTGAGTGCTTTGAGAAAGAAAGTAATTTATTGATCTTTCTGAGGTAAGGTATCGTAAGAACACTGAAACTTGTTTGGATAAATTAAACCTAAATATGAAAACACTCAAGTAATTACAATGAGCTTTTAAAGCGGTTTTGAGCTCTGTCTTCTTACTAAGAATATAAATTTTGTAAAAGAAAGTTAATTTTCTTTTTATAAAATAGTCACCTGTGTATAGTGCAGCATAAAACTTTTGCTTGGGGTGTTTATTTAAAACTGGAACCATCCAAAAATCATTTTAGTTCTTTGTCATTAAGAACACAAATTTTGTAAAATGTAGCAAATATTTTTAAGAGTTGTAAATGCGGAGGGTGGTTTTGATCGAACTAATTAACCTCTGACTATATTACGACATTTTAAATCTCCAATTTCATGTTTATTTCCAATAAACCCCCGAGCACTCAATCACTCCCCAAGCTTCCAATAGCACTCAAACTCCAGAGCGAAATTTTTCCCACGAATACATGAATTTCTTGTTCAGTATTCTCATACATCTACGTCGTAGAATTCTACAATTTTAAGCTTATAGATTATTTTTAACATCAAAGTTGAACTAAATAAATAATAAATTTCGTCTGTTCAAAGGAATATTAAAGCTACATATAAATAACTTTACGCTACCTACACTTTTGGGAGGTTCACTAAACAAAATTTCATTTCAATCCGTTGTCCATGACTCTTTTTTATTAACATTCAAAATTTTCTTTGAAATACTCGCTTCACAGAAAGTGTAATTTGTAATAATTTATTTGAGCGTATTAATGTATTTTTTTCGTGAGATCTCAATTTTTTTCAACTGTTGTTTAAATGAATACTTTTGAGTTCAAAGAAATGTTTTTTTACGATAAGTAATCTTTTTAAGAGTTCTCTCGCTGAATCTTAACGTCTAGGATTTACTTATTTTTTATATGGAGCTGATTGTTTATTAAATTTTGTATATTTGACGAATATTTCCTTAAATTTATGCAAATAAATATTGTTTTGAAAGGTGTTTTATATATAATTCAGGAAACAATTTCACTTTATTCGAAACATTGTAGACACAAGGAATAATTTTAGTCGAGTAAAAATAACTTAAAAATTGGCTGAACCTAGAAGTAATTGTAATATAATTTAGCTTGATGGATTCTTATATAAAAATGTATGAAAAAGAAAAGTCTACCACCTGGCGGGGCTGCGTAGGCCCAATACAGAGTTGCCAACTTGGGGGTTTTCCCACTAAATTTGGGGGTAAGTTAGACGAAAGGGGTGTTTTCAGGGGCTCCATTTTTTTAGGGGCATTTTGTGGGGGTAACATTTTTTAATATTTTGTACAATCGAGACGCGTTTTTTTTATTAGATTATAAGTTCCATACATACGTCAAATGTAAATAAACCTCCATTTCATCATGTAAGTGTGCAGTGGCGAACCCAGGATTTTTTTGGGGGGCGGCCGAGAAGAACAGATAAAATATTTATATTCAAAATCAATATTCATAATGCAATTTATATTTCTTTGGGGGGGGGGGGCAGACCCATTTGCCCCCTCCCCTGGGTGCGCCACTGTAAGTGTGTATTTTCTATTTATTTCAATTTATCTCTCAAACAGGGTGCATTACATGCTTATTTGGAACCATAATTTCTTTTAGGAAGGTCTAGAGTGACCTCAAGTTGGTGTTATGGGGAAAGAAGGGGATTTCGAGATGGCGCTAGGGGGAGGCGCTTCGTAGATGTTGGCAACACTGGTCCAATATTGTGGATTTTCCAGAATAGCTACCGTGTTATGTGAATTGAAAGTTAATGTCAACATGGGGGCATATATCATCTTAGATTTTGAAAGGAAACCTATTTTTTAATTACAACTATTTCTTAATCTATATATATGTAAAACAGTTCCGTAACTGACTCATTCATTCACTGACTGACTGACTGACATAAAACGCACAGACCAAACCGCTGGACCTAAAGGGCTGAAATTTTGCATGGTGATTCTTCTAATAGTGTAGGGGTGCACTAAGAAAGATTTTTCAAAAATTCTTCTTAGATTTTTTTAATTAAATTTTTAAGCTGTTTTATAAACTTTCTTACGTTTGCATTTAAAATAATACATTGAGGGTGATAAAATTTATATCACGAGAAAGATCATAAAAATTCCTTCAAAATGAAATTTTTTTTGAATTTTTACCTCCATTTCCTGATTTTTGGTGAATTTTTAAAGATTAATTTTTAGAATTTAATTTATTAAATGCTGATCACGTGATTTATTTTTCTGGTACTTTCAATAAATTTATCGTCTCGTGCGTAACAACTAAATAGAAAAAAAAATATTTTTTTCTCTTTCTAATGCAGAAGACGATTGGATATTATCCAAAAAAAAAATGCATATCCCTTACGATTTTTTTATAAATATATATATATAGATAGATATATATTTTACATCAATTGTATATATTGATCATCGCATTTATTATAAATATATATATTTATTTTTTGGCATTAATTGCATACGTTGACCATTGTATTTAATTTGAATGTACTCCGTAGCGAAGGGCGGGTTTTCAGCTAGTTCTAAATATAAACCGTATTATTATTCAAAAACCATTTACATCTTCAAATAATATCCATACAATATATAAAAGAGGGTTTTGTGTATGTTTGTGTGTAGTCATATATTTTCCACAAGAACACAAAAACTCGAGAACCGACTGGGATGAAATTTAGCATGAGATTAAGTAATACTCTAAGCTACACAAAGGACTATTCGTGTTTCAAAAATCCCATCTCTTAGGGTTCCACCCTGTTGGCCGTAAAAGTTCCAATTTTATTCTTATGGGCATTGTTTAATTTTCATGATTACCATGGAAACAGTAAATGCAATGTAGAATTTTAAAATCATCTTGTTTTTTGACGACTACACATACTCACGGACACTACCTTCAACAAAATTATAGTATAACATGTGCTATAAAAAACACAGTTTACAACTTAACAACATTTATTATAAAAAGTGATTAATTTGTTTATCACGTCCATTTCAATTCTAAGAATTTTTACTCGTGTTACATATTACAGTGATTTCTTTTATTGCGGTTGTGGTCTAGTTAGTCCTCTTCATCCACATTGACACATGCGGAATTGCAGCAGCTCAAGCCTCGACAATCGGTGCAAGCACTTGTTCATAACATTTCTTGCCTTCTACAAATGCATTGTCGGGTAGAACAGTAACTTCTGGTGCAACCGCATTCCACAGATTTCATCAAGTTGTCTGGCGCTGGTGCTTTTGGCATCTTTATAGGTGTTAGATTTCCTTACCTTAGCTCCCAACCCCGTTCTAGTGGGTCAATTTCAATGCCCAGCCATTGTTGAATGTGATGGTACACTCTTAAGCTGTGAAAAGAATTTGCATCTGTCGTTGGAGCTAATGATCCTGGTTTTACATGACTGGTGGATTTAGTTGCCTTTGCTGTGAACGTTCGAAGTCGCAGCCCATTCAAAGTTTCTTCGGAACCACCTCGGTAAAGAGATAGCATGGCTTTATTACCAGCATTTTCAATTTTATCCTTATTTTTTCCCACTAATTTGAAAATAGCAGCCTGCTCTTTAAATATATCACTTTTCATTAACAATTTTACTGAGTCACTTTTCCCAAGATTTGAAGTTGTATCACAAACAAGCATTACATGTGCAAAGAGGATGTGGCAACAGATATCTTCCCCAAGTACGTGCCTTATTCTCTTGACGGCATAGATAGTTTCACATTTTGAGAATTTTTTTTGGCTGGGGTAAAAGAAAAATATCATGGGGATCAGTAATGAATAAGTAACATCAGGAGATCTGTGTCGCCTCCAATAATTGCTGTAAGCTGAGTCAGAGCTGAAAAAATACCTTCTGTCCCAATCATAAGATCTGCATCTGCCTGCGCTTGGTTGACGGAACACCCAGCTGCTTCTAGTTTGTTCGCAAGATGAGTTATGAAAGCTTGCTTGTTTATGATATTAGAAAAAATTACCTTTACTCCAAGTTATTTGGTGAAGCAACCATCCCCCATAAGCAATAAAAAACAAGTTTTCATGTTTGCTACCGAGGGGGCCAGCTCTTTCGCGAATAAATTTTGCAAGCTGAGATTTCCCTGACTCCTTTAATAGACCACACTTGTCAAATAGAGAAGCAAGATATGTTCAGAGCTCGTAGCAAAACACCTGAGTTAAGTCTAAAGCATTGCTCTGTGCATAAAGCAATAGGCATTGGAACAGTACCTCAGGATCAATAATAAATGTCTCGTCTTTTGATTTAACAAATTGAACTGATTTCATTAGCTTTACTTGTTTATTCCTCTTGAAAGAGAACGTTGAAACTGTTTTGTCTGTCATTTGCTTAACGATTGCATTACCAACCTCCTCTGCTAGTTCTGGGTTAACATCATTGCCCTAGTTTACTCCTCTTACTACATTACGCAAATTTAAGTCTTCTTCAAAAATATACATGTGTTCCACATAATCACGAAATTTTTCAGTGTCATCATTATCGCGTGAAATTCTTGAACTGGACATGGATACATGTTGATCACGGATTTCTTGCTTTACTCCTGAAAAATATTTCATACAACTGTTCACATGATCACACACTGGACTGTTCGGTCCTGCTGTTCGGTCATACATTTACCGTGGGTCATTCCACCATATCCTTTAATGTTCTTCATTAGAACTTGTTCAATTACTAAGTCCGTTGAAAGGCCACCCCAAAATCTGTCACTTCTTCTAACAACATACAAGCCATTAAGAAAGGCAAAATGTACTTCTGGTGCTGTAACTTCAAGCTCCATCATGTTTTCTAAATAAATGCGAGCAGAGCTGGTGTACAAACTATGACCACATGCAGCAAAATATGGTAGCATTTCTTTAATCATTTCAAGATGCATCTGCCAACTTCCCATTCGTTCTGCTTTGATAAAGTTTTTTAAAATGTCTGTCATTTTCAGGTATTGTAACCAAAGATTTGATGTCCTGTATGTCCCAAGTTGTAGTTTGTCTTGTTTGATCTTTTCCGCAAGTTTTTCAAAGATATAAAAATCCGCATCTCTAAGAAGGACATCTACATTAAGAAGATTATTTAGCAAAGTCTGAGCCACTATTAGGTCATTGTTTTCCTCGACAGTACCCAAGGATTGAAAGACACAGTGCAAAACATTTTTTTAATGCACATAAATTCAATTACAACAACACTACTGAACACAAGCATAACCTAGACAAGTTATTTACAGCAAAAATTGATAACACCATATCCCACAATATTATCAGCTGGTACAAAACAATCATTACTGCCAACTTAAAATCCATAAAGCCAAATTTCCTCAATTAGCAAATAATAGATTACAATTGTTTAGGAGCTATTTTTTCCTAATAAGATGTTACTAAAAATCTTGTTATATACTAAAATTTGCGCAATTTAATACTTCAAATCTTACTAATTTACATATTTAAGCTACTTGTAATACTTTAGGACTTATTTGTTATAAACCTAAAAATGTACGGCGGCCATTTTGAAAAATCCACCATTTTTGGCCTACACACATCGAAGGAGTGGTAGACTTTTCACCGTAATTTTTTCAGGCATTTTTACATAAGAATCCATTGACAGAAATTATAGTACAATTACTTCTAGGTTAACTAACAATTTTACTTGACTAATGCGCCACGTTTGGCGCAAGACCCACAGGTTGTCCACTACTGGCGTAACGTATTCGGAGCTATATCGCTCTTAGAGGATCGGATCGCCGCTACTTCCAGTCCTAATCTGTATATATCAAACAGTTCCGTAACTGACCGACTGAGTGGCATACAACGTACAGACCAAACCGCTGGACCTAAAGGGCTGAAATTTTGCATGGCGATTCTTCTTATAGTGTAGGGGTGCACTAAGAGAGATATCTGAAAAATTCTTCTTAGATTTTTTAAAATTAAATTTTTAAGCTGTTTTTGAAACATTCTTTAAAGTTTGCATTTAAAATAATAATTGGAGGGTTATAAAATTTATATCACGAGAAAGATCATAAAAATTCCTTTTTCGAATCTTTACCTCTATTTTCCGATTTTTTGGTGAATTTTTAAAGATTAATTTTTAGAACTTAATTTATTAAATGCTGATCAGGTGGTTTCTTTTCTTTTGTGATACTTTAAATTAATTTTGCGTCACGTGCATAACAACGAAACAAATTGACAAAGCAAAATTATTTGTTTTCTCTCTAATGCAGCAGACGATTGGACATTATAAAAAAAATATTCAAATACAGTAAAAGAACTGTTCCCTAAACTGTACTATATAAACTGTACTATTTTGTTTAGTATGTTCTAATCAAATTTAATTTGAATATTTTCTCCTACATTATTTTGTCTATAAAAATATCCGTTACGATTTTGTTATAAATATATTTTTTTGTTTTTTTAAGGCCTTAATTGCATACATTGACCATTGTATTTAATTTGAATGTACTCCGTAGCGAAGTACGGGTTTAAGGCTAGTTTTATATGGTTAGAAATGCCAAACTCAAGAAAAAAAGATTATGTACATATTCACTAATGTCTGACAAACCAAATTGTAAAAAAAAAAATGGTAATGTTGAGTTCGCAATTCGTATTCGTAAAGCCTCAATTTAATAACTGAATTTGATATTAAGATAAAAGATTATTAAGCATACTATAAAGAAAAAAAGCCTCTATTTTGATATACATTGCAAAGAAAAAAAACCATGGAATAAAACAAATTAAGCTTTCTCTCATTGAAAGTATCTCTGTTAATAATAATTTAATCTTTTATATTTTACTCCACAAAAGAAAATGAAAAAACCATTTTTTCCTACCACACGGTCTTTAGTTGAATATTAAAAAAAATGCCAAAAAAATGATTAAATACCTCATCCGAAGCAGTATAACCAATTTTTTAACTCGATTGTTTGTTTATACATAATGTGTCGATAAAAATATATTTCTTTTGAGAAACACACGTTCTGTTAGCAGACGATGACAAAAAAGCTTAAATATTTACTTACCGAGACGCAACCCAGTGTAAAATCCTTTTTTTATTTTCCTCAGTGCGTCAAGAATTTTTTTCAGTCAAACGACTTTTTGAGAGCTGAGAATATCTGATGCAAAAATAATCCGAAATTTTTGTATCTTGTTTCTAGTGCCTAAAATCTTTCTTTCTTTTTTAACCTATTCTTGAGTCTCTTTCTTTTGTTGAGGGTTTATCGGTTTACTTGAGGGTATGCGGTTACGAGGCTTAATGGAAATTGAAAAATTGACAGTGTTTTCAGTTCTCCTAAGTAATTTTTACTTGTGTGTAAGGAATTGAATTATTCAATTTCCAAAAGTTTTCTGCAAAGATTTTTACTCAACTTGGACACACCGTATATATCAGAATTTACTTAAAATTTTGGAGGGCATCATATCGTCCGAATGTAACATTAAAATAAAATGAGCATTTTATTATACAGGGTGTCCGGGCTAAAAGTATCCAAAAGTTATGGCTTATTTTTGCAGAACTACCCTTTAGAATTTTTTTAAAATTTATATTAAAAGAACATCTCACCAAGTTTTAATATCAATAGATTTTCATGTGTGCACATTTTTGTAGCACGACAAACGTCTAAACGGTATTCCAGTTCTCTCCAAGTGTTTCGTAGCATATCAGGAGCTATTAGACAAATTGCTTGAATGACGCGCTTTTTCACCTCAACCATAGTTTCAATTTTTTGTTTATACATAACGGATTTAAGGAATCCCAAAGCAAAACATTTAATGGAGTCAAATCTGGAGACCTTGGCTGCCAGGTAATTGCCCCCCCCCCCTTCCAAAACACGATCAAAAGTGTCATCTGCCACAAAAACTTTAGGGCAAAAGTTCCCGTCTCCCTTAAAGTTCTGTCCCATTGACGGATGGATTTTGATGGAGGAGGAGGGACATTCCATTCTGTTCGCATACGCCGCTGAACTAGCGTCACTGATTTAAATTTCGTCAACCAAAGCACGAACTGCACCTTTTGCTGGGGCGTCCACATCTTTACACTAATGAAACCCATTGAACAGATTTTGTGCCTTCGTACCGATTTCTGACTACTGTACGCATGTGCGCTTGGACAGGTAGGGGTTTATAAAATCCACGAAGGGGCAGTCTACTATATTCTAATGGGTAGTTCCATAATAATAAACCATAGCTGTTGGATACTTTTAGTCCGGACACCCTGCATATAATATAATTTAATATATATATATATATATATATATATATATATATATATATATATATATATATATATATATATATATATATATATATATGTGTGTGTGTGTGTGTGTGTGTGTATTATTTAATATACATTTTTTTAATCTTTGTTAAGTAAGAAATTGAAACTATCTTTCTATACCTAACAAAATACAAGATATTCTTTTCTAAAAATCCTACCATAAATTTCAGGTGCGTGTTATCGTCTGGTGCGTCATATGGTCTGAAAAATACGGTACTTTTCCTACAAAGGTAATGACGAGAAAATATTAGGTAGAGATAAATATTACAGAACGTTTTCAAATAAGAAAAATAATTCTAAGAACTATGAATAGTATTTGTATAAAAGGAGGTCTTCCCAGGAATGACGAACCATTTTTATAATTAGTTGGCAGACAGCAAGTCGATAAAACAACAGCATAATTCAAAATTTTTTTAGCTGTGAATGGGCTATGACGTAAGCAAATTAAGGCTTAATAGAAACAAAATATTAATAGTAACATTTAATACACAGCAAAATTTAATACTGTGCATGAAACATATTACACAGTATTATTTAATACTGTATGTGAAATATTACACAGTAATATTTAATACTGTGTATAAAATATTACACAGTAGTATTTAATAACTTAATAGTATCCAATATTACTGTGAATATTCCCACCAACAGAAGTTGAAAATGCGATACAGCTTCTAAAACCATTAGTTAATTTCTTAATATACTAAATTAAAACCAAAAAAAATTTCAGGTTGTCTCTTATAACGAAACTTTCGAAGGGTTATTAACAAAGGGTTCCTTATCGTATCTTGCCTCTTTTTTTTACAGTAAAATTCCTACATACGAAGTGAAAGATGAGTGATAACCCTATGCAGAATAACAAAAAAACACCTTTTAGAATAATATTCTGCCACTCTTGATTTGTATGTCGCGGCGACGGTTTTTACGTCTGAAATTTTGCTTTATCACGGACCGTTATGGAGGAACGTAATCCTACGTTAAAAGTGGACAAATACTGTAATCGATTCAGGAATATTCAAGAATTTTTCAGAGATATTGAGTAGACTTAAAGCCTTCTTCACATTGCTTCTTTGACGTAGTGTAGCATTCCTCCGTTGACACTGGTAATGTTTTCATGACCTGTGATTGGCTTTGCGCGTCACATGAGGGTCCCATTTAGCGTGTCACATAATCATTGCTTTCAACTATGTGATTGGTTAAGGGAACGGTGAACATTAAAATAATTTTTTTTTTTACTTTTCATTATAGAGATACGAAATTTTGTACATATATGTATTTCACTATAAATATATATAATTCCTTAAAATAAATGTCCAATCTCATTACAATTTTAAGATTTTTTAAAAATTTTAAATTTATAAACAAAATTTTAAAAGGCTGCTTGAAAATTAACTTTTCAAATATTTTTTTGGTTTTGCATTTTAATCACTTTATACTGTACTAGCTGAAAACCCGCGCTTCGCTACGGAGTACATTCAAATTAGATACAACGGTCAACGTATGCAATTTATGCCAAAAAATAAATATATATATTTATAATAAAAGCGAAGATCAATGTATACAATTGATGTAAAATATATATCTATCTATGTATATATATTTATAAAAAATCGTAAGGGATATGCATTTTTTTTGGATAATATCCAATCGTCTGCTGCATTAGAAAGAGAAAAAAATATTTTTTGTCTATTTAGTTGTTACGCACGTGACGATAAATTTATTGAAAGTACCAGAAAAAGAAATCACGTGATCAGCATTTAATAAATTAAATTCTAAAAATTAATCTTTAAAAATTCACGAAAAATCAGGAAATGGAGGTAAAAATTCGAAAAAAATATTTCATTTTGAAGGATTTTTCATGATCTTTCTCGTGATATAAATTTTATAACCCTCAATGTATTATTTTAAATTCAAACGTAAAAAAAAGTTTAAAAAACAGCTAAAAAATTTAATTTAAAAAAATCTAAGAAGAATTTTTGAAAAATCTTTCTCAATGCACACCTACACTATTAGAAGAATCGCCATGCAAAATTTCAGCCCTTTAGGTCCAGCGGTTTGGTCTGTGCGTTGTATGTCAGTCAGTCAGTCAGTCAGTGAATGAATGAGTGAGTTACGGAACTGTTTTATATATATAGATAGATATAGATTAAACGTTTGTCATTTGGAGAAACGTTTAATTGACAAAACGTTTACAATATAGACGTTTACAATATAAACGTTTACAATTGACAAACGTTTATAGATACACATTGGTATCTCAAAATTAGAGTAAGAGATGAAATAAAAATACAAAAATAAAAAAAGGACTTTTAAGTAAAGAATGTTTTTTTAATTACTTTAAGCACCTAAAATAATATTCAAATTAATATTACGTTACTTAATAATTGTGTGCACGTCCGCCATCTTGGATTTTTTTGCGCCAACTTGGCGATTTCACCGTGTTTTGAGGAGTGGAAAAATTCTCGCCAATGTGTTTTAAGCGGTGTTTTCAAAACGGTGGACTTTGAATTTTTTCAGCTTTTTTAATAAAAACCACCTGTTTAAATTATGAAACTTAGAAAATTTTTTGAAAAATCATTTAAACGTTGGATTTAGATTTATTGTTGGGTTTTTGATAAAAACCACTTTTTTCTGAAAAAATCATTCATATTGGAAATCTATTGGAACCACTTTTTTCTGAAAAAATCATCATATTGGAAATTTTGGGTTTTTCTTTTAGCTTTTTTAATAAAAACGACCTTTTTAAATTGTGAAACTTAGAAATATTTTTGAAAAATCATTTTTTCGTTGGACTGAGATTTCCTTTTTGTCATTTTTAATTAAAAACTACCTTTTCAAATTATGATCCATATGAAAAATTTGGTCAAATGAATTTTACTTACAGATAAAATTTCAATGCCATCTATTCAGTTTGCCCTAACTCTTTGACTAATAGCAATGAATCACCAAAATATTATGCCAATATATAGTTAATTAGAAAAAAAATACAGCATTTTCGTACCACCTAAATAACTTGCAATTTAAAAATTATCTAAAATTCAGCTTTGAAAAATGTAAAATAATTATGAACCCATAAATTTATGGTGAGTAACCAGATCCTCTCTTTTTTTCCTTTTTTTTTTTTTTTTCTTTTTTTTTTCTTTTTTTTTTAGGGCATTGTGGTAATGAAATTTCACTTCAGATTTGACCTTAACCAAATATTTGGTGCATACAAAAAAATCGGGACAAGGATTATTTGACCATTTATCCTGCTGTGTTGGAAATAAGAAAAAAAAACCCTTTTCCTAAACCAATAACTTAACCTTAACTAACTTTTTAACTTAGGTTCCTGGGGAGAGAGAAGTTGAACTTCAGTTATTTAAATTTATTTGTAATCCACTACAACTTGGAATTATAAAATATTTTAAAATATATTGTATTTAAAATGTATACTGTATTTTACATTTTACGAAAAAATGATGGCAGATAATTTTTACTTCAAATAAATGAAATGGTGTATCATTATAGTATACTAATTGACAATCGATAAACAAAATTAAAAGCAACTTAAATTTAATAAGTTAACGAAAAACTGATAATGGATTAAAAAAGTTTCAACAAAAAGACTCTTAGTTTTAAAAATAATTTACTCTTTTGAGTCTAGTCAATTTGACTCAGATTTCCAGGTCAAGGCCAAGATCTGACCTAAAATTATTATACTGTAATTAAAAGATCACATCAGAAATAACTGTTTGATCTTAAAATTAGAGAATTTGACATTGGGTTATTTTTACCAGAACGCAATAATTATCGCCATGCGAAATGCGCCAAACCCTGGCGGAAAAATCCAAGATGGCGGCCGTGCACACAAATCTAGAGTATCCCCCCTAACTTTATTTCTACTGATCAGATATACATAATATATAGCCTATGTCCATCTGGAATAATGTACCTTTCAAACAGTGAAAGAATTTTTCAAATAGGTGCAGTGGTTCCGGAGATTACCCTCCACGTACAAAATCTGCTCTCTCTTTATATATTAGTATAGATAACAAACAAAAATGTGAATCAATTATTTAATACCCTTGAGTAGTTAATTTTTGAGAGATTTGTTTTCTGAAATCCATCCCGATTTTCATCAAAATTTTGCCATTTAATAAGTTATAAATCAAATTTAATTACCGTAATGAAATCGAGTTGTAAAATGCCTCCCCAGTTTTTGTTTTTTGTTTTTTGTAAACAGTATCAGTATTCTTCCTTACCAATTTCATGAATTTTGAATAAAAATTAAGTAGAATGGAACATTTAAAAATTCTACAAACAAATTTAAAATTTATTACTACGCTCACCCTTTATAAATTACTTCGTAGAAACTTCATAAATGATTTTTTACTATTTTGGTACTATTAATTTACATAAATATTTTTTTACAATAACACAATCAATATTACAATGACAAGATTTGCTCAAAAAAAAATTTTCTCAAATAAATTTTCTTAAATTTTTTATCGCTAACGCTACCTTCCAGTGGCAGTGGGAACCTGTCCTGAGCAAAGCAGCTAGCTCCTCCATCTACATATGAGTCTATATATATATATATATATATATGTGTGTGTGTGTGTGTGTGTGTGTGTGTGTGTTTGTTTGTGTAAGGCTAAAACGTAAGGCTAAAATATGGGGGGGCCTTTTGTTTTGAAAGAAATAAGGAATTAACAATTTAAAACTATGAAATTACGAGATATCGGGATAAAAGCATCGCAGATAAAATATATTACGGGGTGGACTTTATTCACGTAAATTGAAGAACCAGGAAGGGAATTTATAAATAGTAACAAAATTAGAGACGCTCCAGACTCATCGGCGGTGCGACGTCACACGCATGCGCAATGGCTTTGGATGGTCAAAGACAATAACATTTTCATCAGAAGGCGGGAGATTTCTTGATCAGTGCGGACACGCGTAGCAAGAGAACGTGATGAATTCTCGATTAAAGTAACAGATTGAATCAGGTAGGAAATTATTGGGAAAATAAACTATGTTAGATGTATTAATTGTAGATCATTGCCACCGCCTTTTAACTCATTGATTGCTATAACTTTAATAATTATGTAGAGATAGATCTAAGAAGGATTAAGTTTGGGTGTAAGACGACATAATGGGAATGGGTGAGTAACAAGCGCGTCATTACATATATATATATATATATATATATATATATATATATATATATATATATATATAGCCTTTTTAATTTGGATTTTAAACAACGGTTTATATTTTAACTAAACTATTTTCTCTAAAGGTTAAAATATATTGTTCATCCTAGCATAAAATAAAATATGAAATGTATTTCTGATAGAAGTATGACTGAATTATGTTCTCTCCGTGAAACAGTTTTTGTTTCTTTCTTTGTTTTCTGTTCAAACAATTCCCTCCAAAAATATTTCGCATTTTAGTAAAAGCAGATGACAACACAAATGATCAAATATTTATTTACCTTCTCAGACGCAACCGGAGGAATTTTTTCTTTTGAAAGTTAGAAAGCGTTTTCTTCAGTCAAATGACATTTTAAAAACTATAAAGATGTCATGCAAAAGAAGAATTTTGAGTCTGTGAGTATTTTTGCTCATGTGTGAAATTAGAAAATGTATTTGAGGGTCGATTTTGGGAGATATACGGTTTGGTGGTTTTAGAAGAGGAGTGGAGTAAACTATACTTTCTACCGCTTGTAACTTTGCATCGTGCTTTACGCTTAAAGAAATATTTATGAATCTTGTTCAAAATTTTGGCCGGGTTATTTTCTTTACAAATATGAAATATTTATTGATATTATATATACAATTTTTTTTCATTTAATATAAAATTCCCTATTTATAAAAGTTTGTTTATATTTTGATGGCAAACGTTAGAATAAATAGATGAAACTTCAGTTAACTGTGTAGATAGAACACCTACCTGTACACACATATACCTTTTTACCAATGCAATATATATTTTTACCAATACATATGCCAATACATGCAATTTTACATACAATTTTTATCAATACAATTTGCACCAATAATTAATAATACATACAATTTTTACGAATACATGCAATATGATTTTTTACCAATGCAATATGAATAAATAGATGAAATTTTAGTCGACTGTGTAGATAGAACACCTACCTGTACACACATATACCTTTTTTACCAATGCAATAGGCACTTGTCTGGACAATTTCCCCCATAGGTAAAGAATATCTTGGTTCCTTCATAATGGGAGCACCATTTAGGTATGCCAATATTGTTCCCAATGTGTGTGATCCTGAGGTACCATCCTGAGGTACGACATCTGGGATGTTCGTAACCTCGTCCCACCCTTACAAACCCCACTCTAAGAATTTCCGGCCAATGGATTTAACGGGATCATATCTGGTGTAGACATTATATGTTCCCGCAGATATATTTTAAAAAAAGTATAAAAATTGTTCTTTAATATATTTCGTTGTTTTTTGTTTGTTTGTTTGTTTGGTATAGTTCTCAGCTCAGTACTTTATCATAGATATTGATACAATTCTAGATTCTTATTTAATTACTCTAATTTTAATTTCAATAGCACTTTAGACATTCCATTTGGCTTAGTTTTTATGACCCACACAAACATGTATCTTTATTTATTTAATTTGTATTACAATTTTTTTAATTCCTTGTGTATTTCCTCTTTCCAGTTCCTTGTATTCGGTACTTTAATCGCATTTCCCCTTAGCTTTAAAGCTCTCTATGTAGACATGTCCGCCTCTTTTTACCGTGTTTTTATTAACTCGCTTTCTTGTTTGTTTGTGTGTGTGCGTTCAATTCTTGCAATCGATTTTCAACTAAACTCCCGACTAGCTAGACATTTGAAACTTTTAGAATAGCTCAGAACACGATGACAATGCATTACTTTAATACTTTTAGCCATCTTTTAAACAGAATTGAATACATTTTCAGTTAATTTTGTTTTGTAGACTTGTGCAGCCATCTATCGGCCGGGACGGGAACGAAAATTTAAACGCAAGTTAACTTCCAATTAACTTCATTTTCTTTCAAGTTGATGGGATAATTCATCAAAAAAAATTTTAAAATAGTATTTATTAATACATAGAATTGTCAAATTTTTATGATTAAACAGAAAATTTAAAAACATGGTATATAAAAAGTAATTTTTTATCTTGTAATTATTATTCCTATTTAGCTAACTATTGGGTTATGCTATTTATTGGGGATTTAATCCATTATATTGGGAAAAATAGACCGTACAGGACACTGGTTTATGCAGCTGTCGAACGTCCATACTCTCAGATATCTCGTATAAATTTTAGTCCACTTTGAAATCTCAGTAGGGCAAAACAGTCTGAAAATCATTAAATAAAATCTCACGCTAATGCAAATGCCTCTCCGTCTTGTCGATTTTAAATCTATTGGGTTCTCAGCTCTTAGTAAACAAAACAATTCTCTCCACCAAAGTCGCTGTTAATCCTGGATTCTGTTCTTAATGTGGTCTGTCGTTGTTGTTGTTGTTGTTGTTGTTTCTAATTCTCCCTGGCCGGAAGTGATTCCAGACTATATGCATACAGAATTGTGGGCTCAGTGGTGCAGCTCCGGTTTATAATAGCACCAAAGGGGTCGGAGTCCGATTTAGCCAGGTGCCACCTCAGTTTTGACCGAGCACCCCCACGGTTGACATCGGGGATATCGTACCCTCTCCCACCCTATCTGACCTCATAGAGGGACTTTCCAGTATACGGATTAGGCGTGTTCATTCGAGATGTTCTGCCGACCACAGCGTGAGCTTAAACGGCGTTTATATAGGAGCATCCTCCGCGATAAAAGCGACGACCTGTATCTTAAAAAATTTTAATTCTGAATATCAAATCCCTGTTTTGTTTTTTAAATCTATTTGAATGGAAACAATTTTAATTCCTTAATTTTTTAATTTATCAATTTATCAATTAGTTCAGAAAATAGGGCTAGTAAAATAAAATATATTTAAAATAGGGCTCTTAATTATGTGCTAAAACATAAAAATTTCTCAAACCGTCAATTCTAATGACAGCTTCAAAACGAATTTTTATTTTACGGTGTCCAAACTGGACTTATAAGATTGTCCTTATTATATCTTATTGAAATTCGATTATACATTTCTTTTCAAACTAGATAGTACCCGTCAAAACTTGACGGAAAATAATTGAACAGTTCCAATAAAAAAAAAGGTTCATAACATTGTTAAAATATTAGAAATTTTTACAGAATATTAGCTATTTTTCTATCCGATGTTATAGTTAAAAATGTTGTAAAAATCCGAGTTTATAATTTAAAAAAACGTCTTCTTGGTAAAAAAGCATGCTTACCGATGATTTTTCAATCCGACTTGCACACTCTAACTAATATGCTATAAATATGCTATGTATAAATATATTAAGCAAAAGTAAAATATATAAACTAAAGAAAATCAGATTAAAAAATCATACAAAATACTCAAGTGCGAAAAACTTTTGCAGTCTATTTAGGCAGCGCTGCTATCGGGTTTCAGAATTTTTTTTTATTTTCATAAATTTTAATGATGTATACACGTGCATTCAAAAGTTGGATCCGGTAGGCAGCGCTCCAATCGCGTTTCAGAATTATTTTTTCATGAATTTTAAAGCTGTATACACGTGCATTAAATAACAATTAACTTAAGCTACAAATTTGTTAAACAATCGATTTTGGTGTTTTTAATTTCTGTTTATTATTGTATTTTTGCACAGGAGATTAATATAGTCTGATATATTTATGAAGCGGTCGCTCTCGTCGGAAGCGTTACTTGACAGATGGTTATACAGAACACGGCAACTATTAGATTGATTGTAACACAAATTTTAACACAAGGAGGGTTCACTTAGCAAACTTATATTAGCTAAGCGATTATTAGCTAAGCGTGTTCATATCCGACCTAGACACGTAGTTATTTGATGGCGCTTGTCGGGATTCTATCCGAGCACCCTACCGAAAGAAGACGCACTACCACCTGGCAAACGCCGGCGAAATTATCTATTTAGTTAGAATGATTACAAGTATGAAAAACAGTAAAATACGATTTTCACTATTAAAAAGATACGAGAAAACGTTAGGAAATAAATCAATAATTTTTTTCGAGAACATGCGAGGATCCAAAAGTATCTGGTTATGTTTTATAATTTTATAGAAATAGGCAGTATTATATCACAAAAAGGATCTCAACATCTTAAAAATTTCTGACATTTTCTTTCATTACATTAAATACTGCAATTTTCTGGTAAACCAACCAAGAAAACTTGTTCGTTGTTCAACAAACTTGAGATTAGAAACTAACGAGACTAACTTATTCGATGAGTTTAGTTATAAAATTTATTCATTGAGTGTGTGAATTTACAAGCTCTCTGACCTCATACAGAAACTCCCTCATAGAGAAACAAAATTCCATTTGAAAGTAGTTTCGAATTCTTCATAATTTATGATTACCGAAAATTCCTGGCTATGAAAATATGTCTGTAAATCAAGACATTAGCACATATCGTTGCAAGAATAGTTGATTGCTTATAATGGGAGAACCGTATAGGTATTGCCTTTTTGGTCGGCAGATACGTACTGGCCATCCGGTGACCAGAACCATACTGATCACCCGAACAGGTGAAATTTACCCTTGGCTAAGTTTGCAGGTTTAACTACGCAGTGCCTAGTCTGCAGATTCATAATCTATATATATAAAACAGTTCCGTAACTAACTGACTCACTGACTGACATACAACGCACAGACCAAAACGCTGGACCTAAAAGGCTGAAATTTTGCATGGCGATTCTTCTTATAGTGTAGGGGTGCACTAGGAAAGATTTTTGAAAAATTCTTCTTAGATTTTTAAAATTAAATTTTTAAGCTGTTTTAATAACTTTTTTCAAGTTTGCATTTAAAATAATAATTTGATGGTTATGAAATTTATATCACAAGAAAAATCATAAAAATTCCTTTAAAGTGAATTTTTTTTCGAATCTTTACCTCCATTTTCTGATTTTTGGTGAATTTTTAAATATTAATTTTTAGAATTTAATTTATTAAATGCTGATCACGTGATTTCTGTTTCTGGTAGTTTAAATAAATTTATCATCACGTCCATAATAATGAAATAGACAAAAAATATTGTTTTTCTTGCTAATGCGGCAGACGATTAGACATTATCCAAAATAATATTAAAATACAGTAAAAAATATGTTCCTCAAACTGTATTATATTCTTTAGTATGTCCTATTAGATTTAATTTGAATACTTTCTTCTACATTATTTTGTCTAAAAAATATCTCTTACGATTTGTTTATAAAGATGTTTTTTGTTGTTTTACATCAATTGTAAACATTGTTCGTCGTATTTATTATATATACCGGGTGGCCATAATTAAACTGACAGTGCTCACAGTGTTATGTAGCGCGATCTATTTGCGAGAATGACGCCATATTTTGTAGGAAGATTAAACAAGACGGGGGACGAAGGATTCCGCGAAAAAATAAATTAGTTCCAAAAGTCACCGCCAGGGGAATATTTGGCGCTGTGTAATAGAAAATAGAGTGTTAACAACTGCAAATCAATACGGAAATTACCTTTTATTTTGCATTCAAATGAGGTTCAATGTGGCTGCCGTTGTTGTGGACCACATATTGCATTCTGTGCACAGTATGCACAACAGCAGAAAGTAACATGTCTGCAGGAATCTCCCGTACAGTCCGTGATATGTTATCCTTCTAAGTAGCCAGGTCCTGGACCACTCCTTGATAGACCTTGGACTTAAGGTAACCCCATAGCCAGAAGTCGCATGGGGTAAGATCAGGCGACCGAGGTGGCCATGCAGTTGGAAAGTAGCTGCTAATGACTCTTTCTGTTGTGAATTTCTGTCGTAGCAGCTGTTGCACCCGTACAGCAACGTGTGGAGGGGCTCCATCTTGCATGAAAATGATTTTCCCCAGGCATTGTCTTTGCTGAAGTGCCGGAATGACAAAGCTGTTCAACATGTGGCGATATTTCTCTCCGGTAACAGAACAGGTTTCCGGTCCTGTCGGGGTAATGTTCTCATAGAAGAATGGACCTACGATAAATTCCGCTGTGAACCCACACCAAACAGTTACCTTTGGTGAATGTAAGGGAATTTCTGTGACTGCATGTGGTGATTTGTCATCCCAAATTCGGCAGTTCTGGGTATTCACAGTTCCATGCAGGTAAAAGTGGGCCTCGTCTCCAAATAAGATTTTCCACGGCCAAGCATTATCCACCTCCATTCTGGTAAGAAAGGTGAGAGCAAAAGTCAATCGCTTATCATGGTCGGGGTACAGTAACTCCTGTACACGGCTGATCTTGTACGGATAGAAGTTGATAATCTTTCGTAAGATTTTCCATACCGTACTATAAGGCATATCGATATTCCGAGCTAATCCACGAGCGCTAGAGGTGGCAGCAATATTGTCTGGTCCTCTGTCGACAATCGCCGTGGCAACTGCTTCGATTGTATCCTGTGGTACAGGTTTTCGTCCTCTGCCTGACTGAACCTTCAGAGAACCTGTTTTCTCAAACGTCGCAACCATTGCTTTTAGCCCATTAACTGACACAGGACCGTTACCTTTACGCATTTTTTTGTGCGTTCTAAAAGCACGAAGAGCGGCTGACGCGTTGCACTGGTTGAGGTAAAAGAATTTGACCAGTAACGCACGCTCGACTAAAGAAAGAGACATTGCACATAAACTTTCAATCCGATTGATTCGAAACGTAACACATTGCCTTTTAAAACCCAAGCAGCTGGCACTGTGCCAATGGATGTAACGTGAAATTTGAATAAATAACTTCTGCTCAGCGTACGTGATATTGCAGATCATGAGACTTTATCGGTGTTTATGTAGATTTTACGCTTTTTTAAAAGTGTTGCCATATTGCACTTGAACTAAATAAGAAAATGTGCATAATAAAAGGTAATTTTATTCCGTATTAATTTGCATTTGTTAACACTCTATTTTCTATTACACAGCGCCAAATTATCCCCTAGCGGTGACTTTTGGAACTAATTTATTTTTTCGCAGAATCCTTCGTCCCCCGTCTTGTTTAATCTTCTTACAAAATGTGGCGTCATTCTCGCAAATAGATCGCGCTACAGAACACTGTGAGCACTGTCAGTTTAATTATGGCCACCCGGTATATATATATATATATATATATATATATATATATATATATATATTTGGCATTAATTGCATACATTGACCGTTGTATTTAATTTAACTGTACTCCGTAGCGAAGTGCGGGTTTTCTTCTACTAACGTATAAGAGAAACGCTGTGGTAGGTTAACACTCCATCGGGTGCGTTGATCTGACAGATACACGCTTGTCAATATCTCCGCTTTTGTCACCTAAAACTTCTTCTTACGACCTTCACCTTATCAGTATCTGTCCATCTGACCACCTGCTCCTTTGGAATGCATTAACGACCAGTTTCGTGTAGGAGTATTTCCCGTTTTGAAGATTGTCTGAAGTTTTGTATCTGTTAGATACACGCGCCCGATAACGTTTGTCTCTTGAAGCTTTACAGAAGTATCAAGATTCCCTGTACGTTTTTGATTTATCTTTTCCCATGATAAGTGCTAAACGCTTTTTAGATTTGAATAATCAAAAAGACCTTGATCTAGTTTATAGTATTCTATTTAGTGATGGAAATGAGAAATTAAATGCTGAAGAATTTGATGAAAGTGATGATAACGAAGAAGATATTTTAGAAACATGTGAAGTTGATTCTGATAGCAGTCAAAATGATTATAATGAATAAGAACTTGATGAGGATGCTAATAAAACTGATTTCTATGTAGGAAAAGACAATAGTACTAAATGGGAAAAATGGATAGGAAGAAAAAATGTCAAAGGTAGATCGCAGAATATTATCACAAAATTGCATGGAGTAATTGGAAGTGCGAAAGGTATAAAATCTGTATACGACTCTTGGAACTGTTTTTTTTTCTGAGGAAGAATTGGAAGTAATTGTGAAATGCACTAAAAAATACATTTCTGCACTTTCTAATCTATGTAGTAGAGAAAGGGATGCAAGACTAGCAGTTAATATTGAAATAAAAGCCTTTATCGGTTTACTTCTAATAGCTGGTGTTTTGTGAAAAATAAAAATTGTAAAAAAATAAAAATAAATAAAAAAAGGTCTGGGTGTAAAAGCCTGGACCTAAAAATAATAAAAATAGAAGATTTAAAGTAATACAAATTAATAGAAAACACATAAAACAGAGATGTATCTGACAGATACACCGCGCCCGATGACGTAAGTTTCGAGACGCGCCCGACGGAGTAATTTTGAATTTCTCCATAGGTTAACAGTCATGGGAGCGAATTCAATAGGGTTCTTACGCAGCAGCCTTAAACCGTCATTGGTCGCGATATGAGCGTTTCTCTCACGATTGTCAAATAAATTGAAAGTGACCCTGGGGACACCACCCCCTGTCTAGCTGACTTTTAGAATCTCCTCAACAATCTGTTATCAGATCCGATAAGGGCGTGTTTGACCTTCAAACAGCCAGCTATTTGCTTAGGTGTTCTTTGTGTGAGCATTTCTCTCATCGCGAGACCACTGGCGTTTGCATCACGTGAGAGAGTTTCTCACCAAGAGACCTCCAGCGTTTGTGTTATGTTTATAGATAACGCGATGATGTGAGTACGTTTATCGCCAAATTTTATTTGCAAATTTTGTTTGTTAGCAGAGCTAACAAATAAAAAATAAAAAAAAAGTGCCACCTATCTTTGTGAGTACAAAATATAGGGAAGAAAGAAGCACTATGTTTGCGTTTTCGCCAACTGGCACTTTAGTGTCTTCATTCCAAATAAAGGCAGAAATGTTCTTTATTCCTCTTTGCACAATGATAACAAAATAGATGAAGATTCTGGCGTCCTCTCTAAACCACAGATTATTACTTTTTATAATCTCACTAAGGGTGGTGTCGACGAACTGAAAGGTAAGTACTCTGTTTCGAGAATAAGTCGCAGATGGCCATTGACATTATTTTTTTCGATCATAAACACTGGTGGTATCAACAGCCAAATTATATATACTGCAAATGCAAATAATAAGATAGCTAGACGAGCCTTCTTGAAGGAATTAGCCTTGGAACTGGTGACCCGTTATTTAGTTCCAAACTTGTCACACGCATTGCGTAGCGCAATTAGCCAAATGACAGGAGTTGTAGGCTAATCGAGAATCCAACGAAATCTTGAAACCGCCTTTTTTGTGCATTCTGTTCTCGAAGAAAAAATAGGAAGTCAAAAAAGGGTTGTGTTACCCGTGCGCGCCCTATTTGTACCGAACATTCAACTTACGTGTGCCCAGAATGCTGTGTTAATAACGACTTCTAGTATATTGTTTTATTTACCAGGTCCATGTCGTCTAATTTATAAGACTTGCAGTTGACGTTCTAATAAAGTATAAATAATATGATTTTTATAAATTTGATTCATAAAGTAGGTATGAATTTTTTATTTCACATTCGCTATTAATTTTCCTGAATAATAGCTGTGAAATAATTATTTTAATTGTAATTTCATTGTTCGTGATTGCTAAATATTAATGTAATTCCTTCAAAAAAAACGATTTTGAAGTGTTATTATTGAGTAGACTACTTAAAACAGCGGAAAAGCGTAGTGTGAGAAAAACTCTCACGCACGACCACTGACGTTACTCAAATTGGTGCGACCAACGACGGGTTAAACACAAGTGACATATTTATAGAACGAATTGAAACTGAATTTTTTCAAACATAGATGGGTTTAAGATGTTAAAGTAACGTATTTTCTTTCCTTTAGAATAAAGCAATTAAGTTGCAAAAAATGACGGAATAATAAAAAAAGGAAAAAAAAAAGTTTACTGAACCCCAAAAAGTTTACTGAAACCGAAGAAACCAATTTTTAGCTTCTATAGAAATTATATATTTTTATCCAAAAGGTTTTTTGTTCCACATAAGTGTCGGGTAAGAAAGAATTCAATGTTTATATACGTCCGTTCATCTGTGAAATGGAAAAATGTAATCTGACTTCGGTTTTTATCAAACATTTTCTAGGTTTTTTTTTTTTTTTTTTTTTTTTTTTTTTTACAGATGCATGTTCAAGCGTTTCGTTTGAAATTTCTTAAAAAAACGTCTGAAAGGTTTTGGTTGTTTTGTTGAGGCCTCAATTTATGTAAATTTTTCTCTATAATTTGCTGATTTAATTTTTTTTTCAATTCATATAAAAACTAAATCATATGCATTGTCTTTATTCATAACGTATTGACACAGGTGTTTACAAATACATATTTCTGTATACTAATCTATATGCTAGATTGAGGTAGGTTGTAGAAATATTGTATGTCGTGGAACGCTTTTTGTTGTTGTTGTTGTTTATGCCCCCTGGCCCGAATGTATTCCAGACCGAGTACACTTAGCCTATCGCAGGGGTGGCCAGCAAGTCGATCGCAATTGACCGGTCGATCGCAAAGTCAGTTTGGTCGATCGCTCGCGATGTCTTAACTTAGAAAACAATTAGACTACGTGATAAATACAGCACTCATTTAGGACCCTAGTTAGGGCGGCAGTAAGGGTTCTGTTTTCACTGCACTAGACAGGGACTGTAATTCAGTCTGGGTCCGAACGCATACCATGGCACCCGTGCTTTCCAAGGATAAGAAAATTGTCACTGATATACGCCTAATTCTGATTCCTTGGTTAGGGACATGCAAACTCAGTCTTCCCATTTATGTTAACGTAATAAATTCTAAATATGTCTCTACCAGTAGCTAATTTCAACTAATATTGTCAATAATTACTCGTGTTTTAATTTCTCTGGACGGGACCTTTTTGGCTCGTTAAGTATGTTGTTTTTCACGTAGATAGGTACGTATGTTTGAACATATATTTTGCTTATATACCCATATATCTCGAGAGTGCACCACGTAATGAAACACAGTGTATATTTCACACCTCCCCTCGTATTGAAACACAGTGTATATTTCACACATCCCCTCGTAATGAAACACAGTGTATATATCATTCCTCCCTTCGTATTTAAACAAAGTGTATATTTCACACCTCCCCTCGTATTGAAACACAGTGTATATTTCACACCTCCCCTCGTAATGAAACACAGTGTATATATCATACCTCCCCTCGTATTTAAACAAAGTGTATATTTGACACCTCCCCTCGTATTGAAACACAGTGTATATTTCACACCTCCCCTCGTAATGAAAGACAGTGTATATTTCATACCTCCCCTCGTATTTAAACAAAGTGTATATTTCACACCTCCCCTCGTATTGAAACACAGTGTATATTTCACACCTCCCCTCGTATTGAAACACAGTGTATATTTCACACCTCCCCTCGTATTGAAACATAGTGTATATTTCACACCTCCCCTCGTATTGAAACACAGTATGTATTTCACACCTCCCCCTCCCCACTTATACTACGCCTATGACAACAAGTCGATCGCGATATATTTCTAAGATAAAAAGTAGATCTTATGTACACAAAAGTTGGCCACCCCTGGCCTATCGGACTGAGGGGTGCGGATATTGTTTACAACGGCACTACAAGTAACGGAGTCCGTTTTAGAGGTTCAGAATATTTCTCTCAACCACCAGAAATAACTGCAACTCCTATAACAATGGATCCCTTCTAACTTAACAAAGAATTGTAATAATTAATGAAAGAAACAACTCCGACAGTGTGTAAAGCATTTAATATATGCTCAATTTTTATTCCTAAATATCTGAACTGATTAAATGTGTTTTAAATTGCATTAAAAAACTTATCGGAAAGAAACGAAAATCGATATTGTTTAACATCGTATGAAAACGAGGAAAGAAAATTTGACATAATTATTTTATTAAATTCTGTCGTCGTGTTACGTCATGTTCAATATTCATTTTTCTGTGGCAATATCCTTTCACAGAAAAAACGGGGTAATTAAACACTACAGATTAGTAAACTTGTTCAAACATTAAATTAAAAATAATGCTTAAACTATTAGAAGTTTTTTTACATTGTATCTCTGTTTTACTGCCTATGAAAGCATGCAAGAATATATAGCTTAATTAGAAAATTTTGATATAATAACATATAATTATATCTCATCCATTATAGTTCTTTTTCTGCGACTCATATATATATATATATATATATATTCCTGTCTACGTGGCTGGCGTCTACAGGGGGTGTCTAAGAAGAACACACTTGTGTCATAAATCACCCAGAGTGTATAAAACCAAATATTTTCCAATTTATAACATAGCAGTAATGATGGGGGGGGGGCTGCTTTAAGTTTAGTATTAATATTAGTAAATATAGACGACAAGTGAAGTTTTTTTCTATTAATTTGTAGTTAGTGAAGATAATTGAAAATCCAGGCTCAGATAGAAAAACTCAATGCAAATAACTACGTCAATTGGGCCGAAGATATGAAATACATCCTTATGGAACGTGGATGCTGGGGTATAGTAGCAGTTACTGAGCTATCACCTATAATAAAAACTGAGCATGAAAAAATAGTTACAGCAAGTAAAGATGTCGATACCGTTAAAAGTGTATTAAATAAATATGCCGATGCCGTGAAAAGTGTAGTTACACAGGCAGGGTATTCTGGCTCTGAAATATCATGTATCGCGATATTAGAGATTATAATCTCCGTGCTGGAGCAGCAGTTTCCTTGATTTATTTGAATATCTCTCCTGAATTTAGGAAAGTTATACAAGGAATAGAAAACGCTCGTGAGGCATGGCTTAAGTTAAAATTATTTTTCGAACCTGACAATGGGTCACGACATATGCAGTTGATCTCCGAGTTATTTTCAGGCCGAATTCAACCGCATGAACAAATCAGCCTATTTGCAGCACCTTTAACAAGAATTTTCGAAAAATTACGTATAATAAATCACCCTATTAATGAAATTTACGTTAGTTTCCAGTTGCTACGCTACTTACCAGAAGCATTTGACAGTATGTCACAGCCCATATTACGGTGGCCAGATGAAAAGTTTAAGTTTAAGAATATTCTTGTGGAGTTAGTAGCAGAGGAAGATAGACTAACCGTACGGGAACAAGACAGTAATAAAGTACATGAGGTTAAGGCCTACTTTGCAGTAACACGCAACATGTTTCAGAAGAGTGCGATATGTTACAGGTGTAATCAAGTGGGACACATTAAAAAAAATTGTTCTGTTAAAGATCAAGTTCCTGTGTACCAACCTAGACAACTTGTTTCGCCAGGGAATACGTCACATTGCCAGAAAAGTACGCCAATTCGAAGTCGGTCTCCCGCATATGGTATGAGTCATGTACGTCATAAGTCAAGATCAAAAATGCGTATTAAGAAGGTGACCTCTCAGTCAGCTAATTTCGTGCAAGCTTCTGTAAGCAATTTCGAAGAATCTTCAAACTCGTGGACTTTCGATACTGCAGGTAGCCATCATTTTTGTAAGGTAAAGGAATGGTTCAAGAACTTTGAAGAGCTACATGACGATAAGTTGTCCGTAGCTATCGAGGGTATGACTTTCCCGATCATTGGCAAAGGAACTATTCAGCTTCAGTTTGGTTCCAGAATTTTTCATTTATATAATGTTATGTACTCACCTAACCACAAATTGAATTTGATTTCAGGTTCTGTTTTGGACAGCCGAGGTCTCAGGTTCGAAGGTGGTCAGAGCAGGGTAAGAGTCAAAAACCGGTATGGAAAAACTACTTTTTGGGCTAAATAAAAAAAGGCTTGTATCAGGTTATTCCTAAAAATCCCCGGATCGCTAGTCAGAAGGGAGATTACAGATCCTGTGTGTCCAGGAAAGTTGAGGATGAGTTAATACATCAAAGACTGGCACACATTTGTCCATATGTAATCAGGGACACGATTAGGAAAAATGCCATAAGGGGGCTAGAAAAATTTGAGGGGCATGATTTCGTCTGCAAAATCTGTACACTTAATAAATTTAAAAGAGTCAGTTTTAAACTTATAAATTTTAGACTTTCTAAACACCCCAATGATTTGATCTATATGGATGTTTGGGGTCCTTGCAATATTATCGGTCGGAATGGTGAAAATTATTTTTTATCAATTAAAGATGACCATTCAGGTAAATTCTCTGTCTACCCTATGTGTGAAAAATCTGAAGTATTTAGAATTTTTAGAAATCATGTCTCTCGTGCAGAGAAGTTTCTAGGACGAAAGGTGAAGTGTATCCGTACGGATAATGGAACTGAATTCATAAATAACAATTTCACAGCGTTTTGCAATGAACATGGTATAAAACATGAAATTACGAACACGTATACACCAGAGCAGAATGGTACTGCAGAGAGATATAATCAAACAGTATCAAATGGGGCAAAATGCTTGTTAGCAGATAGTGGATTAGAAACAAAATTTTGGTCTGATGCAGTTTTGAGTTTCACCTATGTCTGGAACCGGGTCGTCCATAAAGGTTTAGGGAAATCTCCCTTTGAACTTTTCGGTGCATATAAACCATCAGTAAACCACTTGAAGCCGTTTGGGTCCATCGCATATGTTAGTGTACAACGGCAGCATAGAGCGAAGTTGGACGCCAAGGCGAGGAAGGGGGTTATGATAGAATATGCCTTTAACACCAAGGGTTACAGGATATGGTTCCCTGATACCGACAATGTGGTAGAAACCGTAAACGTCAGATTTTGTGAAGATTCGCAAGGTGTAGAGGGCGACAGTGGAGCATCGATGGACCCCAATAAGAATTCCAGCACTGAACCACACTCCGAAGATAAGGGAGAAAAGTGTATTTCAGTTATTCCATTATGTCAGAAAATACCCCTTGAGAGTGATGATGAGGATTTGGTGGAAAGGAATGTTTCTGGGAAAACCCACATTGATGAGATTGAAAGCCTCTTTCCAGCCCAAGGTCTAAAACCCGTCGATTGGGAAAGAAAGGTCGTCCCACGATCAAAGAGTACCCGTATAGATGTGTACTATTAAGAAGTAGGTTCCAACACTAGACTTAGGTCTATAAATGAATCCTTAAAGTACTGTAAGAAAAATGGTATAAAATTCACGGAACACATTTTCGATTTCTCCGGTGAAAATCCGTATCAGGGAATAATTTCAGATAAACCAGTTACCGCCTCCACAAGTTATGCCAGTTCCTGACTAGATGAAATTCATATTCCCGACACCTATAAACAATAGGGTGGTTCGAAAAAATCGATTTTTTATTTCGGAATCACGTTACCTCTCAAAAGTTGTTGTTTGGTATCCTCAGTTGGGGAAAAATAAAAAATAAAATTCTAAGTTGACATCTTCAGTTCGCGCATGATGTTGAATGTTTGAAAAAATATGTTAAAAATTGAAATTTTAAAAAAATAACAAAATTAGTTTTTTTGTAATTTTGTATAATGCAACAGCCATAAATTGTCAGTATATAGCGTAGTTTCAACCTAAAAAATATTTTACAGCTTTTACATAATATCTTTAGTTCGCGCATAGAGGGGGGGGATTATGGACCCCCTTTTGTTTTTGGCTCACTGTGGTCATACTAAAGACCAATTTTCATATTTTGGGGCTCTAACCTCTTCGATAACTTATCATCTAAACATCCTTAAGTGGATTTGCCATTAAATCAAATGTTAAAATGTGTACAATCACATACGTGAAAAAAGTCAAAACTTGCAGGTGACCGAAAGTGGAGAGTAATATGGACCCCCATCTTTTTTACCGAAAAAATATTTTATCTATCTATTAAACAGCTGGAAACAAATAAGAGAAAAGTTTTCAAATGAAAAAGTGAAAGAAAGATAATATATTATTAAACAGCTGGATCATCAAATATTATCTATATAAAAAAACTTTAATTTGGCGACAAAAGTCGCAAATATAAAACTCAGCTTCGGCTCTGGTGCACACAGAGTGAGTCCAGTGTAGACTCATCCCACAACGAATACAAAGTTCTATGTGTCATCTTTGAATGTACCTTCACAGAAGATGCACGATGCTTCTTGCTGGTCTGGGCCATCTCTGTAAACATATGGGTTTGTATCCATCCATAGGGATGAGCTCTTCCAATTGCTCTGGAAGGGTCTCCATACATAAGCTGATCTGTTAAGATTTTACGAGTAAATATGATCATTCGTGGAAAATACGTTCCCCCAGCACTCATGCAGCAAACCACAGTTACCAGATAACCACGTTCCGCTGTAGACAGAGATCCCACCTGACTTTTTCTCATCAACCCCTGGACTTGGGAAACTTTTGATTGAACCACACTTAAACCAGTCTCATCTGTATTGAAGATTCTGGAATCGATTCCCTGAACACAAGCTTTCCAGCAAATAAAAATAACCCAGCCACCTTTAATCAGCTTTAAATTATAGGTATCGGTCTAATTAGCCCTTGTATAACAAAATTTGACCGTTGCGCTCCAAACCAAAGCCAAACTCTTGTTTTTGTATAACCAAATCTGCTGCTGACTTATCCACTTGTGAAGCCAATAATCTCAAAGTTATTCTTGATACACTAAACACTCTGGCAGCCTCCTTTTGTCCCATTTCTCCACATCTTAACTTCTGGATAGCCTGAACCATCTTCACCGTATCCCAACTTCTGCGCACAACAGCATCCTTACTAGCGGGAGATTTCTTCTCAACTTTCATTCTAAGCTTCCAGAATAACCAAGGATTACAAAAAATGAAAATAAAATGTATCACAATGAAATCAACTGTGGAATTACATTTTCTCACGGAAACATTATTATTACATTATCGAAACCGGTTGTTGGTAATATGGACCCGGGTCCATAATACCAGCACCCATGGGGTCCATATTTCAAACAACGCCATCTTGGAAACAAACTCATTTTTCACATTATGAATTATATCGAATTTAATTTCGAACTAGCTCAAAAAGAACTCCATGTCGTGTAGAATAAGGCACAGGAATCAGTTTTTACAAAACATAGTAGTAGATATGTAAAATATTCACTTTTACTTTTCTCAGAAAAAGTTTGAAAACTCGAAAAACAAACAATTGGCCACAGGACATCATTCGCGAGTGATCTGTGGTCAATGACCTTTACTATCCATTACAGCCACCTAGGGGGTCTAGATCACAGCTATAATTAGCGGCGGCACCTCCGCATAAGGCAGATATTAAGGGGTCCATAATAAATGCAGGGTCCGTAATCCCACCTTCTCCTCTAAGCCTTAAATTGGGCTAAAATCGCCTAAAATTTGAAATTTACGTGTTTAATATACAATAATACATACATTACATATTTACGTTTCAAAAGTATTTTAAAAATTCTAAATTTGTTGAATATAACCTTTTATTACAGTATTATACGTACAAGCATAGTTACACACACATTTATATGTATATAATAACATTGCATGCCATAGCTAATGACAGAAGGATTTATAGATTTTACCTATTTTTTGGGTGTTTAAGATTCCTCAGATGTGTTGGGCATTGTTTTGAATTGAGATTTATAGTCAAGTGATGGCATAGTTGACCTTGATTGCAAAGTTGTCCTTATGAAACCATCCCTGTTCTCTTCTCCACATACTTTAGTACAAGATTCTGTTACGAGCTTTACAATTCTTTCGACACTTTGCGTGTGGCAAGGAAATTTAATTAGCTCGAACTGTGGGAGAATATTAGTATTAATAAGTTCTTCTAGGCTTTGCGTTGACACATTGCTCATTGTTGGTGGAGGTGTAAGTTTGCACTTGGACTAATCAATAAGTTCAATGTAATTTGAAGATGCAAAATTGATGGTCGGTGGTTGAAAAGTTAACACCGATTTCCCTTTTGGTTCTTGTTTTCTTGCTTTTAGCAATCTTCGAAAAGCTAGCTGTCTTACGTGCACTTTCTCATCTAGTACCATTGAAATTAAAAGATTTTCGGGATGACAAAAATACGCATTCCTCTGAATGACAGGATCAATTATTTTACGTACCCTGTCAGGAAGCTGTCTTGTCTTCTGTACTAATTTAAACACGTAAACTGCTCCAAACTCTACAGGGGGATTCAGTTTAATTCCAAACAAAACTGGAGCGTATATCTTCTTAATATAGCTGACCAGCAGTTTAATTTCGCCAGAAGGTTTTACTTTGGAAATACAGTGGAATCTCGATCGATCCTTTTCGGATCCATCGTTTTTCTGTATGTGTCGTTCATTTTATCCAGTCCCAACGATCATATTGCTTTGTTATGTTTCCGCATCTATCGTTTTCCCGCATTTATCGTTCATTTCAATCGGTCCCTTGAAAAACGATCGATAGAGATTCCACTGTATATAGTCTTAAGATCCTATTTGCACAAGTTAACTCCCTAGAGTTACTAAGAGGACCAGGATCGTTCACAGCGAGATCTGGCGCACACTCTCCTGTCTGGACTCTTCGATAAATATTAAGTAAATACTGTTGGTCCTTGCCTAAGTCAGTTTTGGTCACATTTATCTCCTCACTATTAATCGTTTCAAAATTAGCAACAGGTTTTTTTTCACAGTCAGTCAACTTCTTGCCAATTTGTCCTGAGAAACTTGTGGGTCTTGTAGTATCACCATCTACACTTTCAAACAAATGTCTGAGCGGAAGTTCGTTGAAATGTAATAAACATATAAACCATTGTAAAGGATGACCAAGTTTAAGCTAAAGGTTACGAATAACACCGTTTTTCCATCCTGTGTTAGTCGCTGGTCCGTCACATCCAATTGCAACAAGCTTAACATAATCAAAGTTATTGTTTTCTAAATAGCAAAAAATGCTACTAGCTATTTCACTTCCAGTGGCCCTTGGAGGTGTCAAATGTCCCAGATACTTTCCACCAGGCTCTTGAACCAAGCTGATGAGCTCCTCTTTCTTTAGTCTGCGATACATTTTGTTACAATTCTTTTCCTAATAATAAGTGTTATCTTTTCTCCCGTCAAAATACAGTCCATGTAACTCTACATTTGGAGAGTCTGATTGTAAAGAGTATCGATTTTTATGTTTTTCTCGTCTGATCTTACTCTTTTCTATTACTAGAGACATATCTCCTTCATTTATCAAGTCGGCGGTGGAATAAGAATGCGACGGCGTGGCGCCAACTTACCGCTTGCCGGTCAGTTACTGTTGTTCAGTTTTGACATTTTTTCAAATTTTAAGCCTCATGCGCAAACAAAATATATAATCTAAAAGTTATAGTTTTATTTTTAGGTTGAAACTACGCTATATACAGACAATTTATGGCTGTTGCATTATACAAAATTGCAAAAAAACTAATTTTGTAATTTTTTGAAAATTTCAATTTTTAACATATTTTTTTAAACTTTCAGCCTCATGCGCGAACTGAAGATGTCAACTTAGAATTTTTTTTTTTATTTTTCCCCAATTGAGGATACCAAACTACAACTTTTGAGAGGTAACCCGATTCCGAAATAAAAAAATCGATTTTTTCGAACCACCCTAATAAACATGCTTTGAGCTCCCCACAATATAAGCAATGGGTAGAAGCCATGGGAGAAGAAATGAAAGTCATGGCAGAAAGACATGTATGGCACCTTGAAAAGTTACCGTCAGACACAGATGTAATTGGATGCCGGTGGGTTTTTACACTGAAATGAGATGAAAAAGGCAAAGTGGCCAGGTATAAGGCAAGACTGGTGGCACAGGGTTTTAAACAAGTTAAAGGAGTGACTTATGAAGAAACGCTTAGCCCATTCATTAATTTCAGTCTAATTCGTTTCTTTTTTTCGCTTTTAGTAGTTTTACAGGGTTGGAATCACAGGAAGTGTGACGTAAAAGGAGCTTATCTATATGCGCCATTAAAGGATAACATTTACATGTCGCAGCCACCCGGTTTTGTTGCGAAAGGTAAGGAGACTTTAGTTTGCAAGTTAGATAGATCTATTTATCGACTGCACCAGAGTGATCGAGAATGGTTTTTCGAGATTCAGAAAGTATTGACAGAACTTGGTTTTAGCAAATTGAATTGGTTTAAATGTGCATATGATTTTTATTGTGTGTTAATTTTGCTTCTATATGTTGATGACATAGTTTTGTTTGGAAAGGACGAGAAAGTAATAGACAAGGCCATTGGATTGTTGGAAAAACATTTTGATTTAAAAATTTTGGGAAAGACTAGAAATCTGTTGGGGGTTGAGTTTGAAGAAAAGGGGGGGTGAAGTTTTGTTAAGTCAGTCGATTTATATTGACTATATTCGCAAAAGGTTTACTAGCTTCTTCATACCTGTTTCCTCACTTCCAATCAGCAAAGGTACAGTCTTTTCAAAGAAACAGTGTCCACAATCAGATGTTGAAATAGAGGAAATGTCACATTTTCCTTATAGGAATTTATTAGGCTGTCTATCTTTTCTTGCTGGTTGAACCAGACCCGACACAAGTTACGCCGTTAACATTTTTAGCCAGTACCAGAGTAATCCTGGTAGGTTTCACTGGGACGGTCTGATAAAACTGTTGGGCTATGTCATACACACACGCAATTATAAACTTAGACTTACATGTAATGGACCTAGTATAGTGGTTTACACCGATGCGGACTTTGCTGCTAATAAAGATGACAGGACATCTATGGGGGGATAGATAGTTTTTTGGGGGAAAGCTCCAGTCATGTGGAGGACTTTTAAGGAGAAGTGCGTGTCGTTGTCAACTATGGAGAGTGAATTTTATGCTATGACAGAGGCCACTAAGGAACTGATGTGGTTTGATACAATCCTAAATGAGTGTTATGCCAGAAAGTTAGTTCTTGGTGAGAAGATTAAGTCGATTCTATATGTTGATAACACCGCTTGCATAGACTTTGTCAAATCCCCAGTCGAAACCTATAGGAGCAAACATATTGATGTCCGATTATTTTTTTGTTCGTGACTTAGTTTATCAAAATATTTTTGATATAAAATATATAAAGAACAAAGAAAATTTAGGTGATTCTTTTTACCAACCTCTGACCAGGTTCGAGCTGAGACGTTTATGTGATGAAATTTTTTTATGAGTCTCTGGGGTTAAATTCTCATTTTGTTTCTTTTGAACTTTGAAAGTATTTTGAACTTTTGAGAGTACAGTGAGTTTTTTTTTTACTTAAATTTAATAAAACTTACCTAATCAAGGAAATTTGTTTAATGTAAACTTGTTTAATGCTCAGTGTTTATTTATCTGAATTGTTGTATTTGATAGATATACAGTGCAATATTACTTCGTGATATTTTTTATCTCAAATATTTTTAATACTTTAAAGAAAAATTTTAAGAATTTGAAAATGTTGATTGATATATTTCTTCTTGATGATAAACTAATTTGTTTTATGTGTATGAATGAGTTTGTATGCGTGGGGACCCACGCATGTATTGATATATGATCATGATTAAATGAAGTGATGTCTTAGTCATTGTGTGTTTTAACTCTTTTCTGTAGTTTGTAATTTGTAGTATTGTGTATATTGGTTTTCCAGATAGCAATTGTAAAAACAGAAGCGAGTACAGAATGTTTTTTTTAGAGATCTTCGAACTTGAAAAACCTGAGCTGTACACTGTGATGGATTTATCTACTTCCGTTTCTTGTTTTGTGTCGAAAAGACAAGTGGTCCATTAATTTCTTGCCTTTCCTAAGTTTGACGTCAAATTTTGCATTTCCTTTTAAGCCTGTTCAAGTTAAAGCGATTAAATTCATAACTAAGCCGAATCTCTGACGCAAGTTTCTTTTGATTACGTCATGTTTGGCAAACTGCCGTACGTCATATAATTAAACATAAAAGTCTCTAGTAGATGGCGTATTTCGTAGAAGTTACAACCCGATATTTGAATATCAGCTTTTGACACGTGTATATATGCCGTGGACATTTTCAGGAAAAGATGAGATGAGATGAGATGACTATTGATGAAATAGAGTGTATTATCAGGTAGTATCAAGCTGCTCTGATCATCAATGCGTTTATTGAGAAGTTTGTGTCTGTTCTGATAAGATAACAAGATGTTGTATTAAGCCTGCTGAAAGTAAGGTATTTTATATTACTTCGACATTTAAATCACTTTTGATATTCCATCACAGTATAGGAAATAGACTGTTTGTTTAAGAAATTGATTCAATGTGACAACCCGGCGTACATTACTAAGTGCTACTAGTGAATAATGAAGATATTGACATTGTTGTTTTGGAGTAATTTTTACTAGTTTTTCAAATGAATAAATACTTTTATGTTATTGTTAAAAGGCTTTTCGTCTATACATTATTTTGAACATCTTTAATGGTTTTAACGTATACTTTTTTTTAGCAAACATAGCTTTTACTGCACAGTTTTTACTCTGCTATTTAAATATATATATATATATATAATAGAAGAATTATTAGAATTGTTGACGTATATGTTTTACATGTACGCTAACACTTATCATAGCACAAAAACTCAGCTGAAATAAATCAGCTATATAATGTGCCTTTAAGATTTATTTCTTTAACTGATATTATGGAACTGATTTTCCCTTTATTTTCTATTCATAAAGAAATCTAAGTTAAATTCCTGACAACTGAAAGAAGCCAAGACGACGCCGTGCGTATATTTACCCATACTAACAAAATTACGACAAAACATTTCTTTTTATCGGCTACGGGATTCCGATTAATTCATCGTCGATTAATTCATCGTTAAGAGAAATCTGCTGAAAGATCAAAAAACCATTAAGGCTGGGGACTATTTTCAGCTCTACGAAAACGACACCGAATCGAAAATAACCGCGACCAATCGATGTCTGCTTTCAAGTAGAATGAATATCGACGAGCCATTTTCTTATCGTAACTTCCAATGAAATAAACGTTCTTGTATCGTAATGTAGAGCTAAGTGGTTCGAAATTTGCTCCCTCTCCTAACATGTGCAGCGAAGGGCCCGGGGTAGCCCAGTCGTATCATGTCGGCTTTCGGCACTGAGGGTGCTCGGGTCGAATCGCGACAATTGCCGTTAAACTCTATCGTGTCTAGGTCTGATATTGGCACGTTAAAGGGGGTCCAGGACACAAAATTGTTCGAATTTTAGAAAAAAAATTTATTGCATTAAAACTTTTTTTGTTCTTTTACGCTTAAAATGACGTTTAAATCATGTTTCTATCTTAATTAGAACTGGAAAAATTATTATTATTTTGCAACATTCTAATAGTAGCCAATCTTTCTTTAAACCCGTAAGTGCGTTTTTTTGCATGATGGTTTTTTTTCCCCATTTCTCGTCTTTAAATTGTTATAAGTCAAGAACGGTTAAAGAAAAATGGTTGAAACTTGGAACATGTCTTTATCAACTATTTTACTTTAATTTCCATTCACCCACAAAACACGCCAAATATTTTGAGCAAAATACGGCTTGGCGGGAAATTGTATCATGTTCTTCATATTTACCCAATTTATTATTTGATATGATTATGTGGAAATACCTGTATTGTGAAAAATAGTACATACAGAGAGTGATGAAATCGACACTATATTTTAGTACTTGGTAAAATTTTTCTCCATTTTTTAAGTGAAACATTTTTCCCCAACAATTTCTTATTCCCTGTAATAATAAAGTGTAGATATATTAATTTTGAAATATTGTACATACAGAGAGGGATGGGGTTTTTTAAATCATTGGTGTAGGATTTCTAGGTCATATCTTTAACTCTGTTCTGAAGTAATGGAAATTCACATTTTTTAATCACGATGTTTTAGAATCAGCCTTATAGTGATTTTAGCAATGATTATAAATTGTTTGGCTGAGGTTCCACTACCCCTTAATAACGTATATTTATGGTGACAGGTTGTTGTGAAGCCGAGAACTTACGACGCCAAAATGGGAAGCCGTATCGGAACAAGTGGTAGCAAATTAGCGAATAGTTAAGCCAGTCAAAAAGGTGAAGCAAGAAATGCGTTTTGAATTAAATTAAGTTACAGAATTAATTTCAAGTAACAATGCGACATGAAAGATAACCCAGATAGGTTGTCTCAGGTAACATAGATTCAGTAGAGTAGCTACTTTAGGTTAACAGCACTTAGCTTAGCAAGAAAATACTTAACCCTACATATAGCCTGACCCACGTGCTAAGCATATTACAATACTCAAATTATTCATACCTAGGAATCAATATCTACTACAGTAAATTAAATTACAGACAAGGGGTTTAAGGAGCAAATAAGAAGTTTATTTTAATTAAACATAATAAAAAAAGGGAATACTTAATTGTATACAGTCAAGCCATGCCATGCTCCTCGCTCCATACTCCACACACGCTCCCAAAGTGTCCACCGACTTCCAACGAGTCCAAGGGCTGTCTCCCGCTACTTTTCGAAGCTAGCCTGACATGCCAAGCTGTACTTCGCGCCTGCGCAATACAGGCTCAATACACCAGATTTGGCGTGCATCGCCTTTTTTGGCAATAAATCATTTTTCTTTTCTGCCAATATATGGCGGTAATGAGAGACAGTTATAAAGACCTGAATATTAATGGATATACTCCATGAGTCTTTATAACACAGGTAATGGTACATTCCTTACATATGTTAATTTCAGTTGAGTTATTTTGCAAAAGAAAATGTTTAAAACTTAAGCGGCCATGCTGGTCGCGCAGCAGCTAGTTGTAGAAAATAAAATAAAGAAAATTTTGTGTTTAAACGGGATGTTAACAACTGATTTCATCGCTCATTTTTTCATAGTACTATCATTAGATTCTAGCATAAACTCGTTTGCGTTTTGTTTGATTGTATGACAAGTTTCACTTTTATATCTGTGTAAGATTGAGACGTAAATGAAACGTTTCATCTAAGGTTTGTTTAAAGTGGCTCAGTCTAGCTTAGAACTTTTTGTAAACATTCCTTTAACCGATTATTTCTCCCGGACCGAAATAGGGTAAACTGTCTTGTACATTTTTTTTCTATACCAAAACACAGCGCGGGCATGCTATAAATTCCTGAGACTATCTTTCGTTACGTGAATTTTAACTATAAAACTTTATTTCAGCTTCTTGGCAGCAAAACACGTGCCACCTGAAATTCTATTTATTATATTTATAACATTTTTAAAATGACTTAAAGAAATTATATAATAAAATGTATTTAATAGTCGAACTCGTTCATAACTATGCCTTACAATAACACCTTTAAATAATTACAAAATAAAAATAACTTTTTTATATACCATGTTTTTAAATTTTCTGTTGAATCATATAAACTTGACATTTATATGCATTAATAAATACTTTGTAAAACATTTTTTGATGAATTATCCCATCAACTTGAGAGAAAATGAAAATAATTAGAAGTTAATTTGAGTTTAACTTTTCGTTCCCGTCCTGGCCGATAGGTGGCTGCATCAGTCTACAAAAGAAAATTAACTGAAAATGAATTCAAAATTTCTTAAAGATGGCTAAAAGTATTAAAATAACGCATTGCTATCGTGTTCTGAGCTATTCTAAAAGTTTCAAATGTTTAGCTAGTCGGGAAGTAAATTAAAAATCTATTGCAAGATTTGTACGGAACAAACAGAAACTCATACAAACAAACAAGAAAGAAAGTTAATAAAAACATGGTATAAATACAAGATAAAAAGAACTTTTTATATACCATGTTTTTAAATTTTCTGTTGAATCATATAAACTTGACAATTCTATGTTATAAGAAATGCTTTTTTAAAAATTTTTTTGATGAATTATTCTATAAACTTCAAAGAAAATGAAGTTAATTAGAACTTGCATTTAACTTTTCGTTCCCGTCTCGACCGGCAGATGGTTCCAACAGTCTACAAAGCAAAATTAACTGAAAATAATAAAAACATGGTAGAAATCTGCTTAAAGATGGCTAAAAGTGTTAAGAGAATGCATTGTCATCGTGTTCTGAGCTATTCTAATAGATTCAAATGTCTAGCTAGTCGGGAAGTTAGTTAAAAATCGATTGCAAGATTTGTACGGGACAAACACAGACTCAAACAAACAAACAAACAAGAAAGCGAGTTAATAAAACCATGGTAATAAATACTACACGTATCACTAAATTCTTAAGCAACCAAAATCATACAAATTTGCAACCATGGTTCTCATTACCATGGTTACCATTATTTTTATTAACTCGCCTTCTTGTTTGTCCAGTACAAATCTTAAAATCGATTTTTAACTAACTTCCCGGACTAGCTACACATTTGAAACTTTTAGAATAACTCAGAACACGGTGATAATGCATTCTTTTAATACTTTTAGCCATGTTTAAGCAGCCAAAATCATACAAATTTGCAACCATGGTTCTCTATGCAACCATGGACTAGCAACCATGGACTAGCTACACATTTGAAACTTTCTCTTGCAACCATGGACTAGCTACACATTTGAAACTTTTAGAATAACTCAGAACACGGTGATAATGCATTCTTTTAATACTTTTAGCCATCTTTAAGCAACCAAAATCATACAAATTTGCAACCATGGTTCTCATTACCATGGTTACCATTATTTTTATTAACTCGCCTTCTTGTTTGTCCAGTACAAATCATAAAATCGATTTTTAACTAACTTCCCGGACTAGCTACACATTTGAAAATTTTAGAATAACTCAGAACACGGTGATAATGCATTCTTTTAATACTTTTAGCCATCTTTAAGCAGAAGTGGATTCATTTTCAGTTAATTTTGTTTTGCAGACTGGTGCAACCATCTATCGACAGGAACGGGAACAAAATGTTAAACGCAAGTTAACTTCAAATTCTCGTGCTAAACTATTGATTACGCATTTCATCATTTTCTTTCCAGTTAATGGGAAAATTCATCAAAAAAATTTTAAAAAGTATTTATTAATACATAGAATTGTCAAATTTATATAATTCAACAGAGAATTTAAAAACATGGTATATAAAAAGTTCTTTTTATCTTGTTCTTTTAAATTTGACAATTCTATGTACACTGCTGGCCACTGTAAATGCAACACCCTGAAGGAAACATGCAAATAACATGAAATTTACAACATGCATTAGCGGAGGTGAGATATGGAAATGATTAGAATTTCAGTGCAGACGCACATCACGCGCGCCTGTGGCGCCACTTTAAAACACTATTTAAGGCTTGGAGATTTCGACGATTTCAAGTTCGGCAATTGAGTTTTTCTTGTGGTTTTTTTCAAAAAAAGATCAATTATGCCTCGTCGAAAACAGCGATCATCTTTTGATCAAGTATCCGAGTTCGACAGAGGAAGGATAGTGGCTTACCGAGATTGTGGATTATCTTTCAGGAAATCGGTAGTCGTGTTGGATGAAACCAAACAACTGTAATGCGGATATGTGATCGTTGGATGTAGGAGGGTACGACGGACCGGAGTGTTCGATCGCATCCACCTCAGCGCACCACTTCACGTGATGACAGGCAAATTGTGCGCATGGCAGTGACGGATCGCTCAGTCACATCACGAACCATAGCACAGCACATGCAGTCTGTAACGCATCATCCAGTGTCTGCGCGTACCATTCGACGCCGTTTACAGCAGAGTGGTCTGTCCGCAAGACGTCCATTGCTTTGTCTACCCTTGACGCAGAACCACAGACGTCTCCGCCGCCAATGGTTCGATGACAGAAGGATGTGGACGGCAGAATGGAATGAAATTGTCTTTACTGACGAGTCACGCTTCTGTCTGCAACACCACGATGGTCGCATTCGAGTCTGGAGACATCGTGAAGAGAGGATGCTGAACAGCTGCGTTATGCACCGCCACACTGGTCCTGCACCGGGTATTATGGTATGGGGCGGTATTGGATATCACTCTCGCACACCTCTAGTACGTATTGCTGGTACTTTAAACAGCCAGCGCTACATCTCCGAGGTGTTGGAGCCAGTTGTCCTTTCTTACATTCAGGGCTTGCCCACAACCATATTTCAACAGGATGATGCGTGACCGCATTGTCCAACGGTTCTTCGTCAATCGCCAGATTGAATTGCTTCCCTGGCCGCCTCGCTCTCCGGATCTTTCGCCGATAGAAAACATGTGGTCCATGGTTGCTCTACGATTGACCCGGATTCCATCCCCAGCTGCCACAGCAGATCAAATTTGGCAACGTGTGTGAGCTGCTTGGCCTGCTGTACCCCAAGAACTCATCGAAAGTCTCTTTGAATCAATGCCGAGGCGTGTGGCAGCGGTGATCTCCAACAATGGCGGCTACTCTGGCTACTGATTTTGGCAGGAACCACACTTCACAGAAGTCTATAAATTTAATCATTTGATACTTGGTCAACATGTTATCTACAAAATAAATTTTGCTGTTTTATCTCTTATCTTTCTGTGTGTTGCAATTTGGGTGGCCGGCAGTGTATTAATAAATGTTTTTTTAAAATATTTTTTGATGAATTATCCTATCAACTTCAAAGAAAATGAAGTTAATTAGAAGTTAACTTCCATTTAACTTTTCGTTCCCGTCTCGACCGACAGATGGTTCCAACAGTCTACAAAACAAAATTAACTGAAAATAATAAAAACTTGGTAAAACTCTGCTTAAAGATGGCTAAAAGTGTTAAGAGAATGCATTGTCATCGTGTTCTGAGCTATTCTAAAAGTTTCAAATATGTAGCTAGTCGGGAAGTTAGTTAAAAATCGATTGCAAGATTTGTACTGGACAAAAACACAAACAAAAAAGCAAGTTAATAAAAACATGGTAATGACTTATATTTCCCCTACCAATGCAACGTTACAGATCCCCAGCTCGTTTGGGGACCACTCCTTAGAAAGGGATAGCTTGTGACTCCCTTGGACACGCCTACGGTCTAACTCTTAGACCCCCAAGGGGAGTTTCAGTGTGGGAGTTGAAAAATTGGAACTCACTCGCCATGAGGGAGGTTACGCTAACATCACGTCTCGGAGGACAACTCTTCAGTGGGCGCCAAGTCATGGCCGAATGGCCAGGGCGCTGGCATTTGGTTCAGATCCTGTGGGTGCGAGTCCCACTGTTGGCATGGATGTTTGTAGCCACTCGGAACCGGCTTAAAACTGTAGGTTCTGATCTAATTATTCCTCATGTATCAAAAATTTAACCAGAGTGATCCAAACCACATAAAACTTCTGTGGGCAGATGAAGCTGCCCTTGTGATACTAGCTGAATATCCGTGCTTCGTTACGGTGTAAATTCAAATTAAATACAATGTTCAACATATACAATTAATGCCCCCCCCCAAAAAAAAAATGTATATATCTCTATCCTAAAAAAAAAATTAACTCCTGCTGCCGCTGTCAAAAGCTTGTCACGCTATCTCCTTCGAAACCGCTAGGAGTATGGGGTCGAGAGCGATACCAATGGATACAGAAAAATGGAGGACCAAAGTAAGACATATCTCATTTTCGTTCGACTTTGAGTTTTTATTTTATTTTATGTTTTGTGGGAAAATATTGACTTTTTCATTTTCAGATTACGATAACTCGCCAAAAAAGGATCGTAGAATTTTGATCTTTTTACAATCTAAGACTACAGACATTTCTCTTTCAAACTAGACCTCATTTGTTTAAAAATATTTTAAAACAGACTAATATTTTCATGAAGAAATGAAACACAGTTTTTCGAGAAATATCGTTCCCTATATGGATGTAATATCGATAATCCTCGATTTTTTAACTTACAAAGAAAATATTTACATTATCTGAAAGCTGAAAGCTTTCTTATTCATATAAACCTCATTTCAAGTCTCTATCTTAAAATTTCGATTTTTAATTGAATTTTTAAGCTGATAATTCAACAGTGATGAAAATCCCTTCGCATAAAGGTGACAAAAGTAAATGGATGGAAGCTGATACATTGCCCGAGAATCACCCATATGTATCTCGCTATTAGCCCTAACAGAGGAGCGAGCGTAGCGAGTTTAGGGACGAGGTCCCTAGTGTTTATTAAAAAATTGTAAAGGATACTTTTTATAGACAAAATAATGTAGATGAAAAAATTCAAATTAAATACAATGGTAAATGTATGCAATTAATTTGTATGTTTAATATCCATAAAACATACTAATTTGATTTAAATTCTTAAAAAACTTCCATGTCAATCAGTCTAGTGGTTAAATTTTATCTTTTACCGTATTTTAATTTCTTTTGTCAATATATTTCATTGTTATGAGCATGACGCAAAATTAATTTAAAGCATCACAAAAAGAAAAGAAATCATATGATCAGCATTTAATAAATTAAATTCTAAAAATTAATCTTTAAAAATTCACCAAAACTCAGAAAATGGAGGTAAATATTAAACAAAGATTTCATTTGAAAGGAATTTTTATGCTCTTTCTCGTGATATAAATTTTATAATCCGCAGATTATTATTTTAAATGAAAACTTTAAATAATGTTACAAAAACAGCTTAAAACTTTAAATTAAAAAAAAAATCTAAGAATTTTTCAAAAATCTTTCTTAGTCCATCCCTACACTATAAGAAGAATTGCCATGCAAAATTTCAGTCCTTTATGTCCATCGGTTTGGTCTGTGCATTATCTGTCAGTCAGACCATAGGACCATAGGAAATGGGTCGCAACTGCAATTCCTGGGCCACGCCCTCAATTGCAGACTTCCAGGTAATAAGCAGAGGGGAACCAATGAAACAGAGTATAGGAAAGGAGTGAAATGATTGGGCCGCTGCTAATCCGTGAGTTCATAGTATAAGAAAAAGTGAGTAAGCATCTTGCAGGGCAGTAGGAAAGAGGGTCTACATACGAAGCAAAGATGAATAAAATTAAAAGAGAAAGTTTAAGGATAGAAATACATTTTTATTTGTTTTTATAAAATTTTTTGTTGTTTTTTACCTTGGCAAGCCAAGTATTATTTTTTATTTTTTTTATTTGCTAATATTATTTTTTATTTTTTTAATTTATATAAGGACGAAGTACAAAACATTTAAGAAAATGACAGGATGGCGACAGCCAGTCACGAGACTGTTTTAAATATGTAGAAAATATGTAATTAGTGAAGGCTGTAAATATTAAATATTTCTCGCGTATTCATAGGCGAGATACGTTACACTATGCTCAATACGAAATTACTGAGCAAATTAAAGCAATATATTAGAAAAAAAATTAGAAAATTAAAAGAAAGTTCATGCTATTGAGATTTAATCGATCATGAACCGAAATGATCATGAACCGAGAAGTACATGTGTTCAAATCATTGTAATGGTACAAAGAATGATATACGTATAATTAACAACTGTTTGATGACACGAAACTGACATTTTCGTGAAATCTCTCTATTCTAAAAAAGAGTAACTCCCGCCGCCACTGTCAAAAGCTCGCCACGCTATCTCCTCCTATACCGCTGGGGGTATGGGGTCGAGACCGATACCAATAGATGCAAAAAAATGTGGGGAACAAAGTAAGACATGTCACATATTCGTCGGACTTTAAGTTATTTTTCTTATTTTGTGTTTTGGGGGAAAATATTGACTTTATCTTCAGATTAAGATAACTCGCCAAAACATGATCGTAGAATTTTGATCTTTTTACAATCTAAGACTACAGACATTTCTCTTTCAACCTAGACCTCATTTGTTTAAAAATATTTTAAAACAGACTAATATTTTCCTGAAAAAATGAAACACAGTTTTTCAAGAAATATCGTCCCCTATGTGGACGTAATATCGATGCTGCTGGGGGTTTTATCTTATAAAGAAAATATTTACATCATCTGGAAGCTGAAAGCTTTCTTATTCATATAAATCTCATTTCAATTCTGTATCTTAAATTTTCGATTTTTAATTGAATTTTAAAGCTGATAATTCAGTAGTGATGAAACACCCTTCGTATTAAGGGTGACAACAGTAAATGGATGGAAGCTGTTACATTGCCCGAGAATCACCCCTATGTATCTCGCTATTAGCCATAACAAAGGAGCGAGCATAGGGAGCCTAGGGGCGAATCCCCTAGTGTGACGAAACAATTATTTAATGATAAAATAATGTTATTAGTAATACAGAGTTAGGCAGAATAGACTCCAACATTTCTGAAGGTCTCTGGTTAGAAAGTTCAGGGGGTTGACAACAGTTCGATCGGAAAAATCTGAACGAAATACTAGATATACACCTAATTCTGTTTTTTCACGAACCTTTTTTACACGAATTTGATTTCATACGAATTCAAAATAAATTATTCATTCTCTTTTTACACATGTCACTTTGATTTAACACAAACGATCCAATCCAATTTCTCAATTTGTTTTTGCCTAAATTCTAAGAAAACAAAATTTTATTTGCTGCGTATTCTTTTTGGCGATAGTGCATTCATTTCTGTTTTGATTCAATAATTCACTCACCAAAAACATTTTCTTCTTTTATTCTATCAAAAATGGAGAAAATGAAAGAAAATGATCCTGTTCTAAATGCAGATTTAATAAAAGAAGGTCTGGAACTGACCAAAAAGTTGCTTAATCATTTTGTCAAACATGACCTTAATGAGGAACGCCCTGGAAAGTTTCAACGTGAACTGAATTTGTTGACAGCCTCTTACAGAGAATCATATAACAGCCTAACGAAAACACGAACACAACGGTTAATAACTGAATTCGTTCGTAAAACGGGGGAATCAGGCCCAGATTTCCGCATGGGCAAGTGGGGCACTTGCCCGGGGCCCCCAAATTTATGGGGCCCCCTCATTTAGTATTAAGTTGTACATATTTTTTAAAATTTGGTTTTAGGTTAATTCAGTAAAGATGGGCAGTGGCGGATACAGAAAAAAATCGTGGGTCGGGCACAGTGCATCCACTATATTCATTTCAAAAGAAAATTTCCTGAATTTATTTATTAACATTAAAAGTAAATTAATTAACACATTATTATTATTATTATTATTTTTCAAATGTTTGACTTTTTGGTCGAAAAATTTTTGAATTTCTGGTCCGAATTTATGGGGTGGGGGGCCTTGGTGAGTGTCCCACATGTTCATGTGGAAATCTACTCCTGGAGGGGAAGGGCACATGGCCTCCCTCAGGATCTGTCCTTGGAGGGGGCCCCCAAAGTCTGCTTTGCCCAGGGCCCCATTGGGTCAAAGTCGGGCCCTGGGGGGAATCATCAGCACCAGAGGAGGCTCGTGCTGATTTTGCTCAAGAAATCACAGAAATAATTTCATTAATAGAGGAAGAAGACGGTGTCCGCAACATTTCTAGTGACAGCAGTGGTATTCCAGTCGTACGCAAACGTTTATTGTCAGAAAGTGAAAATGAATAAAAAATTTTATGTGTAAAAAATTTTATATGTAAATTTTTTTTGGTTCGTGACCAATTTGTTTCATTTTCATTACATGTTATTGCATGTGTATTTTGTTCAAATAAAATAATAAGCTTAAAACGAATATAGGTTTCTTAGGGTTTTTTAAAATAATTTTTACTGATTTTTTAGATCCGGAACTAATCTTCTTTTCATCCATAGGTACAATTTCTTTTTGTACTCGAATTTTTTTTTTACACGTATTCTTCAGGAACGTATCTATCGTGTAAAAACTGAATTAGATGTATTGCACATTTGATAGCCATAAAGTTTCAGACTTTCAAAATGTTATTTTATTTTCAGAACCAAAAAAAAAACAAATAAGTTTTTTACCTCTGTAGGTTCAGTTTATTAGAAATGTATGATTGGAAATCTTGTCTAATGATTTCCCAATAAAAATATTAAGCCGGTCAAATTTACCTCTTTTAACATTGGTAGAAATAAGTATATATTAATAGTCAGTAGCTCGACAGGGAATTTTTAGAAAACTTTTTTTAAAATTTTATAAAAAGCCTATTGGTTTAAAAATAAAATTCAGAATTTTCTAATTTTTACTTCTTTTATATAATACAAGAACTCTCACATTTCTGAAGGGAGTGTTGGGGGTAGGGTGGCGCGAGAGCTGGCAATAATTCGGGGTTATTTTCTAGCTGTCAGTAGACACCATGTGTTGGTCCGGTGAACATCACGATTTCGGTAACGAGGCGTACTTTAAAATCAACGATTCTGTAACCACGTCACAAAGGGCATTTATGACGCACTTCGGGATCTATGCGACTGTTTCCGTTCGTGATCGAAAAAAACCGTGCGATAGGTTCCAAACGGGAGGCCAAGTGGGTCTGCATTTCAAGGAAACCAAGGGGCCGTCCTCCCAACACTAGAAATCCCGAAAATGGGCACCGAGTCCGTGAGGAGTTCATCTATTCTTGAGGAAGTTGCAGCTATTCCCCCACAGATGACCAACAGAGTGATGGAAAACTTCAAAGAACGGCTTAGGCAGTGAATCGCAAACAACGGGCGCCAACTGATTGATGTTATTTTTCAAAACCTTGCGGGGTAAAAAACTATTGTTAATACTTTTCAAAAATATAAATCTTTTATCTCTAAATTGTTTAGTTCGTTTTTTATTACCCTATGAAATGTGGGAGTCAATTCTGACGCACTCTGTATCTATATATATTATTTCTAAAAGGTGCTTTTTGTTTTATCCCTTTTTTTCCCGTCGTACTTAACCAAAGCAGCAAAATGAGGTACCATTTTAAAGATTAAGATCTACTTGATGGGAATTGTTAATTTAGAATAACACATCTTATTGTTTGCTTAAAAATCGAAATATAAACATTATAAACAATTTTTCTTCCCCTAGATGGCGCTCACGCTAGCTTTTTTTATTTTACGTTTATCAATCGCACTGAACTTTAAAAAAAAAATCGTTTGCTTTTATTATCATTCCGTGATTTCATTAATGAGTATCTTTATTGGCAACATCCGTGTAGGTATACATAATTCTTTTTGCATGGAAAACCCATATATATTATTTCTAGAAGGTGATTTTTTGTGACGATCCGTTTCTCTCCCTTCATACTTAACAAAAATCGATAAATGATGCACCATTTTAAATATTAAGTTCTCAGCTTCTGACGAACTTTTAATTCAGAATGACACATTTTATTGTTTGTTTAAATATCAAAGTGAAAATTTGACTTTTGGCCCTAAAGTTCTTTCCCTGGATGCGTCAAAATGGCAGTCAAATAGTGTGCACAAAGAGGTTTTGTAATGCAAATATCCCATTTTCCACGAGTTTGCGTCATATTTAACTTTTAATATTGTCTACAAATGAGTTTTGACGTGTGTACATATCTCATGTTCCCCTGCTTTGTTTTATGCTTCAAATCCAATATTGTGGCCAAAGGCGGTTTGGAATGGATTTAGTATTATTCTTGCACCCCATCGATTTTGACAAATAAACAATTGCTACAAATTAACCAGTTCTTCTTTCATTCTACTACAAATCACAAATTTTGCTATAAAACTTATCGTATTTTAATCGCATGCGAAAGGGTCTCTCGGGAAACCTAGTATTATTTACTTGTATAATGTATTTGATAGTTGCATTCGTTCCTATCTACGTTTTAACAACTGAATCTTTACAAAAAGTGGGTTATTTCCATTCCCATATTTAAAACGAATAAGAAATTCCATATTTAAAACGAGAGAATTAAAGTGAAACCTTAATTTCTTGTTTTATTGCAATTAAAAGAAATTTCATAATGTTGAACATTAAGGCTCCTGTGTACTAACCCTGTTGGCTTTGATCACTTAAATGTTAAACTAGGAATGGAATCTGTCCAAGGATTGCCGATTTATATTTAAAGATTTTTTTTTTTGGTAATTGTACTCCGTAAAAGAAATAAAATTACACCTTGGAGAATTTTCCGTTTATAAAAAAATGTGAATCACTCAGGAAAAAATCTGGCATAGTGTATGTTAAACACTCATAAGTTTATTTGGTGGTCGATATTGATAATATGAATCCTGTAGCAAGGTGCAGAAAAGTTCAGGCTATCTGAAAATACCAGTTTTATTGGACTATCAGCATTTATGTAGCTGTATATAGTAAACAAAGTTTTCCCAAAGGATAACATTGAGGTGGGTGAATCCAATAAGGTTAGTACATATCTGCCTTAAGTGATTAGTAACCGGTAAAAACCTGTTTTTAAATCAGTGTCGTTATATATATAATAATGAATAACTGACAAATGTTTTATCACGTTAAGCTGAATTTTTCATGACACGTGTAAGTCCTGCAGAAGATTGATAAACTTCCATACAAAGGAGCTCGCTGAAAGATAATAAATTATTCACATACCCCAAATGAATAGATCCAAGGCATAAATTTAACATATACTTTTCCATTCAAAAAGCTACAGCTGCTAATAAATGTAGAAGGTTGCGCGTTATAGAATTTTTTAAGCTCTCTGTTGAACTATGAATACGTTTATCTTTATTAGTCTCGACATCATACGTTTTTCCGATAAATATTTAAATTAGCAGAAAATTGCGCTCTACATATAAATTCACTTCAGTGATTTTAAACATTCATAAAAAAGTTAATTTGCCTTAAGGAGGAAAACTCATATTTATGCAGAAAAATTTTAATTTGAACTAATTTTACCCATTCTTTCTCCCAGAGAAAAATGTGAACTAAATGCATTTTTAAAGCCACATATTTATTTCATTTATATTCATGAAAATAAAGTTTCTTTATTTGCAGTTTTGAATCTTATGTAAATCTTATATTTGTATTGTATGTCTTATGTGAGAGACCACTGAATTTACACTTAGCTAAATTACAAATTAAAATATTTTACATGATATAGTTTTTTAAATCAAGTATTTTTCAGAATATTTCAGTAACTATTCCTAATTTTTCTTTTTTTTCCAACAGACATCTTGGCATCAAAAATAAACCTATAGAACTTTACGTCGTAAACTTACTCCCCTCATGAAAAAATCCATTTCTCCATATTGTAAATTTCTCTTATAAATTATTCTATAAAATTATTCGAGAAAAAAATATTACATTTGATTTATATGCGAATTTTAGTTTCACACATTCACCTTAAGTCGAATTTACTTTTCCATGAATTAATTTTCCATGTTGTAAATTTCCCTTGCAAATTTGCCTAGCAATCATTTGATAACTGTTATATCGTTATTAATAATTGTAACATTGTGTACATTGTAAACTTCTCTTATAAATCCTTCTAGTAAAATTTTCGTGAAAAAATATTTTACGTATAGGATCTCCATGAGTATTATAGTTTAACACATACACATTAAGCCAAAAATTTATTTCATGAAAAAATTAATTTTCCTCATTGTAAAAGACCCTTGTAAATTATTCTGGCAATTCTTTAATAAAAATATTTCATACATTGCTGTAGTTCCATTCATAATATAGTTTTCAATGAATTATTATTTTTTAATTGAAATTATTTATTATTTTCTAACTGCGTCAGTTCAGTGGTTTTTTTTTTACTCTTTTCAGAACTGCAAGCTAACAAAGATTGTTTGTGCGTTTCTATTATTCAAATGAAAAGAAACACTTGCTATAAACCGTAGAATTTAATTCCCTTTGTCTGGTGATAATCACATGTGAAAGGTTCCATGCTCAGTCTGTTTGTTTCTACACGTTACTCCACGATTTATCTTCCCATATTATTTAAGGAAAAAATATTTTTGTTTTCAATAATATTTTATCTTGAATACAAAGTACCGTATTTTCAGGCGTATAGGACGCAGCGATGTATCAGACGCACACCCCTTTTTTATATACATTTTTAAGGGAAAAAAATTCTACATTATTTTTCATGAATTTTCATAATGATTTACTGTACTAATTTTATAGTTATTTATGGCCATAAAAATGTAACTAGGGAACATTGTAGTTAGATACTCTTAATCAGAATTCTCAAAACCCAAAAATTCGCCTCCAGAACTAAATCAAGCATCACTTTGAGCCTCTTCTTCAGAAATCGAGTCCCCGTATAACAAATCATCCTCTGTTCCATCAAGTGGGTTACTAATTCCACGTTTCTTAAACGACTTTACAAATGTCTCATATTTCCTAACATTTCATGAAGTTTTAACGCATTCATCAACTCTATTTTACTGGATTGATCCATCTTTCAACAATGAAGCAAAAAATATATCCCGCAACTTTTTTTACAGAACAGAAAAAAAACTATGGAAACAATTTATTCGAAACCACTTTTTCGTCAAAAAAAGATGCAATAGAATACTTATACATGTATATTTATATAAACTTCTTCAGAAACTGAGTCTTCCTATAACAAACCATTCTCTGTTCCATCAAGTGAGTTACTTATTCCGCGTTTCTTAAACGAATTTACTAATGTCTCGTGTTTCCCAGCATTCCATGAAGTTTTATCCCATTTGCCAACTCTGTTTTACCGGATTGATCCATCTTTCAGTAATGAAGCAAACAATCTATCACTTTTTTTTTTTTTTTGCAGAACAAAGAAACAAAGAAACAAAAAATTATAGAAGCGATTTATTCGAAACCACTTTTTCGTAAAATACAAAAACAAAATGCAAGAGAATGCTTATACGTGTATAATAATATAAACCAGAAATTTTAGACAGACTGAAATTTCACCTCATAAATTTCATTACCGGCGCAGAAGACATACCCCAAATTTTACGCGTATTTCGATGGATAACAAAGGGCGTTCTACACGCCGGTAAATAAGATAATTTAATATTGTTTTCTTATGGTAATAAAATCATACAAAGCGATGTTTATTACATTAATTTTAATTAAACAGTATCTCGCACATCTGTCTCGAAATCAGAAAATATTTTTTGTAAATTTACGTTTATAAATATGACATTGTGTGTTTGATGTAATACCTTGATAAATTAATTTTTCACATTTTACTACTTAAATCTTTAAATTTTTAAAATATTTATTTTTTTATCCCTGTGTTTTTTACTACTTGTTTTTATTTTTAAATTTTTAATTCCTCATTTTCTTTTTTCTAATTTTTTCAATTTTAAAATTTAATTACTGAGCACATGTACCTTGAAATAACTTCCTTGCAACAGGAGATAAAGTTACCAAGACCCAGGAACTGCACTTCAGAAACTCCAATTACTTCACGTTTGATGTAATGGCTGCTGTTCGTATGCTTTTATACTTCGAAGAGAATAATTTACTTTTCAATATTCTTTAAATAACGTCCCTTACGCAACCACGCCCTTATATCTGATGCCTAAAACCATGTTTGATTTTTCGAGTACTTTTCCGTTTGAGTTCATGTCTACATGGGAAATGAGAATAGCTCGGAAAAAAATTGTTATGTGTCAGGTAATGGAACTATATTACCTTCTAATAGTTTCGGCAGAAGTTCATATTTTAATTCCTAAATTATTGATTAAATCTTTTGTGCAGTAAGAAGCCATCGGAATGAAGTTACACGTGCACATTAATGTTAAGTAAGAATGACATTTATGAGAAATTAAACCTTAGCTGCGCAATATATTTAAGTGAAAAAAAAATTCTTGAATTTTTTTTGTCTGTTCTTCAGAACAGCATAATTCAAAAGATATCTATAAGAGTTTTTATTACCACATTTGGTAGATGCAGAGTAGAAAAGACGGCCATTGAAATATAGAGAAATAAGATGTTAATTAAATTTTCATAAAATATGGATATGTGAATATATGTATTTTCATGCGTACATTCAGTGCTCCAACGTTAAGGTTTATATCTAGATACACTCAATGTATGTTTCAATCGATATCTTTTAAAAATAATTTCAAAGCAGATCTTAATAATTTTTAATTATTTAAAGCACTATGTTCTCTGTGCTCAACGAAGACAAGTTTTATTGGAAATTTTATATTTTTCCATATTTAAAAAAAAATGCTGGTCCATTTCCCTCTCTTCGTCATAGATCATCATTTATAGAGTCTACATTAATCGAGTTGACGCCCTTTTTTTCGGACACTAAAATGTATTGACTATAAATAAGTTTCCAGTTCCTACCGAGAGAGGGCAGCACTGGAATTCGAAATGTACCCAACATCCATTTTAATGATGTTCATAATACACTATTAAATGTTTGAAAATACCGTAGTGCAAGTTAGAAGTTATTCATGTTCTTATCATTTTGTGCGGAAGCGCTAAGATATTTACTGCGAAATCTGACAACGTTAAAGTACCATTTTTGTTTCATAGAAAATCTAGAAATCATTTATTTTCAACTCCAAATGGGTCCACTCCAAAGCTAGTACAAACTTATAATATTGGAATGTAGTAGCTCATCGGAACTTCATCGTATGAAATACCGTCAATTACGACACCGGCAGCCAAAGTAACCAGGTTTTATCTTAAAAAGAGATCTGTATCTATTACAACTGACAAATACACTGGTCTACACCCCATTCAATCCCCTATTTATCGCATAAACATACTCATGCACATTATAAAATATACCAAAATATCGGTAACACCTGATTCAAACTTTTTTTATTTCTGATCTCGTCTTAATTGATAATAGAAAATCAGGGAATAAGCATTCAATTGAGGTTTATATAACTAAGTACCCTATATTCTGACATATAGTTATAAAAAAAAAACCTTTACGCACGTATATATTGTCTATACATATACAATAATAATATATTGGATATGTATTCAAAAAGACTACGAAGAAATCGTTATACATTCGCAATTATATATCAAAACGGATGTCGATGGTTTCATATCGAATCTAAATTAACATAATGAGTAGTTTGCCTTTTTATTTTGTGAAAGGAAGTTTTGATGAAATAAGGATAAAATTTTCTGGGTTTATTACAGCTTTTTTTTTTTAATTAAACATAGAAATTTTCCGATAAATTATTTTTTGGTGCTTATATAATTATATTCTGATCCACAATTCTTCATTTAAACCAAAAATATAGGTACGTTGTTAGAACTTTCAGACATAAGATTACATTTTTTAAAAAACTAAATATATATTTATATAATTCGATATCTCACACCAAACTTTTATGCTTTCAGTTAATTGCAGGGGTCTACTGATCTACCTCAGTTTGATTACTTAGTGCATTAAAGAATATTAAAACATGCAAAGACATTTATTTCATTATTATATTCACGTATTTTGTGCAAAATAATTAATAAGTAATCACAAACGAGCTTTGTGAAGATTAAAACACAAAATCATCTTAAGATTTATTGTATTATAGAATATAACAATACACAAAAACATGTTTATTTAATAATTATAATGCCCTTTCGCATACCGTATTTACTCGTGTATAGGCCACGTGCGTGTATAAGCCGCACCTTAATTTTGAGACAACATTTAGGGATTTTTTTTCCTCAGAATTCCGTTGTAGACTCTAAATAGCATCGTTCTGCGAAATGTACCAATATCATACATTCCTTAGAGTTCAAAGCTAGCCTAACAATATCAGGTACAGCCTTAGCTGATGGTGGTGAAACTGCAGTGTAAAAAAGTTGATTATATATATATATACTAGAACACTTAGGAATTATTTCGCACGAAGACAAACTCTTGGGGACTCAAAATAGTTTTATTAAATAGTCTTAAGGTATAAATATACAAGCAATAATATTTAAATACATAGAATTGCCGTGGGCATGATACGGTGTAATATGTTGTAAGATGTATGTGTATATATATATATATATATATATATATATATATATATATATGTATATATATATATATATATGTATATATATATATATATATACTAATGTTTTATGGTAGTAAAGTGTTCTGAAAAGGGTGTTTAATGTATCTAATTTTAAAATTCCGTGTATATGCCGCACCCCATTTTTGCAGACCTATTTTATGGAATAAAAGTACGGCCTATATATGCATAAATACAATATTTGATCTAAAGGAACTTTTTTAAGAATCAGAAATGAGCTTTGTGAAGATTAAAACACAAAATCATCTTAAGATTTATTGCATTATAGAGCATTACAATGCATAAAAGGCAAGTTTGTTTGATCATTATAATACTCTTTGACATGTTCAATCTAAAAGAAATTATTTGGAATCAGGAATGAGCTTTGTGAACATTAACACACAAAATCATCTTAAGATTTATTGCGTTTTAGAACAGTACAATAAAAAAAAGGCATGTTCGTTTGATCATTATAATACCCTTTCACATGTTCATTCTAAAAGAACTTATTTGGAATCAGAAATGACCCTTGTAAAGATTAAAACACAAACTCATCTTAAAATTTATTGCATTATAAAGCATTACAATAAACAAAAGGCATGTTCGTTGGATCATTATAATCCCTTTCACATGTTTGATTTAAAAGAATTTTTTTTTGAATCAGAAATGAACTTTGTGAAGTTTAAGCTCCAAATCATTTTGTTTATTTATTGCATTACAGAATATTAAAATGTATATGGCATTTGTTTGTTTTCAATAGCTTCAACATGCTTGGTGTAAAAGGAATTATTTTGAATGAACCACGAGCTTTGTGAAGCTTTAAACCTAAAATCATTTTGAGAATTTATTGTATTACTGATTATTAAAACATGTAAGACATTTGTTTCATTATAATTATACATTTTCACTCGTTTAATGTACAAGAAAGTATTTTGAATAAAAAAGGAGCTCTGTGTAGCTTTAACCTCCAAAAAATTTTGATTATTCATTGCATTATCGATTGACAGAATGTCTAAAAAGCATTTGTTGCATAACGTTAAAAACAATTTCACATGTACGATGTAAGAGAATCAGTAAGTTATCAGAAAAGAGCTTTGTGACTCTTTAAACTCAATATCAATCTTCGTTGGTAATGTAAAATATTGAAAGCTTTTAATAATAATGGGACAACATTATCTCGATAAAGAATTCTCTTCAATGTCAAAATAAAAATTTCCCGATTAAATCCCATTAGAATTACACCGACCTTTATCTAAATACATCATGTTTAAAATGTTTTATCATCGTACTATCTGCAAAATCCTTATAATTAATTCATTTAAATATTTACCCATAATCGAAATTCTAAAATGCAAGTATCTATGGAGACCGACTTGAATATTTTATTTTTACAATGTTGCAAGGAGATATATTATTAATTTTAATTTACCGGCTTTAAGCTTTCAGAATATAAAATATTTGAATCTCAATTAATTCCCTAAACTATTATAACAGGACGTAAAATAAATTATTTCGTAACAAAAATGTTGAAGACGAAAGTATTGTATGTGTTACATAAGGCATAAATATTTTAATAAATAAAGTTTTGTGACATTTTCTTGAAAAACAATATACGCACTTTAAGAATTTGCTCTCTATTCTCTCCAATATCAAATATCTTTTTTAAGTTTTATATTTTTCTACGTTTGTGTATGAGAACATTTTATATATGTGAACTTGTAAGGATAAAAGCATTTCTAAAGTATAGTTTAGCAAAAGTTGATACAAAAAAAAATATATATGAAGACTCTGTTCACAAGAAATTTTGAGTATAAATTCATATACACGAAGTGTTTGTAAATGGAATCATTTACCGCTTACAAAGGAAATAACTTCAACTAGTTAAATAATAGTTCATTTTAATGATTGAAACACAAGAAATTTTTAAAATGGGTATAAATATGATATCTCCCCCCAGGAGATTTCTCGCCAAAACTGGCGCCCTTTGTTTTGGTTGTAGGGTTGCCAGTTTTTACTTTGGTGTTGCCAATTTGTGTTTTTGTTGCTTTTAGGATTTTGTTGTTGCCAGATTTGTTTTTCTCTCCTGTTTTGAGCCATATATAGGCACCGTGAACGTTTTTTTACGTTCTTTAGTGCAGTAATATTATGTAGTGGCAACAGTTTTTGAATTTTGCGTTCCACGTCTGAATTTTGCTATTTCATCTTCGTGAGCTAGCAAGCAGTGTGGATACAAATAAATCTGGTTGTATATTCCAAAATATTTTTGTTCTTTAATTATTTTATCATTTTTGTTCTTTTGTTCATTATGCCTGCAGTATTTGTTGTAATTGAGAAATATCAGGGGATCTTAGTGTCTAAAATGCAGGTAAAATTCTAATAGTAATTCTAGTTTTTCAGGATTGAGACCAACAGTAGGAAAACCGGGGATAGTTAAGAACATTTTTTTAATTTCATTTTAATTTATGAGTAATCAAGAAATATATATTTAACCAAGATGCATTTTATGTTTATTTCAATGAATTATTCTTATTTGCATTATACTGAATTTTTTAGGAGGGGTATTCCCCCCCCACCTAACAAATTTCTCATTATTTTTCATCTTTTATTTTTTGTATTTACGTGTTTTTTGTGCTTTTCTGTGGTTTTACAGTTTAAAAAAGGCGTATTTTGGGGACTTTCCGGAATTTACCTTTCTAAAAACACGCTTTCTGATTGGCGACAAAAAAATCGCCAAAATCGCCAAATGGGGGTATACTATAATACACTGCTCAAAACAATTAAGGGGAGCACATGGTTTTAATGAAATTTCGCAAATACTTACACCGATAAGTAACATAAAATAAATCATCCATAATTTAAAGCCTAGCAGGAAACAGAAGAAGAAAACTTCATATGCAAAGTTCATGACGTCAAGAACCAGAAAAACAACATAAGGGCGGAAATCGGGATGTTGCAGAAACGCCTGTTTCACTGCCTTAACTGTGAAATTGGATTGTTCAGATATTCTTTTTGAGAAAAGGTTACTTGACAATGTCTCAACAACGTGATTTACCGGAATCCATGGCATGGCGTATTATAGGCAGACTTGAATCCGGGCAAACACAACGTAGTGTCACGGACGCTGTTGGAGTCGCCAGAAGTGTCGTTGCAAGGCTGTGTAATCGATTGCAAGAAACAGGGAATGTTAGACGACCAGGGCAAGGTCGGCCACGCGCCACCACAGCAACTGATGACCGGTATATACTGTTAACAGCTCGTCGAAACAGAATAGACAATGCTACTCAGCTGCAAAGACAGTTGCTCTTGGCATCAGGACGAAGGGTGTCCAACCAAACAGTACGTAATAAGCTTCATCAGGGAGGTTTCTATGCACGTAGACCAATGGTCTGCATTCCGTTGACCTCACGCCACCGTGCGGCCCGAAGAAGATGGGCTGCTGAACATCGAGATTGGGAGCAACATGATTGATGCCAAGTGCTGTTTACAGACGAGTCCCGATTCAGTCTGGAGTGTGACACCCGACGTGGTTTGGTATGGAGGGAAAGGAGCACTCGAAATAACCCCACATTCGTTCGTGAAAGGTCACAATACAGACGAGCTGGTTTTATGGTATGGGGTGGAATCAGCATAGGTGGACGTACGGACCTGCATATCATTCGGAATGGTACTTTGACGGCCCAAAGGTACGCAGACGAGATACTGAGACCTCATGTCATACCTTACGCTGCAGCCATTGGAGATTCCTTTGTTTTCCAGCATGATAATGCCAGACCGCATACATCTCGTCTTGTGGAGAACATGCTTGAAGCTGAAACAATACAGCGTATGGAATGGCCAGCGTGCACTCCTGACCTGAATCCAATCGAGCATGTTTGGGACATGCTCGGACGACGCATCGGACGCTGCGAGACCAAGGCCTCCTTTTACTCTCCGTGACTTGGAGATTGCACTTCTTGAGGAGTGGAACAGTATTCCCCAAGGTCTTATCGATAACATCATCGCATCCATGCAAAACAGGTGTTCAGCAGTCTTACCTGTTCGAGGAGACCACACGCCATATTAAAAATCTTGCATCATTTCTAAACAATACTTTTTTTATTTATTACATGTAACCAAATTGTTGCCCTAAATCATCTTTTCGTGTTTTTTTTCCATATTTTCAAAGAATTAAAGCTTAATTACAAATTTTTTACTGCTTTCTTTTCTGTATTGCGCATTGATACGCGTGTACTATCCATTTTATGCCAATACGTGGCTGTCTCGCACGGTTTTCTTAACTTCTTTGCTTGCTCCCCTAATTTTTTTGAGCAGTGTTGTTCCAACACTTTCAGGAAATAATCTTATATATAAAACAGAAACGGGGAATGAGTCGTGTCTGTATTTGTGAGTCACAAAAACTCAAGAACATGGAGGAAATTTACACGTTTAAATGTTCTTGTAAAATCAGGATGAATGTGATTATTTTCAGCCCGCTACGACGTTCCATTCCCGAATTATGTTACAACAGTTTTGCGCGGTATCAATGGATATTTTTTTATAGCCATTGTAGCATTTCCTTGTTGCCAATTAAATTATAACATTTGCGTAAAAATAAATACACATGAATTAAAAACGTGACTTATTCATATATAGGGCAGTGCCTCGCAGCATATCACATCTCAACTTGCAGATTTTACTTCTTGTTTGGCGAGGAGTGGCAAAACATTGCATAATTTAACATGGCGTACAATGAGCATTCTTACAGCTTGTTGAATAAAATGCTCTCAGATTACGCAAAGTCTTTAGATACGGTATATAAACAAAGGTATATCACTAAATTAAACATTCAGGTACAGCCCGGAAAGGTTTATTCAGTATGTGACCCGTATTTATTGACAGAGGAAGACTGGAGTTACGATACAAGACGCTGGCCTGAAGTAACTGATCCTGGTATCTATACATATCTCAACATAATAATAATCAATCTCAACGAGGGAATGGTTATATTCTCTTAAACCTTGCGAAATATAAAAAAGAGAGTTACAATACCTGTTACATACAACTAATATGAGGAATTTTATAAATAAACTTAAATTATTTAACTCAAAATGAAGGTATCGTCCAAAAACACATGCAAACGCATAGGAACGGCTTCTGTTTTCTGCCACTTGATAATCACGTGATCTATAGTAGACGAAAACTGACGTAGCCAGCGACGTTGCGAGCTTCGCCTTATTGGTGAATGCGAAAATGAATCTCATATATTATTTTCATATACGTGGCAACGCCGGAATATTTCTTTTTAAAAATGAAAATATAAAGATGGAAAGTAATTCATTTTCAATGAATGTGTTCTCAATCCATTTCATGCATTAAAACTATCCCAAGCTACCTGTTCAAACTCAAATATACTGAAGGACACTTTCATTTAGCGAGAAACAAGTGCGTTTAGCCTTGAAGCGATCATTTATATAACTGCAGTGACATTGAAACATAGAAGACGATTTAGTTTTGCGAAAGAATTACAATCATGAAATACGTGTATAGTCCAATTAAAAAAGTCTGAAAGTGGCATTGAAACGTAGCAGACGATTTAATTTTGAGATAGAATTCCGAGCATGAAATATGTGTACATTATTTTTCTATAATAATTATCAGATTTCCTGTGTTTAATATTGAATGTGTTCTCAATCCATTCAAACATTATTGATTCTTTTTCTATAATAATAATTCCTTTCAAACATTATTGACTAGTTGTAAATTAATGCTTTAAAATTCCCAAAAAGCTGGACTGGATCTGACAGAAGAAGTTTTTCGAATGGTCAGCTATATTTGGGAGTGTCTAGAGCAAGGAATCAATCAGAATTATACATTGTCGCAGATGATAAAAAAGAAACAAAAAATGTAGTGTACTGGCAAGTATTAAGATAACAACAAATTGGTTAATAAATGAATTTTTTATTACTGAAAAAATGAAATTAATTTGTTTAAGAGTTTTTATAACTTTAGAACATCATAACATGAGGCTAATCACTGAAAAAAATAATAACAGAAACTGAATCCCGAGCGAAGCCGGGTAATAAATCTAGTTCATCTTATAAATGCAAATTAACTGTAATTCTAAAGATCAGGATACAAAATTTCTATGATGTTAAATAGCAATGTCATATCGTAAGGTTTATAATGGCTGTAAACTGAACTGAAGAAAGTTGATATACGAATTCTGTGATTCAGTAAACCATTATATTTGTATGAGATATACGAAAATGTTGTGTTGTGACTATTCAAACATTAATGAGACTGAATATGGGACTAATCCAATGTTGCTTTAGTTACCTTAGGATCCGTGGAAATTCTTTTGCACCAGTGGAAGGCATAATCCCCTTCATGTTATCTTTCTTAACACTTTATAAGCGGCTTATTTTATACACCTTAACATACGTGCAGGAGACTATTTTTGGGGATTTTGCGAAGTACATTAGGTGTCACTAAAAGTCACATGAATCCGAGTCAGCTAAGTGGTTAAGCAGGTTCGGAGGGTGTTGGGTTCGATTCCCGACGAGTGCCAATGAATTCCTCCGTGTCTACGCCGGGTATGGACATGTTAAATCTGTAGGCTGGAAAGTCCCTCGTCATGGTGGTGGGGGTTTGGGGGAAGTTACGATCCTCAGATGCCCCAAGTCCCTTTAAAAGAAATTAATCAGAATAGGTGTGTCACCTGGCTGGTTTTCGATCCTTGTTGTGTCATAACATCGGAGCTGCATTATTAGCCCAGGAAACCTTCTGTGGACATGGTCTTGAGAATTCCGGCCTGAAGGCATAAGAAAAAAACAACAAAAGTGACATAAAATTTCAAGATGTGGTTGTAATTCAGCAAAATGTTTTTAATTTATACTCATCATTATCAACAATCTCAATTCATTGTCACCATCACAAATAAATATAGTTAAATAACATATAAATATCAAGAACGAAGTAAATGTCTCTTAAAGCAAAGGTCACACATCAAAAAACCAATTTTGAGAGCTCAAAATTCTGCCGACACTCGCATAACTTGAAAACGGGATATAAACTAAATTTTCCGTGGCTTAGAAATAAAATTTGTTCAAGTACGTACGGAATATTCAGTCACCCGTATGTAGTATTTAAACGCATGTTTTAAGCCTCTATTTTATAGTACATACAATGCACACATAACAGCATTATTCAGATGAGCATTTGTCGAAAACATTCATCCATGAGTTTGTTAATGAAAACTCGAATTTAACAAGGTCTGAAGAGTGTAAGGCTCAATTGCTTGAAATTTGATTTCCGACTCATGAATCTCAGGTTTGTTTCTTATAGCATGGCGTCAGTAGGCATTATTCTGAATCTGCATTTTTCTTTTATTCTGACACTGTACTATGGGCAGTATAGGAGAATGAGCCAACACCCAAGCAAGTGTCCCGCAAAGTCATCTACAGATTCAAGCTAGGGTAATTATAGCTAGGGTTCATGTTTGACCCTAGATGTATGATCTGACTTCGATCCAGGGGTTTCTTATGACGAGAAAGGTAGTCCTCAACTGGATGCTTTTAGTAGGAATTTCTTACGGTTCATAAGACACTGAGACACTAAGGGCTTGTTAACATAGAATCCGGCAGCGTTAAAGATTCCGTTGGTGGTGATTGGTTAAATGGGGGAATGATTGGAATATGATTGGTTAAAGTTTTTGACGCTGACAGATTCTATGTGAGCTGGCCGTAAGACCCGTTCATGATAACGTCTAGGTAAACGTCACAGTTCGGAAGAGATCATCCAGATCATGATGCATGTTGTAGTCATCACTTAAGTAAGTTCCTAAGACACTTGGAAACCAATGTTCGTGAAGTGTCAAACTTCTTATACACTGTTTTTTTAACGTAGGATGACGTTCTTCTATAACAGCCCTCCGGAAAGGAAAATTCCAGACGCTAAAACCGTCCGTCCGTGCCTCGCGAAATATAATTTATTCAGCTTGCAAAACCCAGTCTGTATCGTTTGGACAAGCAGTAAAACAGAAAAGTACCAAAATGCGTCAAACTTTGATATATATATATATATATACACAGTGTGTAACAAAATTATAAGACCACTGTGGATTTTGCGATTTTTACTATAAATAGCATAATTTTTTAAAACTTAAATTAGGTTGATGTTAATAAATGAAATATAAAATATATGTATATTATTTTTAAGAGATATTTAAATATACTAATTATTTTATCAACAATTTCAAATTTTTCTAATCAAACATCTGTAAAAAAATTATAAGACCACTAGTTAAAACAAATTTTTTTAATAAAACTAATATCATGTTGATTCACCATTTTTATAAATAACTTCAAATACTCGATTTTTCATTGAATTAATTAGGTTTTCGAGCAAATATTTGGGAATTTTGTCCCATTCATTTGTGATAGCTAGTTCCAATTCATACACAGAATCATACTGACGGTTATTTGCATACACTTGACGAGCCAAATGGCCCCACAAGTTTTCGGTGGGATTCAGGTCTGGACTAAGGCTTGGCCATTTTAAGACCTCGATTTTTTTCTTTTTGAAACCAGTTTTTAGTTGATTTAGACACATGGCATGGCGCATTGCCTTGCTGAAATTTCCAGTTTGATCCTCCTAAAAATGGACCAAAAGGTATAAGGTGTTGGTAAAGCAGTTGTTGATAACAAATGGAGTCCATTTTTCCAAGAACTCGCTGCAGATCACATTTCCCATCATATGCAAAAGCTCCCCACACCATCACAGAGCCACCACCCATCAGTCTACTGAAGAAAACCCAATGTTCCGTTCGTAAATCATGCCAGTAGGAAATATTACCGTCCGGGCCATCCAAATTAAATTTTTTTTCGTCGGAAAAAATAATATTTTTCCAAGCAGCATCCCAGGTAATGACTTCCTTTGCCTACTTCAGCCTTCCTTCTTTATGATGCTTTAACAGTCTTGGTTTTCTTTTTAATTTCTGAAGAGCAACATTTGAATTTGATCTTAAAAAGCGCCAAAATGTGAAATAGTTTTACTTGTCTGCTGTGTTATTTTACGAGTAGACAAGTTCTGTTTCGTTGCAAGCTTGAAAATTCGTCTATTATCACGAGCTGATAATTTACTCTTTCTGCCAGATCTTTTATATTTTCCATAAAAATCTCTTTTACTTAAAACGTTATGAATCGCAGTTTTAGATCTTACTTATTTCACGTTCCGATTTTCCAGAGCCCTTATAAAACCAAATTTTTCGAACTTCTAGTTCAGATAATTCTCTTCCACGCGGCATTGTGAATTTCCTCATAAAAACAAACAAATTAAATTCTATTTTCTTTTACAATATTATCGTTTGGATTTTTTTGTGATATAAAGTTACAGTTTATCTACGATTTTGAAAGAAAAAATAAAATAGTTTTAAAAACGCAAGCGATTTTAAATAAAAAAATAAGTGGTCTTATATTTATGTTACACCGAGATTTCAAAAAATCATTTGCTGTGTGAAATTAACTCAATTTTTTTTCCTTTAAGCGATTTTTTTGAGGAAATATAACTTTTTTCATTTGCTTCAAATTTTTAAATTATTCATTTTATGCAGTGTAATATTAAAATGAGTGATATTTTGGGTGGTCTTATAATTTTGTTACACACTGTATATATATATATATATATATATATATATATATATATATATATATATATATATACGTACAGATATTTAGAAACATATATACATAACACATACATACATATATACATATAAAAGAGGTAAGCAACAATAAGTAATCCTACGTTAATAACCAGCTGTATTTTCGTTAGATGAGACTAACTGATTTTTTTTTTTTATCAAGGCATTCAAGAGATTTTTTATTACGAGATTCTTTTGCCATTTTATGCGACTTTAGTGTTTAAATCAGCATTTTTTACCATGTTTTTATTAACTTGCTTTCTTATTTGTGTGTGTGTTTGTGTGGTACTAACTTCCCGATTAGCTAGATATTTGAAACTTTTAGAATAGCTCAGAACACGATGACAATGCATTATTTCAATACTTTCAGCCATTTTTATTCCATATTCTAAAATCCATTAAGTAAAAATACGAGTAGCGTCTGGAGCGAAAAGTAACTGCGCTACAGGCGCCATCTATTAACGTAATAGTGAACCAAGCATATTACATTTTCATTACAATATGGATAATTTTTATTTATGTCTACTTGCTACTTGCGATATTTTCTCTGCGAAATTCATTGATTTTTTCCCCTCAAATTATAGATTATAATTTATAATTTTGAAATCCATAATTAACTATGGAAGATGCGAATTCGTTTGCAGCTCATGAAGAAGCTGCATGTAAATTACATTTCTTTTTTTATGAAAGGAGAGTGGGGTGGTTAATGCAGATTTATTGTTGTACGAATATGCATTTATACAAATTCATTATTTGCTGAATGTTTATTAAAATTTAATGTGTGCTTTATTTGTAGAATGTTTCATTTCTTGTACTTAGAATTAGTCATATATCTGAAATTTTTAAATATTCAATAAATAAATGTTTGAAAATTTCTTATAATTGCTCTCTTTATTACACATTTTCTCATTTTCTTTCAAGTTGATGGGATAATTCACCAAAAAAATTATAAAAAAGTATTTAATAATACATAGAATTGTCAAGTTTATATGATTCAACAGAAAATTTAAAAACATGGTATACAAAAAGTATTTTTATCTTGTAGTTATTAAGTATACATATTTATTTTATAGGTCAGGTATAATAAACAACTATGCCCTTTACCCTGTATCTGCGTTCCCTGACGTTTTGAGGGCTACAATATTCCTTGTTCTGTTAAATAATCCCCAAATTTACTTTCTGTGACTCAGAGTCAGATAGCGACAGCAGTTTTACAGCTAGTAAAGCATGTGTAAATTCATAAATCTCATTCTTTTGTAAGTTTACGTAGGCCATTTATGTTTGCAATTTTAAGTTTACTTTTAAGTCAAATTCGTTACTGTTATTAAGTTTACTTAAACCATTTTCTTAAACTTGTTTATCTCAAGTAGTTTCTTTATTCAGAAAATTAAACACATTTTCCCCTCTTAATGCTACTGTGTACTAAACCTATTGGATTCGCTGACCTCAATGTTGACGTATGGAGAAATGTGTCCAAAAATTGACGACTTGGAATGAAAGATTTTTTTAAAAAATAAGACATCGTGAAAGAAAAAGAAACTTTACGCCTTGGGGCATTTTTCATTTTAATATATATATATATATATATATATATATATATATATATATATATATATATATATATATATATAGCAGGGTATATATATATGTAGCAGGACACTCTCAACTCAATTTTAGCTGACAACAAACAAAATTGCAAGGGTTTGCAAAATATTTCATTTCTTTATCGAAATAAAAATCTACTTATCTGGATATGCCGTAAAACGACATAATCCAAGAACGAAGAACGAACAATGATCCAAATTTCCGTTGGTCGCCATTGTGATGGACGGATGCAGAGAGGACACCAAACTTTACACACACTACTCTTTACTGAACAAAACTATTTTTACAGAAGTAATAAAAATTACATTTTTAAGGATTAAAAAAAATATCATAGCGCGCGGACGGCGCAAGTCCTTTGTGTCTCTCCACCTACCATTCTGTAACCCAGACGCCGAGTTCTGGCGGGTTTGTTGTCAGATAAAGTTGAGTTGAGAGTTTCCTGCTTCACACACACACACACACACACACACACACACACACACACACACATATATATATATATATATATATATATATGCAAATATTTTAAAATTTAAATTATTGTGGGGAAATCTGGTATATTGTGTTTTAAACGCTCCTAAATTCCTTTGGTGGACGAAATTTATAAAATGAATCCTGTTGCAAAGTGCAGAAATATGCTCACTACCTGAAAGTACCATTTTTATTGTATCATCAGCATTTATGGTGCTGTAAATAGTAGAGAAATTTTCTCCATAGGATAACATTGAGGGGAGCGAATCCAATAGAGTTAGTACACGGCGGCTTTAAGTTCACAGTTCATTAATTTCTTGTAGTCTACAATTCATTGTAGAATAAGTTATGACATCCAGTTCCCCCACTGTTATTTATAAAAGCGTTATAGATTGACTCAGTATTAATTTCTGATTTCAAAAGGTTTTGATTCATTGAGAATCGTATCAAATGCGCATTTCAAAGTTAAATAGTTGGTATGATTTTATTAGCCGCTTTAAGACAGATGTGTAGTAATCCTATTGGATTCACTCGCCTCAATGTTAACCTATGTAGATAATGTGTCCAAGGATTGCCGACTTGGATTTAAAGATATTTTTTTCAAATTATACTCCGTAATGGAGAACGAAATTTTACACCCTGGGACATTTTTCGTATTTAAATATATATATATAAAAAAATATTATATTTAAAATTTAAATTATTCGGAGAAAATATCTGGCATAGTGTGTTTAAACGCTCCTAAATTCCTTAAGTGGACGAAATTTATAAAAGGAATCATGTTGCAAGATGCAAAAAACTTCAGGTTATCTAAAAAATACCATTATTGGATTATCAGCATTTATACAGCTGTAAAGAGTAGCAATATTTATCCATAGGTTAACATTGAGGTGAGTGAATCCTATAGTATTAGTACATGGCATCCTTAAAGGGTAGGTTTGAAGCGGTTTCCTATTAACAATTTTCTCGACAAGTGGTCACTTATCAGCAAAAGCTTAATAATAACTGGTCTCCATGTATCTGCCAAATTTTGAAAGATACTAATGACATCCGCATATCAATAAATATTGCATTATTGTGGATTTATTGCATTATATGCAATACATACAATAAATATTGCCTTATATGCCATAAATATTATGGGAACGGTGGATGTTATTATTTATTTATTTTTACTTTTTATCATAAAGATATGAAATTTTGTACATATATACATTTCATCACAAGTATATAGAATACCTTAAAAGGAATTTCCAATCTTATTATAGTTTGAAGATTTTTTTAAAATTTAAAATTTATATACAAAACTTTAAAATGCTCCTTACGACTTAATTTTTGAGACATTTCCTCGATTTTGCATTTTAATCACTTTAAACTGTATTACAATCAAAACTGGGTATCAATTATTTAATCCCTAGAATACTTGATTTTTTAAAGTTTTTTTTTAACCCTTTACTTCCCAGTACCCTTTAAAGTTGAAATTATGACCTAAAAATTTGTAGGCACTCTGTTTAGGCTTAAAGGAGTACACAGTTAAAATTTTTTAAAGATTGCACTTCCGGTTTCGATTTTGTGGGTGTTCCATGACCTGGAACACTGGGAAACTAGCGCTTTGAAAAGTGCGGCTAATCGAGCATTGCGGTGAAGCGAACAAAAGAAAAAACGCACACACACAAATAAAAATACAACAAAAAAACTTGATTATATATGATTTTAAATAAATATTTACAGTTCCTATATACAAAATCAGTTCATATTTTTACAAAAGAAGTTCCTATATACAAAAAACACACAAATAAAAACACAATAAAAAAACTTGATTATATATGATTTTAAATAAATATTTACAGTTCCTATATACAAAAGCAGTTCCTACACTTAAAAATATTCACTAACCTATTTTTTTGCTTCGCGATATTTTTGGAAGCACGTCAGTCCCTTCTCAAAAAAGCAAAAACCAACATTGCAGGTTTTGCAATATTGCAGGTCCTCGAGTTTACTGTTCGTAAACTCGAGGATGCCAGGATGCTGCCCAGACAATCGACGAACAACGAGGAGCCCGGAGGACTAGTATTGCACAGGATTTTTGACATAGGGCTTTTGTTCGAGGTATGCACCGGTTTGGACTGGCTAATCTGGACAGAGAGGTCTCCAGAGAGAAACACGTGTCCTACTGCGCAAACTGCTCTAGTTTCCCAGTGTTCCATATCATGGAACACCTTTTGAAAATCTTTCGTTATTGCTATGGTTTCGGTATAAAAAATTTAAAATAATATAGAATAAATAGTTTAGAGTATAGCCAATACAATAACATAGAAATTTTTTCCTTGCAATTTTTTTTGTATTTAAAATTGATTTTTAAATTATGGCTCTGAAATATGGCTCTTTTTTATAACGTCACTGGAACAAGGGTATGTATGGGCTTGTGGAACACTGCCATGTATTATCAAAAAGAGTAGATCAAAGTAAAAAATGAAGCTAATTGCTTAGTTTTTCGCAGAATTTTGACGGTTTTAGAAGCGAGTAAATTTTGGTGTTACACTATATGGAACACCGGGGAGCAAAGGGTTAATTCCATCCCGATTTTCATCAAAAATGTTGCCTTTTAATAAGTTATAAATCATATTTAATGAACTTAATGAAATCAAACTGTAAAATGCATACCCAGATTCTTTTGTAAACAGTATAAGGATACTTCCTTACCAATTTCATGAATTTTTAACAAAAATTAAGTCGCAAGAAGCATTTAAAAAAACTAAAAACTTTGAAAAACGGGTGTTGAGAAAAACAGATTTAAAGTTTATTACTACACTTACCTTTATTACTTACTTCGTAGAAGCTTCATAAATGGTTCTTTTACTTGAAAAAACTATTTTGGTACTATTATCCTACAGAAATATATATTTTTTTACACTAACACAATCAATATTACAATAAAAAAGATCTGCTCAAATTAAGGTCCGCGGTCCCCTTAAGTGTTATTGCATTATATGCAATAAATATTGCAGTTTCAGTGGTGCGAAAACTTATTTCGACAGCGACCCATTTTCTTTCAATAAAAAATCACACGACAACCCAGCGGACATTTTTTGGTAGTAGCAAATTTAAAAAATATAAATAAAGAAAATGTTATCAAAAAATTGCAAAAAGAAATAAGCAAATTTTTACAAACTATTTTAAAAATCAATGAACTGTAGATTGTGGGTATATATTTATTTTCCCTAATAACGATAAAAAAAAAAGAGCCTCGCTTACTTTCTAAGGTTTTTTTTGCCAAATCTCATGTAACTAAAACTTCGATTTCGAATATCAATATGTATTTGTGTTTCTTTAGGTAAAAGAGCATGCTTTCAAAATTATATGCTTCATGTTAAAAAAATTGAAAATTATAAACTGCATTTATTTACAAAAAACTAAAATAGAAAAATATAATGATAAGGGTAAGCCTGAACTTCGAATAATATTTGTTCAATACACCTAATTGTGTTTTTACACGATGAATTCGTTCTTGAGGAATACGTGTAAAAAAAATCGTGCAAAAAAAGACGTTGTATCTATGGAAAAAAAGAACATTGGTTCCGGATTTAAAATATCAGTGAAAATAATTTTAAAAAACCATATGAAAATATTGGTTTTAAACTTATTATTTTATCCTAGCAAAATACACATGGAATAACATGTGGTGAAAATGAAAAACAATTCTTCATGATAAAAAAAAATTGTTTTACGCTTAAATTTTTTTTATTCATTTTCACTTTCTGACAATAAACGGCGTATACGTTTGCGCACGACTAGAATAACATTTTGCAGTTGTAAATATACAAAGAAGTTATATGTGATAGAATAAAAGAAGAACATGTTTTTGCGGACTGAAGTCTTGAATAAAAACAGAACTGGATACACTATCGCCAAAAATAATACGCCTCAAATAAAATTTTGTTTTATTATAATTAGACAAAAAAAATATGATAGTAATTGAAATTGCTGCTCAAATGTAAAATTGTAAGTATATAATAAAAATGTAATTGTAAATTGTAAGATGTGTGTAGTGTAATTGTTAAATGTAATAGTAAGTGCATTGGAGGCATATGAGCAAATTAATACTTGAAATTAATCCAAAAAAAAGAATGATTTAATTACTTTTAGACGAAATAAAGATTATAAAAATGTTTACCAGTAAATCTGTTCGTTAATGGTTTGTAATACAATTTTATTATATATGTAATGTAATGTTTTAATGCAATAGTAAGTGTAATTATGTTTGAAATTGCATCTTAAATGTAAAATTGTAAGAGTAAGGTAATTGTATTGAAATTTTACCTTGAATGTAAATTGTGAGTATACAATGTAAATCGTAATTCAGAATTGCAATGTATCCATAGTGTAGGGGTAAATGTTATTGGAATTGAAATCGCAATTGAAATTGCATCAAAAATGTAAAATTGTTAATATATAATGTAAATTCAAATTGTAAATCGTAATATGTTATTAATGCAACGGTAATTGTAATAGTAAGAGTTAGAGTATTTGAAATTGCACCTTAAATGTAAAATTGTAAGTATATAATGTAATCTGAAATTGTAAATTGTAATTGTATTGTATTAATGCAATTGTATTGTATTAAGTGTAAAAAGAGAATCAAAATTTATTTTGAATTCGTGTTAAATCAAATTCGTGTAAAAAAAGTTCGTGCAAAAACAGAATTAGGTGTATTAGTTAAAATATTTGAGGGTGTTAATCTTGCATCATTTTCCGGGTTAAATCTTGATCTTTGGTTTTTACAGCAACTAATTTTGAAAAGCCATTCTCACACAGCTAGGTAGAAGCGAATGCAAGCAACGTAAGTATAGCATGACAAGACTTTTTGATACATTATTAAACAATATCACATCAGAGATTTTTACATAACAATATCGTATCATACAAGAAATCGTATCATGTAAGAAAATATAAATATAAATATTATAAACATCTTATAGAAAATTCAAAGCATACTTATTCAATAATTTAATGATATAAATTTACTTCGAACCAGTCGCAACCCCTTCAATTTTTTTTCGCGACCCACAGTTTGCAAAACCACTATTTTATATCACGAGATTTGTAGACTCTTCGATTCATAAACTATAATAGTAGTTGTATGGTAAAAAAATTGTAAGAAATTGTCTATAGGAAACTTTCTGTGGTCGATGAATCAGCGAACTGTATTCTGAAATAAACATAGTAGACATTAACAATAACAAGTAGTATTTATTTAGAACCTATTACAAAATAGTAGATCATATTAGAATATGGGAGTGACCGAGTCGTGCAACAGCTCGCGTCCCGACGAACAATCGAACTGAACAGTATACAGTATGACTGCCTACGAAAATAGTGCCAATATGGCGAGCACCAGGCCAATGCTTGGCAACCCTAATGTGGTTTCATCGGACTTAACAATGACCATGATTAACAGATATGCACAGCTTCTTTTATAGTAACACTAAAATATAAAAGGGTGGCATTTAGTTTCGAACTGATGACAGTTCTTCAACAGGCCGAGAAGCATTAGGTGGGATTGTCTCTATGCACATTTCACGGGTTCGGGGATCAGAAAACTCTTTATTCTATATAAACAGGAGAGACAACGAAAAATTCCAGAAGTACGTCGTGGGAGGCGGCAGTAGAAGTGGACAAATGAAAAGGAAAACGTTTGGAGAGGTAACAGGGGTGAGAAAATTTAAGAGCATCAGCCCGTACACACCCGTAAACGAGACAAACTAATACAGCAGGGATTTGGGGAGGAATATTGGAAAATAGAAACTATAATAAACTTTCAGGAAATGGAATTAACTAACAGAGGATTTATATTAAAAGACTGTAAATACGGAAGTGATATTGGAGAATAAATAGACGCATTTACGTGCATATATGTTTCCAGGAAGCAGATAAAGGTAACGGAGATATTGATTGAAACAGAAAAACTATAGACAGGGAAGTTTTCTTTAGAAGGTTATTTTGGCTGATAAGTTTCCCCATCTGAGGAAAAGAGAAATTCGGTTTTACAGAAAAACCCTGACCGAAGCGGGCTTGGTAGGGCTTAAGGTTGGGATCTGCCATGAAGAGAACGGCTGTAAGTCAGGCTTGCGTAAGTCAGGAGATTTGATCCTTTCCCTAGGGATTCTGACCTGCTGACTGAAGCCTTGCCGTTGGTTAGCTTACTCTATTCAACGGAGTATAGGGTTGAACTTTCTTTTATTCTTTTTTTTTCATAAGCTGCTTGCAGCACTCCCCCTCATTTTCTTATAATTTTTTCATCAATTTTTTCCCCGAGTGCGGCCCTCAAAAGGATTTTTTGAGCACGCTACTTCAGGGAGGTTCCGTAGGGTGGGCTACGCCTTGCAACGTTGATCTCATTGAGTCGCAGGAAATAGGCCCAAGGTTGTAACTGTTCTCCCTCAAAATTGACCAGATAGCAGTTTAGGCTTTTGTTGGTTGCTAAGATAGTCCTTACTTAATAAGTTGGTATAATAATTTCTCGATCTTCATTAATTTCTCAGTCCCTGGAGCATCCATTTTTTAGCCCTTTATTCCAGATTTCCCTTATTCAAAATTCTTGTTGTAAGTTGCCATTCCTCATGGCCCTTTGCATGTTGACCTGAACGGTTCCCGCTCCGTTTTGGCTTTTTCCCTAAAGGACTTTTAAGACACAGGGAAAAAACACTCATATGTATTTTCCACAATTCAATCCAAACTAAATGTTTAATATAACAAACATAAAAATTGCAAAAAATGTGGAACATTAAGAAATATTCCACCCTTAGTCAAGGATCTATAAAAGCATGAAAAAAACCTGAAGAAAAATAATGCACCTAACCGTACTGATTCATAATAACCGTATTTTTCAGATCATAAGACGCACCTTTTTGCATAAAAAACCCTATTTGAAATGGGCGTGCGTCTTAAGGTCCGAAGGTAACATTAAATATATATATATATATTTTATTACAAATATGATATATATATATATATATATATATATATATATATATATATATATATATATATAATATTATATTAAAAAACTAGTAATTTCTAAAGTCAACACTCTTAACTTTTAAAAACCATTAATTCCTCACTCTACTATTCAAAATTACATAACCTTTTTAATCTTTTTAAGTACTTAATTTTCCCTTGGATATTATTGTTAAATTCCATTGTTACAGCCTTCGGCAAAATCATTCAAGATGGCTGACTTTTTGACGAAATTGGACGCGACGCGTCGTGGGGTCTAAAAAATTCAGATTTCCACATAAACACTAAACTTTTATCCAATCAAAAAGTAAGTCACACCTCTGTGTCACGTAATGGAATGACTTTATAAAACTATCTGATATCTAATCTTAGACGCACACTGTAATATTTTGCGGCTACGAAACACCCAGTGGAGGGGCCGGCGAATTTAATAAATATGTAGTTCGAGAAATTTGTGGTATGATTTGTGTGTCCGGGGGTTGAGATGAATTGCGGGAACTGTTTTAAAAACGTTTGTAATGCACGGCCGGGCGACATGTCATCTTTTTAACCTCAAGTAGATAAGGCGAAAACAGTCTTACAATGTTACCACTCAGCAATCTTTCGTCGGCCCTCGCCCATGTTATTACATATATATATGTTAAGTATGGATAGAGAATTTACAGGGAGCTTCGAAATAACTAATTTCTAACGTTTAAAGCCATGATTATTCAGAGTCAATCAGATTACACGCGTCTACGAATGCATAGACTATAGGAGTTATTAAAAGAGTGAGATGGACTTGGGGAGAATCAAGAAAGATAATCACAGGCATTCATTGAGTGGGGAATTGTTTTGAAGTTCTGACTAGGAATCGCACGAAATTTATTTGTAAAGTCAGCAACAGATGCTTCTCGAACATTCGGCAGACGTCAACGGCAGACGTCGATGAGTTTCGACGCCTTAAGGAACAATAGATTGTTCGACAGAGCGGGATTAGCATTTGGACTAAACGGTCACGCGTCGCGAGGTTGAGATGATCACTTGGAAAACTAAATTATGTGCGAATTCGAGGGTATCTAAATTAATTGTTGGAATAAACTTGTTGAATGTAATTAATTTTTAATCCTTTACCACGGCTTATGTTTACTGATTGCAATATTATTAATAAATATTAGGGAGTTTAAGAGGGATTTACGATATTAAGAGCCCGCTTCGAGCCGGTAATAGGCAGGCTCGTCATATATATATACATACACTCAAGAGCCAAAACATTATGACCACCCTTACATTTTGCAATGAATTCGCCTGGATGACGTGGAAGGCACGTGATCAGGTGGAAGTGGTCTTTAACTGCTGATGGAGAGTCTGAAGACTCATTCTTTCACTTACTTCTGTGCGTGATGGGAAAGGCTGCGGATCTAAGCGACTTTGATAGAGGGCAGATTGTAATGGCTCGAAGGCTCGGAACAAGTATTTCCGAAACTGCACGACTCGTAGGTTGTTCGCGACCTACAGTTGTTAGTACTTATGCAAAGTGGATGAATGACGGTGAAACCAGCAGTAGACGACATGGTGTTGGACGTCCACACGCTATTAAAGAAAAAGGTCATCAGAGACTGTCTCGCATGGTGAAGCAAAACCGGAGCCAGACAGTGGCTCAGCTGACAGCCCAATACAATGCAGGTCCAAGTAGAATAGTATCGCAGAACACTGTTCAGCGGACACTGTTGGGTATGGGGCTACGCAGCAAACGTCCCACTCTTCTGCCTTTGCTGACCAAGCATCATCGCCAACTGCACCTGCGCTGGGCCCGGGAACATCGCGACTGGTCCATGGATCAGTGGGAGAGATTTGCCTGGTCAGATGAATCACGGTTTGTCATTCATCACGCCGATGGCCGTGTCAGGACACGCCGTCTTCCAGGCGAACTGTTGCTCCCTCAATGTACAGTAGGTCATACACAGGCCGGTGGTGGCGGAATTATGCTTTGGGGGACGTTCTCTTGGGCGTCTCTGGGACCCGTGGTTGTGGTAGAGCAGACCATGAATGCTACAGGGTATCTGAACATCATTGCGGACCAGTTGCACCCTTACATGGCCTCTGTTTTCACAGCTGGATATGGAATGTTCCAACAGGACAACGCCCCGTGTCACAAGGCTAAAATTGTGTTGGAGTGGTTTCAGGAACATGATGCTGAATTCCAGTTAATGTTCTGGCCGCCTAACTCACCTGATCTCAATCCGATAGAACACATTTGGAATGTCATGGGACTGCAGCTCAGAGTTCAAAGACCACCAATTCGCAATATCTCGGATTTGCGTCACCGTTGCTTAAACATCTGGTACAATCTGTCTCCGGCCATCTATCAAGGGCTTGTGGCATGCATGCCAAGGCGGGTTGAAGCTGTGCTGCGCGCCAAAGGTGGGCCAACTCGTTATAGACAGGTGGTTTTAATGTTTTGGCTCTTGAGTGTATATATATATATATATATATATATATATATATATATATATATATATAGTGTACCGCCGTGTACACAAAAGGTTCCTCAAAGTTCTCAAATTTACCTCCGGACGTGCGGGGTCAAGTGTTCCGGGATCGTCACTTTACTTGGTTCAAAATTACGGGACCGGATCGTAGCCAAGTCGGACTTCAACCCTTGTGGCGTTGTTCTCTGACCAATTATCTGTATGGACTTCATCTGATGTTGCTGACAGTCCAGTGGGATTTCAGTAACAACCAACACATACACACACACAGATATGTATATATATATATATATATATATATATATATATATATATATATATATATATATATATATATATATATATATATATATATACATAGATTATTTATTGTGTATATTTTCTAGCTTTATTAGATAAGAAATTGAAAATATATCTATGTACTTAACAAAATACACAATTTACTATTCTAAAAATCCTCCCATGAATTTCTGGTGCGTCGTATGATCCGAAAAATACGGTACATAACAATATAAATATAAAAACTCTTACAGAAACTAAATTGCTTCATATCGTTGGGGAGACTATAATAGTAATTCCGAAAACGAAAAGCACATGCTGTCGAAAGACGAAACTGACGTTTAGACTGCTTGTACTGAACTGCGCAGTGCACATACTAGACCAGTATATGTGTGTACTGACTACGTAGTAAGTAAACGCGATTCTCATTTACCAACAAACAAAAGCGGTAGAACTCTAACGAAACGAGTTTTCAGTTTGAATCAGATATTTTACTTCAATAAAAACTCATGACGCACAAGATTCATGGTAAATGTTGCTGAAAATCCGCACTTCGCTACGGAGTACATTCAAATTAAATACAACGGTCAATGTATGCAATTAATGCCAAAACAAATAAGTAAATAAATAAATAAATATATATATATATATATATATATATATATATTTATAAAAAAATCGTAATAGATATTTTTATAGACAAAATAATGTAGAAGAAAATATTCAAATTAAATCTAATAGGACATACTAAAGAATATAGTACAGATAATTTAGTACATTTTCAGGATCATATCTTTTACTGAATTTTAATACTTCTTTGGATAAGGTCCAATCGTCTGCAGCATTAGCAAGGGAAAAAATATTTTTGTCTATTTCATTGTTATGGACGTGACGATAAATTTATTTAAAGTACCAGAAAAAGAAATCCAGTGATCAGCATTTAAAAAATTAAATTCTAAAATTGAATCTCTAAAATTTTCTCGAAAATCAGAAAATGGAGGTAAAGATTCAAAAAAGATTTCATTCTAAAGGAGTTTTTATGATATTTCTCGTGATATAAATTTCATGACCGTCAAATTATTATTTTAAATGCAAACTTAAAAAAAGTTACTAAAACAATTTAAAAATTTAATTGTAAAAAAATTCAGAAGAATTTTTCAAAAATATTTCTTAATGCACCCCTACACTATAAAAAGAATCGTCATGCAAAATTTCAGCCATTTAGGTCCAGCGGTTTGGTCTTTGCGTTGTATGTCAGTCAGTCAATCAGTCAGTCACTGAGTCAGTCAGTTACGGAACTGTTTTATATATATATATATATATATATATATATATATATATATATAGATAGATAGATAATATTATCAATCCGTTTGAATTCGCTAAAATGTTATTTTAATTGGGTATAACCTTAGTGACCTCCCCCCCCCCCAGAAAAGACATCTCGATCTCCTTGGCGTTCGCTACCCATAGGTTGGAATACCTGGGCTTTTGCGTGTGGGGTTGCTTTCTGCTGCGGGCTACACCTGCCGAAGGCATATTTCGCTGTTCCCGTCCCCATCTGGCACAACGAAGTCTCTTGTTGTTGTTGTTGTTGTTGTTGTTGCAAAATTATAGCCAACTATATAAAGGTTTGATTTGGTTTGGAGCTCTACGGTCAATATTTTGCTACACGAGGGCTAATTTGACTGGGGCTATTGTTCCCCGATTTTTTTTAACCTAAAGAATCTTGAAAAATTTTCCAACTAAATTTTGCAAAATGTTTTTACTCTTTAAACTGATAACAGATGGCAGTACTAGCCATTTGTCTGCTCTTGTAACTAGAATACATTGAATGCAAGTGAAAAAAAAACTAAATTTAGGCGTTAGCACTGTGCAAACAGCGCCCCTAAATGGGTTAAAGCCCATTCCACACAGCTAAAAATATCCATGCCAGGAGCGGGACTCGAACCCACAGACTATCGTACCAAAAGCCCATAGTCTGCCGAAGGGCATCGGTTCGAATCGGTACCATAATGGGTACCATCGGTACCGAATCGGTACATCTAATCGATGCCGAAAGGCATCGATCGGTACAACTTTATGAAGAAACTGTACTGTACCACCTGTACCATTTAGGTCACCCACTATGATGTTGTTGTTGTTTCTAATGTCCCCTGGCCGGAAGTATTCCAGATCAGATCCATATAGACATTCTGAGGGTTGCGGTACCAGTTTTTATTATAAAGGTACCACGACGGTCGGATTCCGACTTAGCCAGGCGTCACCTCAATTTTGACCGAGTACTCCCAGAGACGGCATCTGGGGGATCGTACCTTCTCTACCCCCTGACCTCATAGAAGGACTTTCCGGTTTAAGGATTTAACGTGACCCTATATGGTCTAGACAAGGGGCATTTAACCGCGCTTGTTGGGATTCGATCCGAGCACCCTCAGTAACGAAAACCGACGCGCTACCGATAGGCTACATTGGACCCGCAATGTAGTCTCAATGGAGACAGCAAAGTTTTTCAGAAGATCTAATGCAGATACTAAATGAAGTTTCTTCTAAGCTATGTGTAAAATTATTGTATTATTGCAAGGGTAGTTTAATCCGAAAAGCATCCCAAGTAACACAAAACCGTTGGCAAGTCGTTGGCCAACCACTTTCGGGCATGGTTGGCCAACGGTGGTTTTTGGCCGTTGGCGCGAGGTTGGCCCAACGGTTGGCATTCAGTTGGCCGAACCATTGGATTTACAGGATTTGGCCGTTGGCGTTCTATTGGCCCAACGGTTGGATTTAAATGATTTGGCCGTTGGCACGAGATTGGTCAACAGTAGGCATTCAGTTGGCCCAACAGTCAACTTTGTAGGTAAGCCTACATTAAATTTATTTGTTGCTATTATGCATTTTTCAACCCAGCCAGCAACTCTTTCTTCATCAGGCCAATGGTCAAACTATCCAAGAGTCAATAGTTTTGACATTTTGCTATTTTTCAGCAGATCGTTTGCAAAGAGGATTTCCCCTTTTTAAACAGTTTATTATGTTCTAGTATTTAGCCATCAATAATTTATATAAAAATAGTATATTCTAAAGAGCATTTTTGAATATCCTATCTTATATATTCAAAAAAGAATTTCGGATATACTATTTTTATATAAATTATTTGTGGCTAAATACTAGAACTTAATACTGTTTAAAAAAGGAAAATTCTCTTTGTAAACGGTCAGCTGAAAATTAGCAAAATGTTAAACTATTGACCCTAGGATAGTTTGACAATTGGCCCAATGAACAAAGAGTTGTTGGCTGGGTTGAAAAATGCATAATTCTTTTCCCCAAAAAGTAGTTTGAAAACTACAAAATTCACTCTTTTATGAAATCAAAAAATTTCCATAGTTAAATATTAAAATGTACAAAAAGCAACAATACATTTTAATTTTAATGTTATTTTTAACAGTTTACATTTTGCTTGACATTGCTTATATAAAGTGTTTTGTTTTAAACACTTTATATCTTTTTAAAGAGAATAAATCTTATAGATTATATCCTTAGTGATATTATAAATCTCATGTCACTCTCTCTCTCTCTCTCTCTCTCTCTCTCTCTCTCTCTCTATATATATATATATATATATATATATATATATATATATAGGTTAGATATATATATATATATATATATATACAATTTATAATATCAATGCTACCTGTTGTTTTTATTCAGTCACTTTACTACATATATCAATTTTTTTAAATAGACACCTTTCCATTATAATCAAGTGGTGTCAAATTGCACACTCATGCTGAGTTAATATGACAAATACTTTTTGTAAGATTACCTTTATATAAATATTTTTTCATTATATATATATATATATATATATATATATATGTATATGATTTTTTTTTCATCTTTCCATAAAACTGTTATATCAATTTTTGGACTTACCTTGTTTAATATTTTAAAACAGCATCTTAATAAGGCATGTTATAGTAATTTTAATAAAATACAACTTTTCATCAATTTTTTTTATTTTAACAAAAAATTTAATAAAATTTAATTTTACATTGTCAAAAATACACAGTTCTTTTATCTCTCCCTCCTTCTCTGTCTTTCGAAAAAAGGAAAAAACCCTTTATTAAGTCTTCAACAAATTTTTCCGTTATGACTTCTCCCTGGTGAGCCAGTCCGACAGAAGCTGTCAATAGAAAAAATAAATTAGTACAGTAAATGAGTCAAAAGAAAAATAGCAATATATGCACCAAACAGTCAAACAAAAATGCCTGATTAAGTTAGTTTTTTTTAATTTTTTAGAAACAAGTTAACTTATTATGAAATCTAACCCTAGCATTTACTTCATAATCAAAAAATTTCTTCATGTTGCATGAACTTGTCTTAACTATTACTTCAGGTATGTATCAGTAAAGGTTTATTTATTTGCTAAATTATCAAAGCACAAAATAAAACAACAATTTCAAATATGCAAACTAAATTAACATCAGAGACAAATTAGACACTGCACAGATCTTTAATAATTTTAGTACATATTTATTTACATGACTATATCAACTCTCCGAAAACTTACTTAAAATTTAGACATGAAAAATTAAAATATCAAGAGCTATTGGCAGAAATTTCTTTAAATTATAGGAACTAATCATATTAAACTGCTTGCATGTATTTAGCAAAGTTTATTTTAATAAATTAACAGAGCAGAAAATTAAAGAATAATTTGAAATATTTGAACCAAATTAAAATTAGAAAAATAAGATATTGTAGTATATGATAGATAAGATTAATTTCCACATACATTTTACCAATACAACATTGAAAAAATTAAGGTGAAATTTTCCTTCTCTTAACCACACAGTAAACACTATTTTCTCAGTAAAAGTCAAATTAATTCTGTAGCATCAAAAGCCCAACAGTTTGTAAATGCCCAACAGTTTGTCAACACAAAGCTTTTTATTAGCACAATATCTTTATAAAAAAACCCAACACTTTAATAATTTTAGACAATATTTATAACTCTACGAATATAAAAAAAAAATTACAAATGTTTGTACAAAATATCAACCTTACTAATGCCTTTCTATCTACTGAACATCACAGTATCTATATATTTAAGTTGCTAAGCCAGACCGATTATTTCTGCTGTCTGGGAGAGAAAACTACTGCATCAATTTATTTCATTTTGGTCTTTAAAAAAAGATTTTAATCTATAGATGTGTCAAATATGGTTTTTGTAACCATAATCTCTATTAATTAGCGATAATTTATAATCTAAAATTGCTTTCTGTGCATGCTTAGCGACATGTTTAAATCTGGCTTTAGATACTCACTAAGCATGAGGCTGCATAAACTACTGCATAAAATACTGTACTAATTAGATATAACTAAAAATTTAAAACACATTAACATAATAATTTAAAAATACATATTCAATAAAGTGAATCAAATAATACTAGTAGGAAACAAGGGAAAATAAAAAAGAGTGAGGAACAAAACTTCAGTTTATACAAATAGGCCAAGAATTCAAAGCAAGTTTTTACCTAGATTTAATCATTCATAAGATGATAACCACACTTCCAATTCTTTCATCTATGGTACTAATGAGATCAGGACTGGCAGTCAAATAAAAATTTCCAGAATTTCCAATTCATAATCATATTTCCTTTGCTTTTTCTATATGAATCACATGCTGCATACCAGTTTCTTGAATACATGATCTTATAGACAGCTAAAAATAGAAAAATAAGTCATATACCATGGGACTGTCAAAATACAGTCTCTAATATTATGTACAAACTTTATAAAATATATTGTCAAAAATATTGCTAAATATGTAAATATTATAATAAGTAGCAGCTAATCAAATGTTAAAGACAAGTGAATTATTTTAATGAGTGATCAGCTTACTTCATAAATAGTCCTTAATATTATGTAAAAACTTTATTAAGTACATTGTCAAAAAATTGCTTAAAATGTAAATATTACAATAACTAGCAGATAATCAGATGCTAAAGACAAATGAATTATTTTAATGAGTGATCTGCATACTTCATAAATACTTTGTATTGATATTTTACTTTCAAACAAAATGTTTAACATTAAATACCTGTTCGAGTCTGAGACAGACAATTATTTTAAACTCAAATAAAATACAATTGCAAAGTTGATAGTAAGGAGAGAAAAATTACTGAAATTTCACCAAAGCAGACAGCTAATTGTATTTTATCCTTGTATTCATAAGCTAGTGATTAACTGACGCTTCTTTATAAATTTGACGATTTAATAGAGTAGGTTTTCTAAATTTATGAAGTAAACTGTGAGATATAAACTTATAAACAACTTAAATACACTTAGAATAAAAGATTCAACTTCTTATATAAAATGTTCAGAAAACTTTAATAACAGAAATTTGAGCATAAATAAAAGTTTACCATAATGTTTTTATTATAAATACTCTAGTTAGAAATAATCTTACTGAAAGTACAAGGTAAGAATCATAAGTAAACACCAAATTTGGTCAACTATTCAATTTAAAACTTTCTGAACGATCCGATTAACTAAAGTAACTCAACCATTTAAAATAAATAACATAAACAGATCCATGATTTCAAAAAGTTTAAATACAACCATTCTATAAAGTATTCTAAATATACAGATTACTTATTGTGATCTAAAAATAGAGAAACAGCAAATACAATTACAGTAGTTAAATTTATTATTTGAGGAAAGCTTTGGCTGTTTTTATAGAAGTTTAACAAAGTATTTTACTTAAATTTACCAAGTTACGCTTCATTTTGCTATGCATTTTAGAAAACTACTTGATGCTACTAATTAGCCAAGTACATCATTTTGTTTACTAAATAAAAGTAAATTACTAATAAAATAATATACTTACTCTGGAATTATTCGTAATATTACAATCACGTGGAACATGGAATGGCCGACATCCATTTCTTTTTACCGTTCATTTCTTCTCCACACGTGCAAACATTTCCCCAAACCAGTTTCTGTCGTAGTGAATAATGCATTATGTAACTGTTGGTCCAACAGCTTTAATTTGAAGTTCGGCCAACCATATTTTGTAACCGTTGGCCCAACCACTTCCATTTGCAGTTGGGCCAACCATATTTTGTAACCGTTGGCCCAACCGCTTTCATTTTCAGTTGGCCCATCTGAATTTCTGGAATTTCTGCCAACGGTAACCATTCCCCAACGATGCCATGAAAATATGCGGTTGGGCCAACGGTGTGTGTTACTTGGGATTGTACACAAACCGTCAAATGTTGATTCACAAATACTTGTAGGATTTGAAGAAATCAATCTGACTTTAATATTGCACTAAATGAAGGGAAATTTTCAGGAAATTTATATTCAGTATTTCAATAAGTTTATGATATTTATAATATTAGAGGCGGAAATGTTAATTTTTCATTGTTCTGAGGCATAACTATTCCGAGCTAAACAAAGCTTTTAGAAAATCTTTTTTTGGTTTACTATTATCTTTCACTATAGTTTCACATTTCCTTTAAATTTCCTCGGAGTTGGAGAAAATTTTCCGAAATTAATGGCGTTTATATGAATAAAATACCTGAACAAAAGATTTCTGTTTCATCCGGCAGATAGCAACAATGATATTTCATGTGCGCTCTCTTTACTCTAAATTCAATTGCACAATGAAATATGAACTATGAGAAACAGAGCGAGTAATTCTTATGAAATATTATTATAACTACCTATAACTCAGTAACACTTCCGATATTTCAATGTAATTTATTTATCCTTCATTTATTAATTTATTGAGTAGTCTATCAGTGAAAGCACATTGCTATGGAGCGTCTTATTTTCTGAATTGAATTACGGACAAACTTATTTTTTGAATTAGCTGTAAAATTATATAAATTTCCATGGAAATCGGACTAGTATATTTCTATAGATACACCTCATAAACATTTTATAATCTTTAATTTGAGATAAAAGCTTTCATGTCATTACGTATTAAAATGTATTCAAAATCCGCTCATTAATTAATTAAGTTTTAAGAAAAAAAATTATAACTCGCATATTTTATTTCCTAATTTTTCAACATCTGCCGCTGTATGGAATATTTCAGACTTCATATTCTATTCATATTAATTCCATATTCAAAATTGCTAGCATTTCAATACGCATAGTTTCCTATTAATAGTGTTGTAAAGTTTAATGTTTAAATATAAAATATTTATGCATGAACGCAATTAAATATTCAAAGAAGATTCTAAAGAGTATTATTTTACGTCTTTTATGTTATTACTCACACAAAGCAACAGTTTCAAAATCTCCCTAAATTTATAAAAATTTTCCCAGGAACTCCTCTGAATGTCGCACCGCTGTCTTATGCTATAGGAGGTGCCTTAGCCTTTACACTGCATATTTGTTCAATTCCTGAATTTTTGTTTAATTTTCGTACGTAGTGAATTATACGGAAAAATTTCTTTTAAGTTCCCGTTCTGAAAGAAAAATTATTTAAAACTGATCGATAAAGTGAATAAATTTTACGACATGAACATATTGAAACCTGCACTTTTAATACTTCAGAGTGAGTTTTAATCCGGGAATATTATGCTGATAGCAATATAATAATTAAAATTGAAGCGCATTTATCTTTATTCGTTTCACTGCTTTGGTATAGATTCTCGAGAAAGTTACTTTAAATGCGTTATTAAGTCCTACTTTTTAAAAAATGAAAAAAAAAACTTTTTTTTCTAATTTTCCTGATCATATGAATACTTTTTAAATTTTGTTCAGAAATAAGAGTAACTCAAAAAGAAATAAGAGTATCTTAAAAAATATTCAGAGGAGTAACAAATGTGAGCAATTTCCAGAGAAACGTTTCTAATATAAACTTGTCCGTCGATATGCACGGTACTCGGTTTACACGGTTTCGCTTTTACATGGTTTCTAAATTTTATAAATAAAAACAAATTTCAAGTAGTCTCTTCTAACGAAACTACTGCGAGTTATTATCGTAGGATTACATATCGTTGCTTACCTCTTTTGTACGTATGTATATATATATATATATATATATATATATATATATATATATATATATATATATATATATATATATATATATATATATATATATATATATATATATATATATATATATATATATATATATATATATATAACATTGTTTTAAGGTTTACCAGTCAGCAGCGCCATCTGTCGACGAACTTTGTAACTAATTTTGAAAATTGGTGAAAATAAATTCCTTCGTTACCTAAGCAGAATGTAACATACCGTACATTTCTATCACCATCCGTTTTTGTTTAATTGATTTTTCAAATTGTCGGTCATTTTTGGGACACCCGGTATATAAAACAGTTCCGTAACTGACTGACTCACTGACATACAACGCACAGACCAAACCGCTGGACCTAAAGGGCTGAAATTTTGCATGGCGATTGTTCTTATAGTGTAGGGGTGCACTAAGAAAGATTTTAAAAGATTCTTCTTAGATTTTTTAAAAATTAAATTTTTAAGCTGTTTCAGTAACTTTTTTTAAGTTTGCATTTCAAATAATAATTTAAGGGTTATAAAGATCATAAAAATTCCTTTAAAATGAGATCTTTTTCGAATCTTTACCTCTATTTTCTGATTTCTGGTGAATTTTTAAAGATAAATTTTTAGAATTTAATTTATTAAATGCTGATCACGTGATTTCTTTTTCTGATACTTTAAATAAATTTATCGTCACGTGCATAACAACTAAATAGACATAAAAAATATTTATTTTTTTTGCTAATGTGGCAGACGATTGGACATTATCCAAAAAATATTGAAATACAATAAAAGGTTTTATGATTCTCAAACTGTACTATATTAACTGTACTATATTCTTTAGTATGTCCTATTAGAATTAATTTGAATATTTTCTTCTACATTATTTTGTCTATAAAAATATCCCTTACGATTTTTTTATAAATTTATTTTTTTGTTTTTTTTTACATCATTGGTATACATTGATCGTCGTATTTATTATAAACATATATATATATATATATATTTATTTATTTTTGCATTAATTGCATACATTCACCGTTGTATTTAATTTGAATGTGCTTAGTAGCGAAGTACGGGTTTTCAGCTAGTATACCTATAAATCAACAAATAATATGCCTAGAGCCTAATCTGTACTTCATTACATTCTAATTATTGCGAAAAACATACCTCAAAAATATCATACATATAATGATTTACCACAATATACAAGACATATTTTGATTTATCACAATTGTCGTATACATTTTTGAAGGAAAATAAGTTCTTCAGAAAACACAGTTTAAGTTTTCAATTTACTTGACTTTGAGTGCTGCAACTCTTGTTTCAATCACTCATATTTTAATTTCAAATGATCGTACAAAAAATAAGAAATAAAAGTGGATTTAAATACGGAATTTACATTCTTTAAGAAACATGAATAAAGAATTTCTGAATTTTCAAAAAAATAAAATTTATAACCGTAGACGGAAATCCTAAAAGATAATTTTTCGAGTTTTCTACACTTCTGACAATATTTAAAAGCTTTACAGTTGTTTGAGATTTTTAAAAGAGGTAAATTTTTTCTGCTTATAATTCTATTTCTTAGCTTTATATTTGGAAATGTTTTACTGTTTCCATAAGCAGTGTTGTCACCGATAGCTGTTCAGTTTCTAAAATTCAACATGTTTAGATATATTGAATGTACTATTTTTTTCTGACTCTTTTTTGTCATATTTTTTTCCTTTTTTCATTTTACATATATGTATAAGAAAATATTGAATTTTAATGTACATAATGTAAACTTTTACTATCTACATTAAAATTCCATATTTTCATTACATAAACTACTTCAAAATCTTTTCAATGGCTAAATAATTTATAATCAGGACTATCTGTTACTGTAAATGTGTTAGAAAGGAAATTTCTAGGTTTATATATATATATATATAAAACAGATCCTTAACTGACTGACTGACTGATTCACTGAATGGCTTACTGACTGACAAACAACACACAAAACAAACTGCTGGACCTAAAGGGCTGAAATTTTGCAGGGCAATTCTTCTTATAGTGTAAGTGTACACTAAGAAATATTTTGAAAAAATTGCATACAACACATTTGGGATGTCATGGGACGGCAGCTCAGAGTTCAAAGACCACCAATTCGCAATATCCCGGATTTGCGTGACCGTTGCTTAAACACCTGGTACAATCTTTCTCTGGCCATCTACCAAGGACTTGTGGCATCCATACCAAGGCGGGTTGAAGCTGTGTTGCACGCCAAAGGTGGGCCAACTGGTTATTGACAGGTGGACATAATGTTTCGGCTCTTGAGTGTATATATATATATATATATATATATATATATATATATATATATATATATATATATGTATATATATATATATATATATATATATATATATATATATATATATATATATATATATATATACATATATATATATATATATACATATATATATATATATATATATATATATATATATACATATATATATATATATATATATATATATATATATATATATATATATATACACATATATACATATATATATATATATATATATATATATATATATATATATATATATATATATATCTTGAACTCTGATTAAATGAATTCCATTACACGTACATAAACAAACACTTTCAAATATATGATTATTATTAATCCAAATAATGATTTTTTTAAAATTTAAGTACTCCCTCTGCACTTTCTATTAAAATCCCCTATTAATAAGTTTATTGTTAAATATTTAATACACAGTATCAGCATTTATTCGGACGTGATTTCGAAAGCATTATTTTATCTTGTAAATCATGCAAATTCCGAATCGCAAATAAGAAATTTCCCCGTCAAATTTCCTGTGGGATGTTGTTAGAGAGATTTTTCGTGTACAGCCCTTGAAAGGATAAAATTGATGAGCGTGATTTTGCGTTGTTTGCTTTGGAGCTTTTGTGAATTTTAATGGGCAAAAACAACTATAAAATCGTTGATAATGTATAGGTTATTTTGGTTATTTTTTTAATAAACAAATTTCCCTCAAATTAACTTTGCCCGAAGAGTGCATTTCTAGCGAATATCATTTACATTCTTTTTTTTTGCTGTGGTTTTAAGAGCACCTTGGGATACTTCATGATTTTGTATGAGTTTTTGTTTGAGTACATTGTAATACAATGTGTTGTGTGTGCAATTAGAGGAAACATCTAAAGAAATAAGTATAAACAATGTCAAATATCTTTATTTACTTTTCATTTTCATGCGCAATCCATTCCGTCGTATTTGTTAATACTAAACACTTGCTAATACATACTGACTAATTTTCCCTGTTTATATGCTGTGTAATCTTTCCTTTTGTAAGCAAATGTTAAGGAGGTGGGTGGAAATTTTAGTAGCATTTAATAAAAAAAACTATTTCAGAAACGATATTAAACATGATGTTACTATATTTATAAATAGCTGAATAACCGTGCTTCGCTACGGAGTACATTCAAATTAAATACAACGGTCAATCTATGCTGTCAATGGCAAAAATAAACAAAAAAATATTTATAATAACACAACGGTCAATGTATGCAATTAATACCAAAAAAAATATTTACAAAAAAATCGTAACGGATATTTTTATAGACAAAATAATGTAGAAGAAAATATTCAAATTAAATCTAATAGAACATACAAATAATATAATACAGTTTGAGAACATTTCTTTTTACTGTATTTTAATATTTGTTTTGAATAATGTACACTCGTCTACCGCATTTGAAAGAAAAACAAAATTTTTTTGTCAATTTATTTCCTTGTTATGCACGTGACACAAATTTTTTTTTTAAAGTACCACAAAATAAAAGAAACCACGTGATCACCATTTAGTAAATTAAATTTTAAAATTTCAAATTTAAAAATTCACCAAAAATCAGAAAATGGAGGTAAATATTCGAAGAAGATATCATTTTAAAGTAATTTTTAAGATCATTCTCGTGATATAATTTTCATAACCCTCAAATTATTATTTTAAATGCAAACTTTAAAAACATTACAGAAACAGCTTAAAACTTAATTTTAAAAAATCTAAGAAGAATTTTTCAAAAATATTTCTTAGTGCACCCCTACATTATGAGAAAAATCGCCATGCAAAATTTCAACACTTTAGGTCCTGCGGTTTGGTCTGTGCGTTATCTGACAGTCAGTCAGTCAGCTACGGAACTGTTTTATAAATATAGATTACTGAATTTACAACGTGTGTGGTCTATTTTAAATTTCTAAAGAATGAGATTAAAACTTATATCAGTAGAACACTGAATGCAATAAAATAATCGTTAAATTGATAATGTTCCGTGAGTAATTTCCCGAAAGAATAAAAAAATAAACTGTTTGATGTGTTTCCGTCATTGCCACGATGTTTCTTATCAGCAGTTTGATATTCAACTCATTAATACCCATGTAATGTAAGAAAAGCTTAATGTTAATAACTTCTGTCGGGTCCTTGCGGTTAAGTATATCGTTTATGGTTTCCATGGACATAAATATAAACTACTCTTTCCTTACATATATATTACATACAAAACAAAAAAACCTTTTCTAATTTCCAAATTCTTTTCATTTTCCTTTAAAATTACTTGGATGTAAGCAAGCTAGTTTCGTTTTCGTTTCTCGTTTTTTTGTGAGAGACCTTAAAGCAATAGTAGGCAATTAATATATCATCTCTTATCCCCCAGTCTTGTGAGCAAGTAATAATTCATAGCAAGCCCAGATAACTGGATCAGCCTATAAATGCAGGTTGCACGGTTTATGTGACAGGGCCTCAAGGAGCTTATTTAAGCTCGGACACGCTTTGAAGAGAGGGGATTTGTGTGACTTTGTGGTCTAGGGAAAATGCTGTAACTCTACTGCTGAAATGTAAAATAAATCATCCATTTTAGGACTGAGTTTTTACTCGTCAGTGACAGCCCGAGACCAGGGTTATTCACCTATGTGTCTAGCGTCCCAGTGCCCTAGGTGTACTTCACGGATGACGGCTACGACTATAGTGATATGACCGTACCTCGCAGCAAGTTCCCCATCCACGACATGTTATATATATATAGCTTGTTTACTCACATATATTTACAGAATCCATGATACAACATTTCCAATATCCATTGATCATTAGCAATCCTCAATCAGAAAAATCATCAATCGAAAACCAGAGTGAGAGAGTCTAAAGTCAGTTCAATCTAAAGTCAAGCATAGAGACAGGAAGCACGTCCCATGGTTATCTCTCCTCCTTCGTTCTTTTCTTCCTTTTATATAACCTATCTTTCAGAAAATCCAGATCATTCTAGAAGCTTCTGACTTCTTTCTCGTGATATAAATTTTCTAACCCTCAGATTATTATTTTGAATGCAAACTTTAAAAAATATTGCAAAAACAGCTTAGACATTTAATGTAAAAAATCTAAGAAGAAATTTTCTAAAATATTTCTTAGTGCACCCCTACACTATAAGAAGAATTGCTGTGCAAAATGTCAACCCTTTAGGTCCAGCGATTTGTTCTGTGCGTTATCTGTCAGTCAGTCAGTCAGTCACGGAACTGTTTTATATATATAGATAAGTATATTTCTACCATATGGTACACATGTATATTAAAATAAAGTATGCTAAAGAATCGTAATGCAAAAAATGCTTGAATTGATTAATGTATGTTTTCTTACGTTTCAATATTTTTTCTTCCTTTAAGGAATACAATCTTCTCTTGTGTTATTGACTTTACTTTTTCCAGGTTCGTGCCTTGAATTCTGATTTAACGAAATCCATTATAATAACGTAAACTAATATTTCCAAATCTATGGTTACTGTTTGATCATAAATAATAATATTTTTTTATTTTTCTAACCCCCCCCCCCTCCACTCTCAGAATCCTAAGAAATAATTTGTGGAGTATTTATTGCACAGTATAATCATTTATCTGAACATGATTTCGGATGCATTATTTTATTTTTTAATTCGAGCAAATTCCTGCTTGCAAATAAGAAATTTCCCAGGCAAATTTCCTCTGGGATGTTGTTGGGGAGAGTTTTCGTTTACAGGCCTCAAAGGAAAAAAATTGATGAGCGTTATTTTACTTAATTTGCTCTGGATCTCTCGTGAAATTTAATGCATATAAAAAACTGAAACATCGTTCATAATGCATTGATAATTTCCGTTATTTAAAAAAAAAATGTCTCAAATTAACTTTTGTCGAAGTCTGGATTTCTTGGTAATATAATTTATATTCCTTTATTAGCTGTCGTTTTAAAAGCACCTTGGGATACGTCATTCTTTTGTATGAGTTTTCCTTTGAATAAATTGTAATTCGGTGGGTTGTAAGTATAATTATGAGAAACATCTAAAAAATTGTGTATAAACTATGTAAAATATAATTGTTTACATCAGATTAGTTACATCAGATTAGTTAACTCATTACATCAGATTAGTTAATATTAAACACTTGCTAACTTATATTGGGTAATTTTTCCTGTTTTAAACAATTGTTAAGGAGATGCGGAAAGTTTCAGTCGCATTTAATACAAAAAAAAAAAAAAAACTACACTGCTGGCCACTGTAAATGCAACACCCTGAAGGAAACATGCAAAGAACATGAAATTTACAACATGCATTAGCGGAGGTGAGATATGCAAATGATTAGAATTTCAGCGCAGACGCACATCACGCGCGCCTGTGGCGCCACTTCAAAGCGCTATTTAAGGCTTGGAGATTTCGACGATTTCAAGTTCGGCAATTGTGTTTTTCTTATTGTGGTTTTTCAAAAAACGATCAATTATGCCTCGTCGAAAACAGCGGTCATCTTTTGATCAAGTCTCCGAGTTCAACAGAGGAAGGATAGTGGCCTACCGAGATTGTGGATTATCTTTCAGGGAAATCGGTAGTCGTGTTGGACGAAACCAAACAACTGTAATGCGGATATGTGATCGTTGGATGCAGGAGGGTACGACGGACCGGCGTGTTCGATCGCATCCACCTCAGCGCAACACTTCCCGTGATGACAGGCAAATTGTGCGCATGGCAGTGACGGATCGCTCAGTCACATCACGAACCACAGCACAGCACATGCAGTCTGTAACGCATCATCCAGTGTCTGCGCGTACCATTCGACGCCGTTTACAGCAGAGTGGTCTGTCCGCAAGACGTCCATTGCTTTGTTTACCCTTGGCGCAGAACCACAGACGTCTCCGCCGCCAATGGTGCGATGACAGAAGGATGTGGACGGCAGAATGGAATGAAATTGTCTTTACTGACGAGTCACGCTTCTGTCTGCAACACCACGATGGTCACATTCGAGTCTGGAGACACCGTGAAGAGAGGATGCTGAACAGCTGCGTTATGCACCGCCACACTGGTCCTGCACCGGGTATTATGGTATGGGGCTGTATTGGATATCACTCTCGCACATCTCTAGTACGCATTGTCGGTACTTTAAACAGCCAGCGCTACATCTCCGAGGTGTTGGAGCCAGTTGTCCTTCCTTACCTTCAGGGCTTGCCCACAGCCATATTTCAACAGGATAATGCGCGACCACACGTGGCACGCATTGTCCAACGGTTCTTCGTCAATCGCCAGATTGAATTGCTTCCCTGGCCGCCTCGCTCCCCGGATCTTTCGCCGATAGAAAACATGTGGTCCATGGTTGCTCTACGATTCACCCAGGTTCCATCCCCAGCTGCCACAGCAGATCAACTTTGGCAACGTGTGGAAGCTGCTTGGTCTGCTGTACCCCAAGAACGCATCCAAAGTCTCTTTGAACCAATGCCGAGGCGTGTGGCAGCGGTGATCTCCAACAATGGCGGCTACTCTGGCTATTGATTTTGGCAGGAACCACACTTCACAGAGGTCTATAAATTTAATCATTTGATACTTAGTCAACATGTTATCTACAAAATAAATTTTGTTGTGATATCTCTTGTCTTTCTTGGTGTTGCAATTTGGGTGGCCAGCAGTGTATTTTGGAAAAGATGTTAAACTCAAGGGGATGGTGGACTTTAGAATTACTAAAAATCGTACAAAAATTAGAATTTTTTAAAATTTATAAAATATATAAATATTGGAATAAAATGCATTTAAAATGTGTAGCGAATAGAAAAATGAAAATTTGGTAGCTTTAGAAAAGAAAATATTAAAGGTAGGTCAAAAAACATCTTTTAAATGGTTTTTTCTCAAATCGAGTCATTTCCAGATTTCCAAGTCTGAAATTTTATAAAATTTATAATAAAGACTCCTGTAATACATCAAAATAAAGTTATATATCCATTTCATATTTCGACATCATTCAGATCATCAAAGTTTATCTTAAGTGTAGAAAAGTACAAAAAAATCACGAAAATTCAGAGTAAAACCTTAAAAATATTTCCTAAACATTAACTGTTCAACGAAAGCACAAAGTAATATACAACTATGTTTAAAATATATTTATAAAAAATATAAATGCAAAAAATTTAGGGGGAGGAGTTAAAAATTGTATCGCATTGTGGACTTTCAGCGAAGATTAGCAGTCTACTGCTGTATCTTGTTAAAGGAATACTGTATGTTAGTTTTGCTGTGTATAAAATCTCTGTTTTTTAATTGTGGTAACTGGCATATATATTTCATTTCTTGAATTCACTTGTAAAAATAACTCTTGGTACCACGAATTTGGTACAATACAGTTAGATAGTAAAGTTGGCTTCGTATTCAACGACAGCTCGGGCCTGTGAGGCATCTCTGACCAGGAGAGCTTCGTCTCTCTGGCACTCAAAAACCGATTATCTTCTCGTGGACTATTGGGGTCTTCTTTTATACTGTCAGCGAATTCAAAGGGATTTCTCTGGCGTTTGAAATCCTGGGAATTGTTCGAAGTTTATGGGATTCTAAATGTCACTATAGTGTCAAAAATCTCAAAAGCCCACGAACAACTTTGGGATTTATGCTCTCTATAACGTCGGAACCGCACATTACAAGAACTTTATGGCCTCTTATCCTAGAGTTTATGAGACCACCCAGATCAACAGTTCGCAGATAGATGACATGTTGAGGGGTAGGAACGGTGTATCAAATATAAATACTAATTTCCTGTAGCAATTGAGAAAGTGTCACACATTCTATAAGGCGGTCGCGTAAATTTGACCTGAGTCAAGTGACGAGACTGGAACACTTGACCCCACACCTCCAGAGGTAAATTTGTTTTTTCTCTTTTAACTTTCAATGTCAACACTTTTCTTTTAATCCCGAGAAAGGAAATGCAGCCACAAAAAAATATCCATACCGAGGATATGGAGCCCTACTCTCCGGTGCCTCGTTATCGTACCAAGTCAATATCATTGTCAAAGAGAAACTTTGTTCTGCGTACGTTTCAAAATGTTTCTAAACTCCACATTCCGGCTTGATAGACTTTTGTCAGGTGGGATTCTTTTCAACAAATTTTGTATTTAAGCCCATTTAGACCACATTTCTTAGAGCAGTGCAGTAGGGACTACATCCCTTATTTCCTCCTCACTTGAAGAAAGTTCCCCAGCCAATTATATGCTGCTGCTCCCTTTGAATTCCTACATTGCCTCAGTGCTGAGCTCTTCTTTGTGTTCTTCCGATAACTCTTCAACTAACTTCCAGACTCACCATGTCACGATGTTCTCCGCTATTAGTACAAAATTCAAAGTCCCTCGGTTTGAGCCACATTTCCGTCATGCAGAGATCAAACTACGCTCTTACTTAGGTATTCTTTTACCATGGTTCTCTCTCATTTCTGCTGAGTGGTATCACTAACCTTCTTCGAACTCATTATAACTTCTTGAACAAAAAAAAAGGAATTGTTCGAAATGGAAACAAAATTACATGGCGAAATATGTGGGTTTCTTCTTTCACTAACACATCATTGTTTATTGTCTTTATTTCATCCAGAGAGACGAGATTGCTGCATGCAGGTTCTCTCTCTCTCTCTCTCTCTATATATATATATATATATATATATATATATATAATATATATATATATATATATATATATATATATATATATATATATATATATATATATATATATATATATATATATATATATACACTGCTGGCCATTAGAATTGCAACACCAAGAATGAGAGCAAATAACAAAACTTTACTTATTGTTTGTACATATACAATATAGTAGGAAGAGAACATGATTAAATTTGTAGGCAATTTTGGGATATACAGAATCCGTAATTAGCACACACAGCTGCCGCCTCTGGCAGCTAAAATGGCTGTCACACGGTTAGGCATCGAGTCGAATAGCGCTTGGATAACAGAACGGGCAAGACATTCCATGCAGCTTCAAGTCTATGCCAAACTTCATCAATCGTAGTGGCTGGAGAGAGGTGTCAACCGAGTCTCACAGCAACCCCTGACCAGATGTTTTCAATGGGGGAGAGATCTGGAAAACATGCTGACGAGATCAACAGTCGGACACCCTCTGTGTCGAAGTAGGTCATGACACGAGAAGAAACATGTGGTCTTGCGTTAGCTTGTTAAAAGATTGCGTCTCCGAGGTCTCGAAGATAGGGAACAGACAACGGCCTTAAGATCTGAGAAATGTAACGCTGGCTGTTGAGATTACCGACGACCCGAAGAAGACGTGTTTATGTCGTCTACCCAATGACTAGCCATACCATCACACAAGGTGCAGGGACGGTATGACGATATCCTATGCTAGCACGTACCGTGCGTTTTCCTCGGTACCTCCAGACATAGTTTGCCCATCGTGGTGCTGCTCACAGAACCAGAACTTGTCTGAAAAGACATTAGCTCAAATTACCACCCAGTTTAATGACGGTGCCAGTCGTACAGTCAGTAAACGGACTGCAACGCTCGCTTCACCGTATGGGTTTCGGAAGCCGTCGACCTACGAGAGTACCATTGCTCTATACTCGTCATCGGGCTGCACGTCTTGACTGGGCAAGAGAGCACAGAGACTGGAGTGTAGAGAACTGGAAACGAGTAGCATGGAGTGATGAGTCTCGATTCCGACTACTTAACGCCGACGGGAGGCTGAGAATATGGTGTCAGGCTCATGAAGACATGGATCCTGCATGCCTGGCTGGAACCACTCCTGTATCCAGTTTTGTCGTTGGGAGTACCACTGTCGCCTCGCTTCCTTATGCTGCAGTGTCAAGGGAAGCGGCAATAATGGTCGCCATGCAGACAGTCCGTGATGATCCTGACGTCATCGCACTGTTCGTGTTGATACTTGTCGTGCTGCAAAGAAGCCTATTTTTTTACTCCAGGCCCATGATGTGGCTGTACGATCTTGTATGCCCGACCTGACAACATGTCTGTATTATCGGGCGTTAGTTGCGGGAGGCCGTTGAGATCCTGCATGGTGTTCAGTATGAACCCATTGATTCCATATTAGCATGACAGTCGTTAGATTACGACCAATAAAAAATGAAAAACGAAATTATTAAAAAATTTAATAATTATTTACACGGAACGAAAAACAACGATCACGGTAGGCTACGATCCTGACACTATCGAATTCAGGAAAGCGCTGGTAGCCGTTTCTCCTTCTTATACAAAGCATAACACGATCTTTTCGCAAACAACAAACATGTAAAATGCGATTTCCGAATGAGAAAACCGCTGCGTACCTTTCCTTTTGTTCAGAGTTTGAGATGCCGTTTCTTCCCCCCCCCCTGGCGTAGTTTGATTGAGCCTAAATGCTAATAATTTGCACATCCTAGCATCTTCTTTCTTTCAAGAAAACTGACGTTTGCATCATACCTCCTTCAGGTTTTTGCAATTTTAATGTCTAGCAGTTTATATATATATATATATATATATATATATATATATATATATATATATATATATATATATATATATATATATATATATATATATGTGTGTGTGTGTGTGTGTGTGTGTGTGTGTAATATACCGACTCCGTGGGAATGATGACCGGAGCCGGTATACCAAAACAGCAAAGATGAAAGTAGTCGAGGCTCGAGCAAAGGTGACGCTCATTACACTGAAAAATTTTTTATTAGGCGAAGACTGACACAACCTCTCGGTGCGGTTGAAATTGACGAAAGCTCTCCGAAATCTGACCGCAGAGTGTTTTATAAACATTTTAGGTGTCTCGCCATGTAATTCTGAATGTATGTAGCCATTGGCTGAACCCATGACTTTGATGTCAGAGGTGACGTATTATATTACGTAAAGATGCGAGAGAAGTTATATTTTTTAAGGTAACGCTACGCAGATCTATTTTCTTTAAAAACGAAAACGAAATCAATTCGAACACCTTAGGAAATTTAGAATAATCTAGGATTTGAACAGGCTAAAGGTGTTTTTAATGTTATATATATATATATATATATATACACAAAATAAAACTAAGAGTTTCTTCCTCGGTAATTGAGTGATCTATCACAATTTGGATTCCATTAGTCACATCACATATTATTAAATGTTATTATTGATGTTTATACTCTCTTTTAATATATAACTATTTTTCAACAATGTTACTTATTAATCTAATATTACCCATTCTTTTATGAAATCAATTACGTATATATATTATTTAATATCATATAATTTCTTTCAGCCACCTTTTGAAGCTGTGCTATACCCCTCAAGGAGGAATTGATTATTTTATTTACTTACTCTCTATTCAATCATCATTAACCTATTTCATACTCGAAACAAATCTTTAGCTGAGGAACATTATGCCCACGGCGAATGTGCTTCATTAAGTGATCATCAAAACCTCTAAAGACCGAATAATACTTTCTTAAATGCCCTAGGTATTTATAATTCCTTAAAAATAGCTTTTATCTTTACGCTATTAACCCTATTTTCACGAGTAGTATACTGTTGATAACTGTATTTCAAATTACACAATGATTATTTGAAAAACACATGGAAAATGAAAATAATGCAGAAGTTTGTGCAATGGTACTCAAGTTTTTAAGTCACGCGTTATCTTATATATATATATATATATATATATATATGAAATAATAATGTTCCATCTTTATTAATTAATTCCTATTCTAAATTTTCACGTTAAAGTTTGAATAAAGTACAGCCCCCTATTTCAAATTATGACCTAAGGATAAACGAACGAACCAGCTAATTTTTCCCATAACACACGTGCTAAACAGTAAGAACTACTTTGAAAACATGATGATTCAACCTTACCAATTTTTCTAGAAGCTTCCAAAATATCATACGATTTCTGACGCACGGAGTCAGATGGTCACCGATAACCAATTAGAAGTTTTTGTCCCCCTGGTGTACAAGGTCCTGAACCTTCGTAAAAGCGAGAGCAATTTCTCACCGCGGCTTTTATACGTAATTGTCCTCGTATATTGACTTTGTCCCGTCCATGCTCCATGTCATCTCCACACTCTTTTGACTTGTGTGCTCTATCGCCGTGCGCCGCGTCCTTTCTCAGTCCTTCAAGATGTAACGTAGCTAAATACTCCGGCAGGTCCAGAAGTGTACTTTTATGCGTGCTGTAACTTACTTCAAAACGCCATTGTGTGTCCGGAATAAAGACAGTTAAAAAAATCTGTGGAGATTCCTTTCGACACGACTACAAAACGAATACCTACAGCTTCTGAGTATTATATATATATATATATATATATATATATATATATATATATATATATATATATATATATATATATATATATATGTATATATATATATTTATATATGTATATATATATATATATATATATATATATATATATTTATATATATATATATATATATATATATGTATATATATGTATGTATATGTATGTATATATATGTATATATATGTATATATATATATATATATATATATATATATATATATATATATATATATATATATATATATATATATATATATATATATATATATAGATAGATAGATAGATATACACAGGTGGTTTTCAAAATAATGGAAACACTTAGGAAAAACATGAAATTCTTTATTAATATGACATAAGACTATCTATGGCATTTCCTACCACCTGGATTCACTAAGGAAGTGAATTATGCAAGTCATGAGTAGTGATTAAGGGAATATTATACCATTCTTTATGGATAAATCGTCACTGTTCCTGTAGAGATGCCATTACTGGATATTGATTCCTGGCTCCGTTCCCTAAAGCAGACCACAGCAATTCGATGATATTGAGGTTTAGGGACTGTGCGGGCCGGATAAGGTGTTTGACTTGGTCTTTATGTTCCTGAAACCCCGACCTGACACGTCGAGCTGTATGGATCGGAGCATTATCACTGAGAACGCCATCTCCTACAGGAAACAATTTTTGCACCATAGGGTGGATCTGGTCGGCTAAAATTTCGACATTTATGGAAGTGTTTCTTATTCCTTAATAAACAACTTTAGGGACCAATATTTTTTATAGAATATATTGTATACATTAATCTACTCTAAAGTAGCAGTAATGAAACTATGGGCATCAGGCTCTTTGGGGGATAGCGTAAGATGTCGAACCTTGTAGACCGTGCAGAAGGGCAAATTGTTGAAGCGCTTGTAATTAGAGTATCTGTTTTACCGAGCTATGATATCGGAAGTCATACAGCTTTCACGGCATACAGAGTTCACGGAAAGACATCCTCTGTGAAACAGAATAGTGGACGAGAGGGAAAGCTAGGTGAAAGATACCAGTCAATCTCCCGTTTGGGGTTACAGTAGATCTCTTTTTCAAAGCATGAGATGGCCACTGAAACCCTAAAAAATTTCCTCTCCATGTTTGACAGCTGGCATGAGACAAGCATGATAATACGCTTGTGTAGGTGTTTTCAGACATGCGCACGTCCTGTTGCAGGGGACAAAGTGCACAATGATTCGTCTAACCAAATGTCAAATTTCAACGTATCACTCGACCAGGATTTGTGCTCGTGGCACCACTGTAGAGGACGGTTTGCTTTCACATCTGTTACAAGTGGATTGGGAATTACTACTCTGCCGTAAATGTTTTGTTTCTGAAGTTTACTCTTACCTGTAATGACTGGTACTGGAGCCAGCAGATTCAAATGGAGCTCTACGGTCACTTTGGCTGCAGTTGTCTTCTTTTTTGATGCCACAGTCCGCTTCAACACCAGTCAGTCTCTTTCACCTAGCTTTCCCTCTCGTCCACTATTCTGTTTCACAGAGGATGTCTTTCCGTGAACTCTGTATGCCATGAACTCTGTATGACTTCCGATATCATAGTTCGGTAAAACAGATACTCCAATTACATGCACTTCAACAATTTGCCCTTCTGCACGGTCTACAAGGTTCCACATCTTACGCTATCCCCCAAAGAGCCTGATGCCCATAGTTTAATTACTGCTACTTTAGAGTAGAATAATGTATACTCTATATTCTATAAAAAAATATTGGTCCCTAAACTTGTTTTTTAAGGAATAAGAAACACTTCCATAAACACCACTAATATTGATGTGTTTCCATTATTTTGGTAACCACCTGAATATAATGTTTATTTGTATAATTTTTTTCTTATCAATATGTAATAACCTAGTAAGCTATCATGTCAGTAAATCCAATAGTGTTAGTACATAACAAGCTTAAGAATAAATACATAAGCGTTTATTTAACTGGTAAAAACATTGTGTTTCACAATGAAGAAAGTATTAATTCGTTATTAAAGTTTTATTAAGCTGGTATTATGATTATGTGTATTATAAAAGAGGATATATTATATATATGAAGGGTATATTCACAGAATGTTTCATTTAAAGAACGACGTCTCATAAGATGTTACTCATCTAATGTAAATAAGACAAGAAGAAACTAAAGTTAATCCGAATCGTTTGAAAACACTTTGATTCCAATGCGTCAAATGGACATAAAAGTATCTCGTCTTATAACAATTTATTCATTGTTGGAAATCCAACCCAAAAAAGAAATATTTCAGGATGATTATATAAACGTTTGGGAAATTGTATTATTTCGACTGAGGCTACGAATTACAATCGATTTTAAAATAACATTTTCTTTCCATTTCATAATCTTTTTTTTTTATTCTATACATTTTTCAATGACTTTTATTTTTTTGGTTTCCGATTTATTTTCCATTCGCAGTATCGGGGAAAAAATGACACGCACCAAAAAGTTGTAATCAAGGTGAAAGGATAGTTATAAGAAGAAAACCAATACACATTGTACTAACGATTTTAAATTACTAATTAGTAAATTATTTTAAAAGCTTTCATTCCTATGCATCTCTCTATTCTAAAAGAAAGTAACTCCCGCTGCCACCGCCGCTGTCAAAAGCTTGTCACGCTATCTCCTTCGAAACCGCTGGGGGTATGGGGTCGAGAGCGATATCAATGGATGCAGAAAAATGGGGGGAACAAAGTTAGACATGTCTCATGTTCGTCGGACTTTAAGTTTTTTTTCTTCTAAATTTTATGTTTTGTGGGAAAATATTGACTTTTTCATCTTCACATTACGATAACTCGCCAAAAAATGATCGTAGAATTTTGATCTTTTCACAATCTAAGACTACAGACATTTGTCTTTCAAACTAGACCTCATTTGTTTAAATATAGTTTAAAACAGGCTAATATTTTCATCAAAAAATGAAACACAGTTTTTCAAGAAATATCGTCCCCTATGTGGATATAATATCGATGCTCCTCGAGTTTTTATCTTACAAAGAAAATATTTACAGCATCCAGAATCTGAAATCTTTCTTATTCATATAAACCTCATTTCAAGTCTCTATCTTACAATTTCGATTTTTAATTGGATTTTATAGCTGATAATTCAACAGTGATGAAAAGCCCTTCGCATAAGGGTGACAACAGTAAATGGATGGAAGCTGTTATATTGTCCCAGAACCACCCCTATCTATGTCGTTATTAGCCCTAACAGAGGAAAGATGTAAAAATAATTTAAAAGAAACTAAAATCAAATTCAAAATTATTCCTACCCACCCTCAAGCGGTCTCAAAAAGCCTAAAATAATTAAAATTGGACAATAATTAGTATATTATTCATACCAAAACTCAAATTCACGATTCTAAAACAAATGATCTCTGTTGCCACTTTCATTTTAGAAGTTCATTTGTTCAGTTTATTATTATTATTTTTTCAAAAGGGAAATGTATCTTTATCAAAATGAATACTTCATGCGCGAGCATTATTTTTATACTGAATTCTTAAAATTTGTTTGACTCGTATGAGAAGCAGAGAGTGGCAACAAAGGTTAAACTCTCAAACACTGTTCTTGAAAGTTACCTGACGTCAAGAAACGTTTGAAATTTATATTCCTCTATTTATGTAACCTCTTATACAACCCCTGTTATTTTCTATTTTGTCAGACGCCAGATTTCAGGGATCCAGTCAATCAATGCAAGAGTTCAGGGGTCATATGAGTATACCTCCATTAGGTTATAAATAGGCGTGCCTCAAGGTACATGTGCGATTCTGGGATTTGTCATTGCCTCAAGAAGTTGTAGCAGATTGTCAATAAAATTTTATTTGCCGATTTGAAGAACGGATCTGTATTTTGACTACGACTACTTAGTTCCCCGCTGCGGCATGTTGGTTCCGGTCATTAAAGCAATGTGCCGGACCGGTATGTTACACACATATATATATATATATATATATATATATATATATATATATATATATATATATATATATATATATATATATATATATATATATATATATATATATAACTCATGGCACAACAGTCCGAATTGCTTTTCAGCATTGTGAACCAAGGCCTGCGGTGCTCATCTGCGCTTTCATGAGCGTGGGCTAGGGGTGCCATACACTATATGTCTTTGTCAGGTGGTCAACCTGACGCGGAATCCCAGAGTTAGTTCCCAGGCATTCATGGACCTCATTTTATTGACCCACTCAAGGGTTGAAAGGTATGAATCGACCTTGCCCAGTCGCAGGATCGAACCCTGGACCTGTGGTGTGATAGCTTGACGCTTTTAACAACTAGGTTACTGGGTGTTATTGGCATTTTTTACGATATTCAATATTAACTAGCTATAAATAAAAAGTTTGTACTAAATTAATCACAAATTATTTGATATATCATTTTTAAAAAAATGGACTTGTACCACTTTCAAGATAAACGGTCAATATAATTAATTCGCCATTTTATTTAGCATGCAACTGAGCATTTATTCAATCTTTCCTTATTTTTCTACTGTACAGGTAATATAATTATTGAAAAAAAATTATACATACTCAATGTGATAGTTAATGGCACAGTAAATCAAGCCGAGTTTAACGTATGATTTTGTATATTTTATTCCTATGTTTTTAAAACAAATTCAAAATATATTTGTTCACCCACTGAATAATCCATAATCCTTTTTCATTTATCACCATTGATAATGTTGCACGAACCGTCATTTGAAATAATTATCTATCACTTAAAATCACATATATACCTTTAAAACCTTCTCCGAAATATGCAGAATCCCTTGAGTGATAATCGATTATTTTCTCAGACTGTCTCGTACGCATCACCATTAAGCTATCGCAGACAACAGACAAATACCGAACAATAACAGCTCACGCCAACAGGGAACATTCTTCATTGATTGCTTATCAAATCGTCTGCATTTCTCATAACGCTTTCTTTCCAGTCACAGCAATTTATTATTTCTTGAACGTCATTTCTTGTTTGCACAGATTTAACCGTTATAGATTACTTATATTCTGCTAAATAATGTCTCTTAAGCTAAAATACACTTCGCTCTAATAATTCAACAGTTTATTCGGTTAGGAGGAGATATCTCAATATTTTAACTATATTTAGTTTATTGCAGATACAGTGACTACCCTGCTCTCCTGTGTAAAGCACCAATAATTTTTCGTATAATTGATTAGAAGTGATGGATACACACATTTCCCCGTAGTATAACTACAATGTATTTCCGACAGGAAGCTTTCATTGCTTGTCACAATTATTTATTTTTCTATGCTTGCCATTCTGGTATGCACAAATATTAATATTTATAGTATCTGCGCTTAAAGTCGTTTTGCTATTCAACGAAAATGCTAACTAACTTGCAAAACACTAATTTGCTAATCCTAGTCGCACTCGCACCTTTAAGATGATGTTATATGTTGATTTATTATTTGTTTTTAGTCTTGATGCAAGCAAAAATTTATATTTTAGTGAGTAGCATCCTCAAAATCGTAGATTTTTTGTTTTTGTTGTCTCTAATATATCCTGGTCAAATATAACTAAAAATAAATTTTTCAACAGAGCTTGATAATTATATATATATAATAGCCGTTGTCTCTGTATAACACTTCCGGGCTGTACTCATCTTTGAATTGAAGCCCTCAGTAAACAGCCGGTTAGGCTTAATTTCAATTTCAGATGTGGATCAGAATTTTTTCTTACCTAAAAACTAATATCTTCTCCATCAAATCACGTTTGTTCAGCCTATTTTTCTATAAAACATTCAGAATTTAAAAAATTGGATGCTTTTAGCTGTATATTTAACAGTTTTTAAAAATCTGTTTACTTTTGCGATGAATTCTGAAAGTAAACAAACTTGAATGTGAATGAATCAAGTAGCTCAAGTATTCATATCGCATAGTGAGCTGTAAAAAACTGGATGGCAGTCTACTACTCCAATCGCATGCAAAACTAAATAAAAAATAATGAAAGGATTTGCTTTTACAAGGTGTGGATTAAATGCAATATTATTAGATAATTCGGGATATTTTTAATTTTCATATACTTTTTCCATTATGACGTCATTATTAGTATCATGACGTCAAAATGACGGGTTACCTTCTAGTTATAGGAAGAATGTGAACAAAAAATAAACAGAAATCAAGCACTCAGGGCTCTACGCACCATAAGGCAAGATTCTGTAGTACTGCCGGAACTAAACCAGGAATCGAGTAACCGACTGGTCTCGTCATCAGGGAGTCTAACCAAATCAGTTACCTCAAGGGGAACTTTCTGAATAAAATGCAGGTTTAAGCAAAAGACCTCCCAAGGCCCCGAGATCTCCATTGAAGCAGATAGTAAAAACAATGAAATAATTACAAGATAAAAAGAACTTCTTATATACTGTAAGGACTTCGCCAAAAATCAAGACTGACAGCCTTTAATATTTACATAATGCTTTGTTGGCATTCTAGATTAAATATAGGCTAATTTACAAAGATTACAATTTATACATAATCTAAAGGAACCTCCTGGGTTCAGGATGTCATTAGGGCAAACTGATCCATTCACGTTCTCTCTGGCACCCGACCGTCTCGGCGTTCGCAGCAAAATGCCTCACACATTTCTGGAAAGTTGCAACTGCCTTTCTTCAGCTTCTAGGTGACGAGTATATCCTCGCTCATCTCCATGGGTGGTCGAAGCGTGCTCCCTTTGAACTCTCTCAAAACCCGCCTTCAGAATCATCCCGTGACATCCGTTAAGTGGCTAGGTGATTATCCATGGACTGGCTTTGTCTGTAAACAGGGATATTTCTAAAGGTGACTGCCTCTTAAGTGTCCAGCAGGCGACCCGGTGTCTGCAACAATTTGTTGACAAAGCGACTGTCACCGATGAATAGAGAAAATTTATAACGGACGTGTGCCCGTTACGCTGCTCTCAGGAATCCCGCGTGGGAAAAGAACGTTAAGTCATTACAATACCATGTTTTTAAATTTTCTGTTGAATCATATAAACTTGACTATTCTATGTATTAATAAATACTTTTTAAAAATTTTTGATGAACTATCCCATCAACTTGAAAGAAATTGAAGTTAATCGGAAGTTAACTTCCGTTTAAATTTTTTCCCCTTCCCGGCCGATAGATGGCTGCACCAGTCTACAAAAAAAATTAACTGAAAAAGAATTTGAAATCTGCTTAAATATGGCTAAAGGTATTAAAATAATGCATTGTCATCGTGTTCTGAGCTATTCTAAAAGTTTCAAACGTCTAGTTAGTCTGGAAGTTAGTTCAAAATCGATTGCAAGATTTGTACCGGACAAACAAGCAAACACACACATACACACACAAATAAACAAGAAAGCGAGTTAATTAAAACATGGTAAAAGAAGGACAACTTGCACTTAGGGCTCAACGCACCATATATATAATTACACATGCAATCCTAAAGAACACAAATGAAATATAATAATATAAACAATTCAACACAAACAAAAAAGTTTATAAAGCGGGCATAGACCGCCAAACAAATTAAATGAAAACCTACTCTAGCGTTGACAACTCTTCTGGTCAAATGGCGCTAGACCAGTCCATGAGCCCATAAATTCTATGTAGATCTATTAAAATGCGAGGATCGCTAATAAACGCCTCCCTAGTTAAATTTAACCCCTTCCTTCTCTCTCCCTTAAAAATTACGGTGTGGTTTCGCCCTCTGTTTCTTGTGCCCATGATATTTCCGTGGTGGAGTGTTCAAAAGTAACACACCAAAATGATCAATGACAATGCATTTCATTTACCCTGAATTTTTTTTACTTCTTATTTTACATACTAGATGGCAGTACCAGTCTATTTATAATGTAATTGGGAATGGGTTTTTTTTATACTAGATTTGACAGATCGAGAAATGAATGGAATCCTCCGGAAAATATAGGCACTTTTTTTACAGTTTTCTTGAAAATTATACGATCGTTAAGGGGTTAAGCAAGTCAGAATGGGGGCCAAAGGTAACCAAACGGAAGCGCGTCGGCTTCCGGTACTGAGGGTGCTAGGATAGAATCCCGACAAGCGCCGTGAAATACCTCCGTGTCTAGGCCAGATATGGGCACGTTAAATCAAGACCGGAGAGTCCTTCTATGAGGTCAGTACGAGGAGAAGGTACGAACCCCATAGATGTCACCCCTGGGGTTGCTCGATCTAAATAGAGGTGGTACCTGGCTAAATCGAACCCTTGTGGTGCAAATATATAAACTGAAACAGCACTCCCCAGCCTGAAGCCTATATGAACTTGGTCTGGAACGTCCGACCAAGCGACATCATTAACAACAACAACAAGTTAGAATGTGACCAGGAGTGGCCTGCTCAGTATGACACCTTTTTCTACTGGGAAAAGCTTTGTTATGTTGATCCAATTTTAGGCAACTCAAGTGGCCACTGGCAAACTTAGTCATTCATAATAATCATTGTTACGATGGTTTACTGTGATTGGCAGAGAGCGCTCTTTTACGAGATCTCGTTGTCCTTTTTACGTGTATTACGAGTCAATCTAAGAATATCTGAATAAATGTGGTCGTCTATTGACAGAGCTCTCGTTAACTTATTTTCTGTGGAGTTTTAATTCGAGTAATTCAATTGTTGTGATGGTCATCGTGAGCAATTATAATTAGTAATCATTCATAATAATTTAATAATCATTAATAACGATCGTTCATCATAATCATTGTACGTTGATTTATGTGAAAGGTAGTTATAGAATTTCGCAGATATGTATCAAAGAGCAAATCATTTCCTTTTATCCAACAGAATTTGGATTTAAGATTGCCATTCTCCCTAATCTAAAGCCATTCTTAATGTGATAATAAGTAGCACCTTTCCATAGAAAATCATATTCATTCAATCTTGTGATTTTAGATAATATTTATTATTTAACTAACTCACGTTTACCACTTCTAGGTGTTTTAAAATGCTGCTAACCATACTGGATTCACTCACTTATTGACAACTACATAAATCAGGTGTATCCAACCATTTAGCTTACTTGGGGCACATTGAAAGAAGACGAATTGCTTTTGGCCACACAAAAATATACCTAACATTAAAAATAGTTAATGAGTAAAATAAGTATAATATATAGTTAACGTATTTCATTATAAATTTTATTTATAATTATAAAGATAACTATAGGAGTCATTCTAGTGCATCAATATAGGAAACTAAGGCATGAATATCTGGGCCAAATGAAGTGGTTGCAATTCTCAGGGAGTTCTCTAAAGATTCATCCGGTATTTTGGTTCAAATTTGACTCTCAGTTTGCTTCACTCTTGAAAATAGTTGTTCACCGATGCACGTGCTTCCAAACATTGATGACATGAATAATGCATGACTATGCAGCGAGGGATATTTATCTCTGGGCATATATGATTTATAAAAGTCAAACAAAGAGACTTCATCGAATTTCTCTTTATATTGGGTTTAAGATTACAACTCTGTGCATTCCATTTGAAAATTTGCTGGCAGCATATCTATATCGACAGTAAATGGAGTAGCAAATATGCAAATTAATTGTTTTTTTTTGCCAAAAATGCCTCGGTTCTAGTGTTAATCCTACAAGTCCCTCTTTTTTGCCTATCATAGCTGGGGCACCAGTTACTATACCAGATATATTAGCAGGAATTAATGAGAATCGTGCGCGTCGTCAACGTTTTCTTCCCTGCTTCATATAAATCGCTCGAGGTTGTATTGTCTTTTAATGGTACTAACTAAGCCATTTCTTCAGTTACAATAAACTCGTCATTTATCTATATATATAAAACAGTTCCGTAACTGACTCATTCATTCACTGACTGACTGACTGACTGACTGACATACAACGCACAGACCAAACCGCTGGACCTAAAGGGCTGAAATTTTGCATGGCGATTCTTCTAATAGTGTAGGGGTGCACTAAGAAAGATTTTTCAAAAATTCTTCTTAGATTTTTTTTAATTAAATTTTTAAGCTGTTTTTTAAACTTTTTTTACGTTTGCATTTAAAATAATACATTGAGGGTTATAAAATTTATATCACGAGAAAGATCATAAAGATTCCTTCAAAATGAAATTTTTTTCGAATTTTTACCTCCATTTCCTGATTTTTGGTGAATTTTTAAAGATTAATTTTTAGAATTTAATTTATTAAATGCTGATCACGTGATTTCTTTTTCTGGTACTTTCAATAAATTTATCATCACGTGCGTAACAACTAAATAGACAAAAAAAATATTTTTTCTCTTTCTAATGCAGAAGACGATTGGATATTATCCAAAAAAAATGCATATCCCTTACGATTTTTTTATAAATATATCTATATAGATAGATGTATATTTTACATCAATTGTATACATTGATCATCGCATTTATTATAAATATATATATTTATTTTTTGGCATAAATTGCATACGTTGACCGTTGTATTTAATTTGAATGTACTCCGTAGCGAAGCGCGGGTTTTCAGCTAGTACCTCTAATAAAAATGGCAAAATTAGACATGTCAGTAGCATCAGTGCTTTCATCCATCGACAGAGAGTAAAACTTAAAACTAGAAGCTTTACTTTTAATACCGTTTTCGATATATTTCCCAAGTTCATCAATTCTCCTGGAAATAGCTTGATGAAACAAAATGTGCGAGTACACTCTCTAACAATATTTATAATGGCCTGGTTTGGGACTGTATTCATAAGATCATGGAAATTGTGTGTTCATGATGTTTAATTTTTTTATACTAATTTTAATATCATTATAAATATGAAACGTTAAATGTGTTAAAACTTCACATTTAATTTTTGTAATGAAATTAATATGCAGAAATTGCATACGGAATTATGTATAGAATTAAAGATATTTCAAATGCTGCATTGTCGATTTGTTGAATGAATAAAGCGGGATCTGTAATGGCCGTCTCCCATGATCGCCGAGGTGGACTATTGATATTTTATTTTCGCTTTGAGCTCTCTCTCCGGGCCGCACTAATACTTGCTTTGGACCGCATGCGGTCCGCGGGCGGCGTATTGGACATCCCTGACTTAAACAGTGATAATCAAATAAAAATGTTATTTTCAGATAACCTGAATTTTCTGCACATTTATGAATTTCGTCCGCCAAAGGAATTGAAGAGCGTTTGAAGCACGCTAGACCAGTTTTTCCCCAATTAATTTACATTTTAAAATATTATTTGGGTTTTCTTTTTAAACGAAAAATGCCCCAAGGTGTAAAATTTGTTTCTCTATTACGGAGTTCTTAAAAATCTTTCAATCCAAGTTAGGGTTAACATTGAAGGTTAACATTGAAGTGAGCGAATCCTATAGGATTAGTACACAGCAACCTTAAAGAATTTTGTTTAAAACCCGGAGATAAAAAGTACTCCTTATATAAATCATTTAGTATATAGAAAGAAAAAATTATAAATATTAAAATATTCAACATTTTCCAAAAATTCCTAAATATTTCGATTCTTAAACCTTTAAGATTAAATATGAAACTTTTTAAAACATAACAAAAATTATATGTTAAGAATTTTATTGAAAATGGATCTCTTGCCTCGATTGAATGATTAATTAATTAAAAATTTTCAAATTCATGACATTCTCTCCCTTTGTGTACGTAGGAAACGTAACTGTTTTTATTTACCCCGAGCTTCATATAATTATAAAACTGTTTAAAACACAACAATAAAGTATCTGTTGAGAATTTAATTGAAAATGGATCTCTTGTCGCGACTGAGTAATTAATTATTTAAAAATTTTCAAATTCATGACATTCTCTTGCTTTGTGTATGTAAGAAACGTAACTGTTTTTATTTACACCCCGTTTCATATAAATATAAAACTGTTTAAAACAGAACAATAAATTATCTGTTGAGAATTTAATTAAAATTTAATATCTTGTCGCGACTAAGTGATTAATTAATTAAAAATTTTCAAATTCATGACATTCTCTCGCTTTGTGTATGTAGGAAACATAACTGTATTTATTTACACCACGTTTCAAACTTACGACTTGTTTACATTTAGCACACGCTTTCCTGTACTTATCACTTAAAATTTTAAATTCGGCTTGGCACTTCGTTACGTCGTTCACAATAGACTGCAAACATTATCGATACCGTTTCAAAATATCCCTGCGACAGTAATCGACTGTTTCCTAAAATCCATCATGTTCATCATCATTAAACTATCAGACGCTTTAAACAAAACTTGATCAATAGCCTATCGCACCCCGAGAGAGTATGCTTCATTAGCTGCTCACCAAGCTTTCGTAATTTCTCATTAGGTTTAATAGAGGCTAGTTTGCATTTCTGTAATTTATTACCTTTTGTTTTCTCCTCTGCACCGTAAAATTTAATTTGTAAATTAGTATCTGAATATCTTTCCTCACAACGTTTGTTAGCAGTTAAACACTGTGTCTTCCCTATGTGCTTGCAAGTTCTTCTGAGTTCTGTAGCGTTTTTCCTATTCTTATCCCTTCAGCGTTGCACATAGTGCAGCGACCCTTTCAACCTTGATAATTCCTTTTGTAAACAACTTTTTTTTTCTTTTTTTTTTTTTTTTTTACAAACTGAAAATAATAATTCTGCGTTTTTTGACAAGATATAAAATGTTGATAATATTGAGGTATATTTAAAATTAAAGGCAAAAGAATGCAGATACAATCGCCTTATTTCAAAACTGTCCGGTTTATTGGATCTAAGGACAACTTGCGAATGGATTGTTATTATGTCCAAAAACCTAAAAACGAATGAGATTGCCCATCTTCGTGATATGCGGGATACCGTTTAATAGCAGCACATTTGATCTACTACACAAACCCCTTCTTTTATCGTATTGAAATCCAGTATAATCGGTGGTTTAGCACGGTAAAATCATGACTAACAATGAATAGAAAGGAATACAATGGTCATAATATCAGACCAGCATTAGATAGGGTGTAGCTATTAATAGAAACTTCTTAGAACATCCAAACCTTATATGCAAAAACAGACCATTCGAAATTAGGAAAATGTTGCACTCTGTACACGGGCGCGCCCGCTTTAGGGTTAAATGGGTTTTGACATGAAATTTCTTTTTTTTAAAATTATACTCATCTTGTATGTAGTTTAAAGGGCGAGGAAGAATTTCCTTAGAAGCAGTTATTTATGAAAAAATCTAGCCAAATTTATAAAGGTTTGGTCTGGTTTGGAGCGCCCCGGTCAGGCACGTGCTACACGAGGGCTAATTCCACCAGGACCTACTGCTTAAAGCCGATAATGCCAAGAGTGGGCTCGAACCCACAGACTCAGGTACCGAAAGCCAGCGCCTTAGCCATTCGATAAACGTCCGTCCCAACTTTATGAAGAAAAAACTGTATATCCTGTACCATTTCCGCCACCCTGTCTATAGGATATGAAGAAGTCAAGCGGGCTCGAGGTAGCCTTGTGGTAGTGAGTTGGCTTTCGGTGCTGAGGGTGCTCGGATCGAATCCAGACACGCGCGCCATTTATTACCTCCACGTCTAGGCCGGATTTTGGCACGTTAAATCGTAGACTGGAAAGTCCATCTATGAAGCTTAGAGAGGGTGGGGAAGCGTACGATCCCCCCAGATGTCGCCACTGGGGGGGGGTGCTCGGTCAAAATTGAGGTGGCAACTAGCTAAGACGGATTAGACCCTTTTGGTGCTATATAAACCGGAGTCGCATACTTCAGCCCGAAGCCTATATGGACCTGGTCTGGAACTTCAGCCAGGTGGCATTAGAAACAACAACAACAACAACAGACTACATTAAGAAAATAATTCAGGATTAACAGCGACTTTGGTGGAGAGAGTTGTTTTGTTTACTAAGAGCTGAGAACCCAATAGATTTTAAATCGACGAGACGGGGAGGATTTGCATTAGCGTGAGATTTTATTTGATGCTCTTTGGACGGTTTAGCCTTTATGGGATTTCAAAGTGGACTAAAACTTATATGAGATATCTGAGAGTAAAGACTTTCGAGTGCTGTATAAACCAGTGTCCTGCAGGGTCCAAATTTCACAAGATAATGAATTAAATCACCAATAATTGGCATAATCCAGTAGTTAGCTAAATAATAAAAAGAGGCGGACATGTCTACATAGAGATCAATCTTATTTAAATGCTGAACTAAAGATGGTTTATTTTCAGGCAGCTTTAGTTAATATTTCAATACAGGGGTTCCTAACCTTTATCCTACAGGGACCCCCTTTCACATTTTTCTCTATAATATACAGCATACAACAGAATTATAATACTAATAGCTGCACATAAAACACTCAAAGTAAAACAATTTTACTAAGATATTATTTTTTCGAAAAATATTGCTGTGAAAAAATTAGTAACATGTACTTAACTTTAGGTAGAAATTGTGTAAACATAATAGATATACGTGTATACAAAATTTTAGCAATTTGTGACCATTAGTTTTGAAGAAAGAATGCACACAGGTTTGAAAATAACAGTTTTTAGAAAAAGCCATTTAAAGTTTAAAGTATCCAAAAATTACTTTACTAATGGCTTTATACATTTGGCCATAAAAACTATTCTAAATGTAGTATCGACTTCATTTTTTTAAAAAGATTCATTTCATTCCATACTTTAAAATTTAATCATAATAAAAAATTGAGTTTGTTGAAGGTTTTAAGGTGATCTCTCCCCTTTAAGGTCCAGTGGAATTCCTCAGTTCTGCCTAGAGTTGGTATAGAAATAAAAGCCGACGGCGGCATTCGACACATATACATAAGCGTCATGACATTCAACTTTTATTGCGTGGATCACTCCGCCCTATGCAAATATGTATTTATACTACATATTTAAAGGGATATTATTATCTAATGATTACATTCCTAAAAAAATTTTTTTTTAAACAGAAAAATTTATCATCTACCCCCAATAGACCCCTAGAATACTATAGACCCATTTTAAACTTCCATCGACCCCCAAGGAGTGCACCTGAACCCCGTTGGGAATCCCTGTTTCAATATATTAGTATTTTTGATTTCGATGATCGGAATTAACAATTCCTGTGTATTTTCAGCGTATACTTGTTCACCGAAGAAGCTGCGGTTGACAACAAATTTGGGTGATTTCCGAACTTATCTTTATTTTCCTTCGGATTAGATCCATATTCCCCTTCATAGCACATTTTCAAAGGAATACAGTTTTGTTCATTAATAAAAGCTTCCTCTAGAAACCGACATATGGCAATAAATATATGCAAGATGAACAGATTTAACATCTAAACTCATAAAACTTGTATATGAGTATACTTGTATAGCGTATACTTGTTTACCGAAGAAGCTGCGGTTGACAACAAATTTGGGTGATTTCCGAACTTATCTTTATTTTCCTTCGGATTAGATCCATATTCCCCTTCATAGCACATTTTCAAAGGAATACAGTTTTGTTCATTAATAAAAGCTTCCTCTAGAAACCGACATATGGCAATAAATATATGCAAGATGAACAGATTTAACATCTAAACTCATAAAACTTGTATATGAGTATACTTGTATAGCGTATACTTGTTTACCGAAGAAGCTGCGGTTGACAACAAATTTGGGTGATTTCCGAACTTATCTTTATTTTCCTTCGGATTAGATCCATATTCCCCTTCATAGCACATTTTCAAAGGAATACAGTTTTGTTCATTAATAAAAGCTTCCTCTAGAAACCGACATATGGCAATAAATATATGCAAGATGAACAGATTTAACATCTAAACTCATAAAACTTGTATATGAGTATACTTGTATAGCGTATACTTGTTCACCGAAGAAGCTGCGGTTGACAACAAATTTGGGTGATTTCCGAACTTATCTTTATTTTCCTTCGGATTAGATCCATATTCCCCTTCATAGCACATTTTCAAAGGAATACAGTTTTGTTCATTAATAAAAGCTTCCTCTAGAAACCGACATATGGCAATAAATATATGCAAGATGAACAGATTTAACATCTAAACTCATAAAACTTGTATATGAGTATACTTGTATAGCGTATACTTGTTTACCGAAGAAGCTGCGGTTGACAACAAATTCAGTTGATTTCCAAACTTATCTTTATTTTCCTTCGGATTAGATCCATATTCCCCTTCATAGCACATTTTCAAAGGAATACAGTTTTGTTTATTAATAAAAGCTTCCTCTAGGAACCGACATATGGCAATAAATATATGCAAGATGAACAGATTTATCATCTAAACTCATAAATCATCTGAAAGTGGTATAAGGGCAGATCTCGTCTCTGAATTTTTGCTGCAAGGAAGATCAGCCTCCCATTCTTTTTCCATATAGAATTCGTATAAAATAGTACAAACCTAACAAGGCGCAATTGATAATTAATTGTAAATGTCACTTTAAAATACCAATAAGTCACAAACTCCTGTCCCAGTGTCAAGGAAAGATTTAATATTTTTCTAAAACTCATATTCTTGAATTCTTTTAAAACTAGAAGGTAACCCGTCATTTTGACGTCATAATTCTAATAATGACGTCATAATGGATAAAGTATATGAAAGTTAAAAAATATCCCGAATTATCTAACAATATTGCATTTAATCCACACCTTGTAAAAGTGAACCCTTTCATTATTTTTTATTTATTTAGTTTTTCATGCGATTGGAGTAGCAGACTGCCATCCAGTTTTTTACAGCTCACTACGCGATATGAATACTTGAGCTACTTGATTTATTCACATTCAAGTTTGTTTACTTTCAGAAGTCATCGCAAAAGTAAACAGATTTTTAAAAAACTGTTAAATATGCAGCTAAAAGCATCCATTTTTTTTAGTTCTGAATGTTTTATAGAAAAATAGGCTGAACAAACGTGATTTGATGGAGAAGATATCAGTTTTTAGGTAAGAAAAAATTCTAATCCACATCTGAAATTGAAATTAGGCCTAACCGGCCGTTTTTTTACTGAGGGCTTCAATTGAAAGATGAGTACAGCCCGGAAGTGTTATAATAGAGAGACAACGACTATTATATACATAATTACATCCTTGTGGGTCATTGTTGCACCACTTAGAAAGTTAACTAATGGGCTTAATTATCATGGAAGTACTTATATTGGAAAAATATAAATAGACCCTAATGCCAAAGAAAAATTAAGTTTTGAACAAGCTAACGATGCCATATGTTTCAGCGATAAAACTAAATAGAAAAAAAATAGCTAAACATTTTATAGATAAAAAAACTCAAAGTTTTCTAGTTTTGCAGAAAATATATTAATTTTTAAAATCGCTGAAAAGCACCAAAAAAATATTTCATTATTGAATCATAATACAAAACTACAAACTGTTATCAGAAATCGTTTTAAGCATTTATAATGGTATCGATACCCCTGATAGAGTAATCGATTACTCGGAAAACCCCATCATCGTTAAATTACCGCACACTTTAACCACTTCTCTAACAATGGCCTCTCTTTAGGTTGGATAATGCGCTTCATTACCTGTTTATCAAAGCTTTTGGATCACTCCATTACACCTAATCAAGGATCTTCTCTTCCTATAATTTATCATTTTCGTCCTTCCCTTATAAGGGATCCGTAAATGCTTGTTATGGACACTTTATAAATTGTGATCTCTAAATTAATTCAGAGATTTGTCTCCAGAGAGAAATGATTTAATTCAACTGTTTTCGTTATTATAATTTTTTTCATCGATATTTATATTAAATGCAAATGAAAGTATATGCGATTTCGATGGTTGATTCTGTCGAAGTCACGACATCTTCCAGTGGGGTAGTATAAAAATTCAGGATGTTCGGGCTAAAGGTATCCAAAAGTCATGACTTATTTTTACGGAACAACCCATTAGAATTTAAAAAAAAAATATTTAAATAGAAAGAACATCTCACCAAGTATTAATATCAATCATAAATTTCTATCATCTATATATATAAAACAGTTCCGTAACTGACTCATTCATTCACTGACTGACTGACTGACATACAACGCACAGACCAAACCGCTGGACCTAAAGGGCTGAAATTTTGCATGGCGATTCTTCTAATAGTGTAGGGGTGCACTAAGAAAGATTTTTCAAAATTTCTTTTTAGATTTTTTTAAATTAAATTTTTAAGCTGTTTTTTAAACTTTTTTTACGTTTGCATTTAAAATAATACTTTGAGGGTTATAAAACTTACATCACGAGAAAGATCATAAAAATTCCTTTAAAATGAAAGTTTTTTCGAATCTTTACCTCCATTTCCTGATTTTTGGTGAATTTTTAAAGATTCAATTTTAGAATTTAATTTATTAAATGCTGATCACGTGATTTCGTTTTCTCGTACTTTAAATAAATTTATCGTCACGAGCATAACAACTAAATAAACAAAAAATATATTTTTCCTTGCTAATGCAGCAGACGATTGGACATTATCCAAAAAAATATTAAAATACAGTAAAAGAAATGTTCTACAAACTACTATATTAACTGTACTATATTCTTTAGTATTCTTTATATTAGATTTAATTTGAATATTTTCTTCTACATTATTCTATCTATAAAATTATCCTTTACGATTTTCTTATAAATATATATATATATATATTTTTACATCAATTGTATACATTCATCGTCGTATTTATCATATAATATATATATATATATATATATATATATATATATATATATATATATATATTTGGCATGAATTGCATACATTGACCGTTGTATTTAATTTGAATGTACTCCGTAGCGAAGTACGGGTTTTCAGCTAGTAGTATCATAGATTTCGATGTGTGAACCTCTTGTAGCACGAATAACGTCTAAATAGTAATCCAGTTGTCTCCAAGTGTTTCGTAGCATATCAGGCGTCATTAGACCTTTTGCTTTGGGATTCATTAAATCCGTTGTGTATAAATAAAAAATTTGAAACTGTGAACGAGTTGAAGAAGCGTATCATTAAAGTAATTTCGTATAATAAGTCATGATATGTTACGAAACACTTGGAGAGAACTGGATTAAAATTTAGACGTTTGTTGTGCTACAAAAGGTGCACATATCGAAATCTATGATACTATGATGGAAGTCTATGATTGATATTAAAACTTGGTGAGAAGTTCTTTCTATTTAAATATGTTTTTTAAATTTCTAATGGATAGTTCCGTAAAAATAAGTCATGAATTTTGGATACCTTTAGCCCGGACACCCTGTATTGAGTAGTTGGTGGTCATGAATCGTGATTTTGAATCCTTGTAGAGTAAACCATAGATAGGCTTCGTATACGCCAAGTTTTCACCAGATAATTTTGATAATTTTGTCTGAGGTAAAGAGTATTTCCTGCCTCGTAGTTTTGTATCATCTGTCTTACCTATATCATTTTTCAGTGCAGTAACTATATTTAGTTTTCGTTTAAAATACTCATGACTTGTAAAAGTCATGACTTTTGGATAACTTTAGCCCGGACACCCTATATTGTATAGTTGGTGGTCATGAATCGTGATTTTGGATCCTTTTAGAGTAAACCATAGATAGGCTTCGTATACGCCAAGTTTTCACCAGTAAAAGGTCTGATGTAAAGAGTATTTCCTGCCTCGTAGTTTTGTATCAGCTGTCTTACCTATATCATTTTTCAGTGCAGTAACTATATTTAGTTTTCGTTTAAAATAGTCATGACTTGTAAAAGTCATGACTTTTGGATAACTTTAGCCTGGACACCCTGTATTGTGTAGTTGGTGGTCATGAATCGGGATTTTGGATCCTTTTAGAGTAAACCATAGATAGGTCTCGTATACGCCAAGTTTTCACCAGTAAAAAGTTCAGGTAAATAGCATTTCCTGCCTCGTAGTTTTGTATCAGCTGTCTTACCTATATCATGTTTCAGTGCATTAAGTATATTTAGTTTCCGTTTAAAATACTCATGACTTGTAAAAGTCATGACTTTTGGATACCTTTAGCCCCGGACACCCTGTATTGTTTGACATTAGTACCTGAACCGCCAGTACATGAACCGTGGGAAACTCTCACCGAGCAGTCTCGAATTTAAAATACAGGGATAAAACGAATGGAAATTCTGCTAAAAAGAATAAATGCGAATGAAGAACCTATGGAAAAATTGCACGTATGTGATATAAATCGTTTAGGGCTTTTTTATGTGAGAGCTAATGTCGTCCAAAGAGCTTCTTGAATCCCATGATACATCCTTCTAACGTAATGACAGTATCAGTAAATGGTTCCAGGGAAGGCTTAGACAAAACATGAGAATTTTCTATTAAAATACTATAAAAGTACTTGGAAGTAAAGGTAGAAAAAATTGTAACCTAGTAACTTATTGCATCTCGGCATTCTAGGTCTTAATACATTTAATTTTGTCGTGACATATCTTATTTAGATATGTTCCGTGCAGTTTTATCATGATAAAGGTACACCGGGAATATTGCTTTTATTGCATTATCCTCTCCTTTTTTTATAAATCGTTGCATTCAGGTGAAATGTAAAATTAAAATAATTACAAGACAAAAATAACTTTTTATACACCATGTTTTTAAATTTTCTGTTGAATCATATAAACTTGACAGAATGTATTAAGAAATACTTTTGATGAATTATCCCATCAACTTGAAAGAAAATGAAGTTAATTGGAAGTTAACTTGCGTTTAACTTTTCGTTCCCGTCCCGACCGATAGTTGGCTGCACCAGTCTACAAAATAAAATTAACTGAAAATGAATTCAATGCTGTTTAAAGGTGGCTAAAAGTATTAAAGTAATGCATTGCCATCGTGTTCTGGGCAATTCTAAAAGTTTCAAATGTCTAGCTAATCGGGAAGTTAGTTAAAATTCGGTTGCAATATTTGTACCGGACAAACACACACACAAACAAACAAGAAAGCGAGTTAATAAAAACATAGTAAAAAATTTTTCTTTGTAAAAGCTTGTGCAATTTTTTTTCGAAAAGAGTTTATTTATAAATGCACAAGTAGGCGTTTAATAAAATGTTTCAGTCCCGTTTAATTAACTATCCAGCATATTGAACTGAAATGTAACGAATCCTTTAAAGGTTTAAACACTCTGGGATGTCCACTTGTTAATCTAAATATAGATTTATGATTTATGGTAGATAAAATGAAACTTTTAAAGTGGTTTCTGAGACTAAATTTATCCAATGATGCAAATACATTATTTTTTTTGTAGCAGGCCGATGTTATATAAAATACACCCAAGCATGCATTTCAAAGAAAAAGTAATACATCTTGGTAAATTTCTCAGGTTGGGAATGGGGAAAACTTCTATTGCATGACATATTTGTCCATTTTAACTTTGATCGTGAACCAGATGAATGTCCTTCTTTCTCCAACTGAAGGCTCGATTCAGAAAAAAAGTGCACTTTGAAATAGAGATCAAGTGTCTAGGGACTCACATAGCAAAAGTATGAAAGGGGAAAAGATCAAGAAATGTAGAAGCTGAACAAGCACATAGATGATAACGACCATTTTTGAACATGTCCAATAGTCTTGGAAAAAAGATGTTCGACAACAACATGAACTTTTTATTGGCAGAATACTTCACCAGAAAAGGAAAAACACGATGATATGGATCAATGGAAAACCTGAAACAATTGTGAAACAAATCTCTCAGTCTGCCTCTATGTTGCCATTTCTCTTTCTCTAACTAGCTATTCTCTATGGATCTGTCATTTTATCTTATTATCGTCTTATTTCTGTTTATCTATCTGTTTGTCTATCTTTCTGTCTATGAATCTATACATACATACATGCATACATACATATATATATATATATATATATATATTTATATATATATATATATATATATATATATATATATATATATATAACTATTAACAGCTGAAGGTAAACAAATGTTAGTTTGTTAGTCAGCAAGACACTGCGACGGGCTAATCTCGCGAACCGAGCATAGCAGGATATCGCGACTGGTACCAATATACGCCGAGACGCGTGCACGGATGCGATTCTCAACTTTCAAAACTTTAAACTTTTTTAATTCTTCATTTAAAACGCCGAACTCAATAGAAGAGGATAGCAGAAACAGCTGACATTCCGGGTGGGCCAGCTCCTTTCCGTTTCGCAAATTTCCACTATTTTCATGCATGCAAAATTCAACTTTTCCGTCCTCCAATCGACAATTTTTTTATTTCCATGTGTTTTACAACTCTTCATCTTTAAGGATATACACATTTTTATAAATTTAAAAATGTTTTTCACTGCTTTTTCCCCAAAGCAGTTTTTCGAATTTCCCGAAATCGACAATTTTGATGGACAAATATTTCGGTTTTCTGCACCTATTAATGTCAATTTTACGATTTATCGGCATTTGCTAGATGTTCAGCTTCCAAAATATACCAAATATATTCAATAAAAAAAAAGTTTATATTCTAAAAGAGAGTACTTTCAAAACTCACTCTTAACTAAATGCCGAGTTTGTAAATTTTCGACTTATTATTTTACTCATTAATAATTCCAGCAAGTTCGTGAAATTTGTTTCTAATTAATGAGCAACTGATAGGATTCTTCTGCCACCAATTTGGAATTCGTCAGAACTGTCTTTCTATTTTTTTAAGCACTTTTCCACCAGAGATTAATATTTACATTCGGCCTTCCCGACATATACCTCCCATCTTGCTGAACTCTATGTGCTGTTGTGGCGCAGCGCTATCGCGTGGAGCTGGTAAACCTTAAGTTGTGGGTTCGGCCCTAGGTGTTGCCACATTTTCCAATTTTCCCTATCTTGGTGTTATGTGTTTTTCCCCCCGTGGAACTCTGCAATCATCTTATTATTAATTGTTTCACCCTGCACAAGGTCTTTTTCTTCTTTTATTATTCGAACGTTCCATCTTGTTTGCTGAGGGCCATTTTTTTCCGTAACTTTATAATTAATATCAACTTATTTTCTTTAAATTTTTTAATTCTTCATTTTAATCTTAATTTATTTAATCTTCATATATTTCTAATTTTTAAATTTATCGTACCCTTCTACTTTTTGAAGGTTTTAAACTTAATTTTTATATTAATGTAACTGGTAACTTTAAATTTAATTTAACTTCATAATTCTTTCTATTGAGCACATATACATTGATAATAAGCATCTTGGGACAGGAGTTAAAGTCAATAGACCCAGGAACTCTACTCTTCAATAGAAATTCTGCGCAGTTGCCAAAATAAAAAAAAATATTAGTTGAGAATGAGTCTGAGAACGAGTCACTTAATAACTGAAATCCAGAAATAATTTTAAAGTGCCAGAAATAATTTTAGTTTAAGGAAATGAGAAGTTAAAACCTTTAGAATTTTTCTAATTGAATGAATTTCTCTTTTGTCTAAAAAGCAAAATTTGAAAACGGAAATTTGAAAAAATTATTTCAAAAGCCAAAAATCGAAATTTGAGAAAGAAAATTTTAAATTATTATTTCGTTTTTTAAAAATTCTAATATATTTTTAAAAGGGATTAAACGGTTTTTAATCTTTAAGAAATGAAACTATTTCATTTTAAATCGAAAAAGCAACACATCGGGTTGCCACTCAGCTAGTATATATACAGTGGGATCTCGATCTATCGTTTTTCAAGGGACCGATTGAAATGAACGATAAATGCAGGAAAACGATAGACACGGAAACATAACAAAGGAATATGATCGTTGGGACTGGATAAAATGAACGACACATACGGAAAAACGATGGATCCGAAAACGATCGATCGAGATTCCACTGATATACACTCATGGACAAAAAAATTAGCGCACCAAGAAATAATTGCGGGATCGTAACGGAACTTGCAATGAAGGTACATGTCGGGGAGATATGCAAATGATTAGAAATGCAGCGTGATTGCGCATTACGTATAGCCGGTAGAGGGCGTTGAACATCGTACTCTGTGGAGTATAAAACAGGTAACCAAAGCTTGTTTGAGTGTGCTGAATCATTTACAAAGGAAGAGCTGAGATAGACATGCCATTACGCCGTGTTCGAAGACAATATAAGCAGTTGTCGCAGTTTGAGAGGGGGAGAATCGTCGGGATGATGGAAGCTGGGAGGTCATCTAGGCGAGTAGCTCGTCAATTAGGCCGCTCTGATTGTGTTGTGAGGAGGTGTAGGGACCAGTGGACCCCAGAGATGTCATGTACATGAAGACCAGGCTCAGGACGCCCTCGACAGACCAGTCGTCGAGAAGACCGCCACATCGTATTAAATGCACGCGCACAGCCAACTGCTTCATCGGCCGCCATCCAGGCACAGGTAGCACCTTCACTAGGGGCCTCTGTGTCTTCTCGAACCATACGAAGGCGCCTGGCTGAAGGACAGTCGGTATCGCGGCGCCCATTACGTGTGCCCTTGACGCCCACCCATCGACGCCTCCGTTTGGAGTTTTGCCACGCACGAGGAAACTGGACTGCAGCGGAATGGAACCAGGTCGTCTTTAGCGACGAATCCAGATTCAATCTCGGCAGTGATGACAATCGTGTTCGTGTGTGGAGAGCCCGTGGTGAACGCTTCAATCCTGCCTTTGCTGTACAGCGACACATCGCTCCCACAGCTGGTGTGATGGTTTGGGGTGCCATTGCCTACAATACACGGTCACCCCTAGTATTGTTCCGTGGCACCATGACAGCCCAGCGGTATGTTCATGAAATCCTGCAACCACATGTGTTGCCACTCATGCAACGGCTCACAGGAGCCATTTTTCAACAAGACAATGCTCGGCCTCATACGGCTAGGGTGTCACAAGACTGTCTCCGCACTGTTACTACCCTTCCTTGGCCTGCCCGATCCCCAGATTTGTCTCCAATCGAGCATATCTGGGATCATTTGGGACGACGAGTTGTGCATCCCATGAGTTTGAACGAACTAGAGACAAGGTTACAGCAAATATGGAACGAAATGTCTCAAGACATCATACAGAACTTGTATGACTCAATGCCCGATCGTATCGCATCGTGCATTCGCGCTAGAGGGGGTCCAACGGAGTATTAACTCCCCCGTTCTTTTGCCTTATTCTCTGAAATAAATTATCCTTTTTCTTTGATTTTCTTATCATTTACTTATATCAAAGTAGTCATTACGTATGCAAAATTTCGTTTCATTTTGACGACTCCTTCTTGGTGAGCTAATTTTTTTGTCCATGAGTGTATATTGAAACAATATCATTTCACTTTAATTAGTTAAACGCCTATTCGAAATTCTCCCATTTTATCTCAATAAAGTACCGCCCCTTAATCCAAAGTATGATCTAAAGATAACCAAAGTAACCGATTATATTTTCCCAATTCCACGTGTAGAAGCTAGAATTGTTTTTAATAGCAATGTGATCTAATGTTCCAGAAAATTCGAAGTTGTCCGATGCGAGATCACCTCGTATAACATGCGAGGTCAGATGTTTACAACTAGCCAATTAAAAGTTTTAACGCCCATGCATCTCGCGCGCGAACGGTTGTCTATTTCGCTTTTTGTATGTCTGAAGTCGTCCTACTAACACGCAGTTATTTGCGCTGCGGGTTTTTTGTCCATTATGTGTGTTCCGGCAGGCTCCGGAATACGTAATTTGGGAAACTGTATCTTCAGAGAATTATGTGTCGTCCGAATATTTAAGGGCTATAAACTGTCCAGCAATTGTGCCAATCAGAAAAGACTTTGATATGACTGTATAGCGTCTTGTCAATCAGAAAACGCTCCACGTCTTGTCTCATGCTCCGCCATGACTACCCCTTGGATAATCCGAAACACTACGAGTCCGCCGTTCTGATAATCATCGATTCTTCGTCATATAATTATATATATATATATATATATATATATATATATATATATATATATATATATATATATATATATATATATTATATATATATATATATATATATATATATATATATATATATATATATATATACCCAACAAACACAGAGGCATCGGGCCGGGGCCGGATGATTCCGGCCAGCCGATTTCTCCATTGCCGGGCCGGCGCATTAGGTCAGTATCGGATCCGTCACGGGCTTGTCCTCTCGCCCGCGACTTCCCCGTCGAGTACTGGGCCGCTTCCGGTAACAATGAAGCTATCGTACATCCGACTGCTTACCTTGATTGAACCGCAAACTTCCCGTCGATGTGGATATACAGCCGCACCATTGCCGGAGGCTGACGGGCCGGTTACGGGAGCAATAATTCGTGTCGACAGGCCGTCAAATACCCATCTCGAAACCATCAAAGCGCCGTCGATCAGGGTTACTTTCCAGTGCTGGGCCATAATTGGAATTCCGACAGATTTTCTAAGTTTTTCTTAGACCCCTTCCTTTCACATGCTTTTTATTTTTATTAATGAGATTGTTTATGATAACAGTACTTAACAGTGTTTATGATAACATTTGATATACATCAGATGATGTATATCTGATATATATCTGTAGATATCAGATGTTATATATATAATACTTGATATATATAACATCTGATATCTACCCTTACACTTTATTTCTTTTTTTTTTCTGGCTCTCCATGTATAACTAGTATTAATATTTTTAACTTTTCTCTTTTTCTCGTGTATTTTCAGGTAATAGAAAATATTAATCTCTGCTAAAACCTAAAATTTTTGTTCAGAATAATCCCTTAAAATTATATTTTGTACATGTTATTTTAAGTAAAGTTCGTAAATGTTCTCGAGATAAGAAAATTATAATATTTTCCATAGAGGAAATTTATTTCATTCTTCTCAAAGTTAAAAGTGAGGTGTATTATATATTTGAAAACCAGGAATTACCCGATTATACAACTTTAATTGTTATAATTTATTTGAAAATGATTTAAAATTAAAATTGAAAGTAGTTCAATGTTTTATAAATTTTGTTCAGTACTTTTTTAGTAGTTGACAAGTGAAAAAATTTCATAGTTTTGCATATCAAAGAATGGTTCATTGTTAAAGCTTAGCTGTTCAAGAAATATTTTGTTTTGAGACATCTTCAAATACGTCTTGATAAGTTTATTCTTTGGTGATAAAAATAATAATATTCTGTCATCCTACAGTCTTATATTGCTGAATACGATAAGACTGAAAAAAGGACTGAACAAAATTTATAAAACATTGAACTACATTCAATTTTAATTTTAAATCATTTTCAAATAAATTATATAAATTAAGATTATATAATCGGGTAATTCGTGATTTTCAAATATATATTACACCTCACTTTTAACTTTGAGAAGAATGAAATAAATTTCCTCTATAGAAAATATTATAATTTTCTTTTCTCGAGAAAATTTACGAAGTTTACTTAAAATAACAAGTAAAAAATATAAACATACCTCTCGGTCAATGTCCAATGACGGTATATTAAAAAATATGCTGGAAATAAAGAAAATCCCACACAGTCGAGCATCGGAGAGAAATGTTCAACCATGTAGAGAACTGCAGACATTAACTGTGTCGGAATATAATTGGCATAAATAGCGTGCGCCATAGGTTTCGCCAAAACAACATCGCCAATTTTTATACGTCCTATATAAAGATTGGCGACTGCCCGAAGAGCATTCCCGTCTATTTTTAGAATTACCACCCCCACCCCCCCACCCCACACACACACACACATACTCTTTCTGAGAAAACGGTCCTTCTGCTACTTGCACCTGCAAATGTCCACGGAGGGACATTTGCAGAACAAAGGAATGTCACCACCCCAAGCAAGGCACAGCACACAGCTGGAAAGTCGAGAGGGGGAGGAGGTGGGGGGGGGCGGATGCGCGGTTAAAAAAACTTAAAACTAATTTATTAGTAAAATAATGAATATAAAAATATTATCATTATGCTAGATAACTACTTAGAGTTAAAAATGAATTTTACAAGTATAACTGGAAATAAACAAAACTACATTGGTTTTAAAAACGGTACTCCACGTAGCAACCAGTTGGGAAATACATTTTTCGTTTTTGTTTTAACACGTTTTAACCCATCAAATAGCGTCGGTTAGGGCGGTTTTTGTCAGGTTGCTGGAAAATACTATTTTATGCCCTGAGCCTATAAATCACGGCCCGGGATAATTTGCACTATATTAATTTTGAACGTGTCCACCTCAACAACTGAAAAACAAAGCTTTTTGTCTCTAATTTTTGTGCTGGATTTTGTGATTGCTGACCAATAAAAATATTTCACAGGTAAGGAAACTTGATGATATTTTTTCATTAAAATATCAGAGCACCTCACTAGAATCAGCAGAAATCCATCAAATATGCCTCATTATTTACAGTGGCTCCCAAAAGTGTTCGTACACTTACGATTTTCAATGAAATAGGGGTCTATCCATTAATTAAAATGAATATTTCAGAATGCGTATTTAACAATAAGATGTATAATCTATTCTTAACAAAACTACATGAAATATTTTAAAAACATAGTAAAACTTTATTTTTAAGAAACCAGTAATCAAAAAGTAACAAAAACTTTATCCCACAACAGTCATCGAACACTTGTAAAAAAATCTCTACTTATAAGAAAATATTCTAATTTTTCGTTAAATTAATATTTAGTAGGATATCCTTTAGCATCAACAACAGCTTTTAAACGTCTGGGAATAGATTGCACTAGTTCTTTTGTAATTTCTGCATCAATGTTCATCCATTCTTCCATCATAATTGTTTTTAGTTCGCTTTTTCTTTTAAAAATGTCGTGTTTTCGTACTCGAACCTCCAGTTCTCTCCAAAAATGTTCTATTGAGTTTAAATCTGGCGATTGAGGTGGTGTTTTCAAAACTTGTGGACAATTATAGAGACACCAGAGGCAAACGTTGAGAGCCGTGGGCTTAGGATCGTTATCTTGATTAAAAAAAATTAAAAATTTCAAATCCCAAATTTTAGGCTGATAATTTTAAATTGTCTCTTAAAATATTTATATAAACAGCAAGATTCATTATGCCATCAATAAATACCAAATTACTTAGTCCTGATGTTGACATGCACTCCCACACAAGGACACCTCCACCGCCATGCTTAACTGTTTCTACTAAGTTCTTAGGATTAAGTTCCTCATTTTTTCTTCTCCATACAATTATACGCCCATCGGAACCAAAAATGATAAACTTGCTTTCATCGGCAAATAAGACATTATTCCAATAGGTTTGGGGCTTATTAATCATTGATAGTGCGAAGGAAAACCCGAGCTTTCTGTTTTTCTCACTCACAAAAAAAATTCTACGGGCAGAACGCCCATATAATCCAGCTGCTCTGAGAACTCGTCGAACAGTTTCAGGTGAAATTGAAGTAGAAAATGTTTCATTAAATTCTGCAGAAAGTTTTACAGCACTCAAACGTAGATTTTTCACAAATTTTCTAATTAAAAATCTCTCATCACGTTTTGTTAACTTTGCCGGACGACCTTTTCTTATCTTGATTTTGATCGGATTTTCTTCTTTAAAGCGTTTTATCACATACTGCACAGTATAATGGGATAAATTAAGTAATTTAGCAACACACCGAACTGATTTACCACAACTATGATGAAAAATAATCAATTTTCGATCAATGCTGTTTGTTGTTTCTTTGCAAGCCATTTTTAAATAATAAATAGAATATTACGGAATAGGCAAGCAAAAATTAAAGCCAATTGATATTTTAAATGCCACCACAATTCAAAAATAAAAATAAAGCGCCAGGCGATAATTTTAGTTATGAATTTATCCGAAAATATTTCTGTGTACGATGACTTTTGTGAGATAGTTTTTGTTACTTTTTGATTATTGGTGTTTTAAAAATAAAGTTTTACTATGTTTTCAAAATATTTCATATAGTTTTGTTAAGAATAGATTATAAATCTTATTATTAAATGCCCATTATGTAATATTCATTTTAATTAATGGATAGATCCCTATTTCACTGAAAATCGTAAGTGTACGAACACATTTTGGAGCCACTGTAGGTGTTCATATTCAAAATGAACTATTTCCCTTTTGGAACAAAAAATAAGACATGAAATAATATCACTCTTAAAATTTTGTAAATATTATTCTACTATTTTAGATTCCACCCCTGATCTAAGCAACCAAGACCGACTTACTCTTGTAGTAAGATTTGTTCTATTAAGTAATAAATCAAAGCAAATGGAAATTAGGGAGCATTTTTGGGGGATTTATTTCAATATCAGATTTCCTTGAAACAGATAAATCAAATAGGTCTACAAAATGTAAATATGTGGAAAGTATGTTACATGATCCATTTAAAAATGAAAAATATATTATAGCTGAAGATTTATGCAATGAAACTGACAACATTGCCCTCTATATTTCTCTTGAAATGAACGCGTTAAATGTGATTCAATACCTATTTACAAACAACCTCATCTATCTGTGTCCAAATTTAGTGATTACCATACAAATTTTATTAACATTGCCTGTGACTGGGGCTAGCGGGGAAAGAAGCTTTTCAAAACTTAAAATAATAAAAAATTATTTGAGGTCTACAATGGGACAAGAAAGGCTTTCAGACTTATCTATTATTAGCATCGAAAAGGACATTTCGGAAGATATAGATGATCAGATATTATAACAGAATTTGCATTAAAAAAAGCAAGGAAAGCAAAGATTATCTTTTTGACTGACTTATTAAGTATATGTATTAATAGATATGTGTTGTATGTATTTAATATAACGTATTCATTTAGTTGTTATATCAATACATTAATAATTATTATGTTAGGTTATAAAATTAAAAAATAAACTGAATTTATAATATTTTCTGTAATTTGTTGTTTCATTTAAGGTAAAAATATTTCAGAGAAATTTCAATTAATCCATACGGTATGAGGGGGGGGGGGGATTATTCTCGCACACGTATGGCAGCTACCCTAGAAACTGCCCTGTATTTACTAGCACATTAAAAGCTACTAAATTACTGTCAACATTTACATACATACAAACACACACTTTCTAATTTTATCTCTGATGAGATGGAGTTTGTTTTTATGAAGCATATTCGAAAAATATAAATACAGTTCATATCAATGGGTGTTAAAACTTATAAAGTATTTGTACCTACATTTACATATACGTTGGTCTGCTATATGAAATTTATTTTCAGTCATCAATTATTTTTATTTCATTTCCTAGATTCATTCTTTATTGTTCTATACATCACTAGCTATAAAGTATGCGAATAAATACTGTAAAAATGACGAATAAAATTCAATGTACCTCAATATTTTAATAACAATATTATGACTGTATAGAGGTTTAAAAATGTATGATATGTTTTTAGTGTTTAATCTGTTAAACATTTATTGAAATGCATTCGGACGCAATTTCATTTAAAAGAGAACTGTCACTCGAAGTATTTTACTTTATGCTATGAATATATCTATCTTCTGATAAATAAAAACGGTCATGTTATTCATTACAAAATCAATATACTTACCCCCCCCCCCCCGCGAAAAAAAAGTGCCGAAAATAAGATAAAATGGTCATGTTTCTATAAAAAAATGGCTCCAATTCCTGCGTCACGAAATATTTAAATCATGAAATAATTATCAACACCATCACCGAAAAATTTGAAGTCCAAATAAGTGTAACCCAGCGGTCTACCAAAAAACGAAATGTAGCGCGTAACGAAATTGATATTGGCCCAATGCAACTGGTGGTAGGGTTGCCAAGTAAATCGCAGAGAACCTGAGTATGAAATGAAGCGCCAGATAGATACCCGCTTTGGCATCCAAGAGAGTCTGCCGAAAAGTCCGTCTTAATCAAAATGAAAAACAAATTTAGGCAGGTACTACTCTTTACTCTCTTGTGCATAAACTCTTGATCGAAAAAATTATCCATTTGTAAGTGGATGTTTATTTCATTTCTATATAAAAGCCAAAAATAAATTAATATAATCTAACAATAGTTGATGTCTGTCAAAACACGACGGCTAGATAGTAAATGAATGTACTAATACACAAATTATATTCAACACATCATTGTCAAATGTTGAAAATCATAATAATGCGCAGAAACAAATTGTGATTAAGCGGCTTCGCGCTTAGTGAGTATCTAAAGACAGATTTAAAAATGTCACTGAGCATGTGCAGAAAGCAATTTTTTTAAATTGTAAATTATCGCTAATTAAACAGCATGAAATAAACAATTTCCATGAGGTTTACTGTTGTATTTCACAAATATAATTATCATAAAAATAAATAAGGCAGAGATAGAGACTTCTCGGAATAAACGTGTTTACCATTAAAACATGTCACTGAGCGTGCGCGGAAACAGTGAGTTTCTAAAGACAGATTTAAACATGCCACTGAGCATGCGTAAAAATCAATTGTAAATTATCGCTAATTAATGGAAATTGCTGTCACAAAAACCAAATTTAACAAATCTACAGATTACAATCTTTCGTTTAAGACCAAAATGAAGTAAATTGATGCAGTAGTTTTCTCTCACGGACTGCCCAAAAAGTCGGCTTAGCAAATTAAATATATAGATGATATATATTATGCATATATCACATAGTATAACCGAAAGATTATATTATATCAGCCGTATACTTCTGATATAATTCAATCTTTTCATACAAGGAAAATTATGTGAATTTTTCGTGCAAAAGAAGTTGAGAAAGTTCACAAAAGTGAAATAAATATTTATGAAAAGTCTGTTTAGTCTAATCTTCGCCTTCCCTTTCAAATCCATAATTCTGATGCAGATTTCTGTTACTTGTGGTTACGAATCGGACTATCGATTCCGGGACGTTACAGGGAGAGCGGTTTCGGGTAGATTCCTATCCAATCATCACCGGCCCTCAAACGGGTACACGCTACGGGATTCCGCGTCGGAGATTCGTAAATCACCCGGCAACGGTACGGATCATTTTCCCCGAGCCTATCGTTCTACCGGCGCCTCCAGAACCGGCCCGTCAAGTTGCCGTCAGTCTTGTGTTTGTTGGGTATATATATATATATATATATATATATATATATTATATATATATATATATATATATATATATATATATATATATATATATATATATATATATATATATATATATATATATTTGCCAAATCTAGATATCTGTAAATGGTTTTTGCCAATCTTAAAACTGACAACGGATTAAAAACCCTTGATGAATTTTTAGCTGATGACAGCTACATTGAATGATATGAGCCATCACAAGCAGATACTAATGTTTATCAAGCATTATCCGGAGAACTAAAAGAAGTTTAATAAAAATGCTGATAATTTTATTTTATAATTAATTTGCATTTTGATTTTTAAAAAAAGTTATAATGTATTTTAACGTTTCTAAAGGTAAGCCAAAATTTTATGATTTAACTATTGTAACTGAGATAGGTCTATGATTTTTGAATTCTTAATAGCTAGCATGTTTTGATGAAAAAATAGAATGTTATTGAGGAGATGACGTCAGAATCTAAACTAATCTCAGTTTAATATCGGGACTTTTAATACTGATGCTACCCACCCAAGTTTCACTGAAGAGCAGGTAAAACTTTGGTACAACTATGCGATATGGGCACTAAAAACTTTTTCTGACGGCACTTCCCAATTAGTTTGCATTAAACATTATAAATTTCAGTGGAGTTCAGGACTGCTGAATTAAAAATTGCTGTTCATGTGTAGGATTTTGTTTGAATTTTGATTAGAATCATTAGAGTTTTGATAGACTTATTTCATGTTTTTAGATTAATTAATACTTGACACTGGAAAATGTTTTAATATTGTTATTCTTCTTCTTCTTCTTCTTATTTGACATTACAGCCCGTGATGGGCCTTAGCCTGCCGCACAATCCCTTTCCAGACGACTCTGTCTCCAGTCTTCCCCTTCCAGTTGGTTATCTTCAGACATTTTAGGTCATTCAACACATCATCTAACCATCTTTTTTTTGGTCTTCCCCTTGGTCTGTTGCACATTGTCTTCCAGTATAAGACTTTTGCCACTCGCTTATCAGTTTGTCTCTCTATGTGGCCGAGCCAAGATATTCGTTGTGCTTTAAGAAATTTTACTATGTCTTTGCATTTTATGAGTGCTTCTATTTCCTTATTATAGAAGATTCTCCATAGATTATTCTCCATAGATTACTATTTACCTGAATTGGTCCATATATCTTCCTCAAAATTTTACGTTTAAATATTCTCAAGTTATTAATATCTTTTAATGTTAGGGTCCAAGTCTCACAACCATATGTTACCACAGGCCGGAAAATTGTTTTGTATATCTTTAATTTGATTACTTTAGGGATTAGTTTATTTCTTAAAAGATGTCCATATTAAAAATAGCATTTGTTCCCTTTTGGGATTCTGCAATTAATCTCTTCTGAAGTAGTATTTGAAACGTTAGTGATAGACCCTAGGTATGTAAAACTATTAACTGTTTCAAATTTATAGTCATCAACAATCAGACAATCTCTGTAGTCACTGTCGAATTTGGTCTTCTCCATATATTTTGTCTTATTTTCATTAAGTGAGAGACCGACAGAACTTGCTGATTCTACAGAGGCTATTCGCACATTTTTTAGAAAGCGGTAATAAAAAATCGTTTGCTGCAAAAGAAATAATTGCAATTGTACTATGTTTTTAAAAGTCAAAATTATCGTCTGCGGCTTGAAAGTTTTGTTTTTATTCAAAATGGCGTTTTTAACAAAGTAGTGGTTCGAAGGCTACATTTATGCTCTTTCCGAAGAGAAATATGCATACTCCGTTATCCAAAAATGATGTGAGAGTCATGGTTTTGTGATATCTAAATCGTCGATAGGTAATATCGTCAACAAGAAAGGAAAAAAACGTCAAATTGGAGCCTCAAGTGGGACAAAAATTCCAAACAAATATCCAAGGAAAAAACGGACATCTTCGACTATTGCAAAGGTACGTTGTTTAATGTTAAAAGAAAATCCCCCTAGTCAAAGGACAGTTGCAAATGCATTAAAATGATCGGTGTCCATTGTAAACAAAATGATAAACGTTGATTTAAATCTTAAGAAAGCGAAAAAACACAATGTGTAGCGTCTTCTTCCAAATCATATCGCTGAACGCAGGACACGCTGCAGAATTCTATATGAGAAACACTTATCCAAAGAAAAATGGAAAACAATTGTCACAATAGATGAATCATGGGTGTATTTAAATGATTGCAACAAAAAAAGAGCCATTTATTATCATAAAAGGGGAGAAAAAATTTAAGTACATGGTTCAAAGAATCGAAAGAATGTTTTTCTAAGGGACTCATGATTGATACTGGTTTTTCTTATAATGGCAAGTTAAAAATAAAGAGAGTGTAAAAAAATGTCAAGATTAACTCCAAATACTATCAGGAACATATTTTATCGCCAATTTTTCTGAATGAAATACTATCTTTTTATCCACAGTGCCATCAATCTGTGAGACTCCATCAGGACAAAGCTAGCAGTAACACATCAAAATCCACTGTAAATTTCCTAAACGAAATGGAACAAAAAACTGGTATCAAGGCCATACTCTTCACTGATATCCCTACTAAATCTCCCGATGTATCACCTATTGATTTTTGTTCTTTCGGACTTTTAAAATCTGCATTATCCAAACGTCGTCCCAAAACCCTTACAGGACTCTGGAAAGCTGTTCAGGAGGAATGGGATAGAATACCTCTTCTGACACTTCAAAAGGCATTATTATCCTGGAAATTGCGGTGTCGAAAGATAGTTCAGAATAAGGGATGTCAAATAGAACATTTAAAACACAAGAATTTTATGTAATTTAGTTTTGTGAATACAATATGCATCGTCTAAAAAATGTGTGAACAGCCTCTGTATTAGTTTTTTTGCCGTTGCAACTAATGCATGCCTGCTTCTGCTCAAAATTACAATGTTGTCAGCAAATGCACAGATTTGTGTGGTTTTACAGGAAATTGAGCCTCTAAGATCCAACCTTCGAATGACATGTTCGATAACTAAGTTAAACAATAAGAGTGATAATGCATTACCCTGTCGAACACCTGCACTTATATCAAAAAACCCCGAGAAGTCATTTTGAATTAAAACGGTGGCTTGAGAATCTTTCAGAGTAATTTGGAATATTGCTATTCTACGAAACTAAAATATGTTAATCCAGCTTTTTGTTGTTTTTTGGGGGGAAAACAAAGTAGACTATCAGATTTTGAGCATTTGTAAAGAAGAAATTAAAAAAAAATTCTGCATATTCTTCTGATCTGGTGATAGCCCTTTTTGTCTTTTTATTATTATTTTTGTGTTTTTATATTTTGATTTTTGAAGTGTTTTATTTTGATTTACGTTTTGTTAAAATATTATTTTGAGTGTGTTAAGTATTGAATAAAATGATATTGATATTATGTGATTTTTTTTAAAAAAATAAGGTATGGAAATTATAGTAGTATTGTTTTTTTCATTGATATAAAGTGAGGGATTCTGATATGTTTTAATTTTGATAATGGTAGGATTGTATAGGTAATATTCAATAAAATGTGAATTATTTAACATATTTTATCAATTAAAAGAAGGATTTAGAAGTTCTGAACTAGCATGAGCATTTTACATGCCTCCTCAATTCACATAGTGGTTAGAGTTTTAAGTTGATTATTCAATGATTATGAAAAGTACATAAGAATAAATAATGAGAAAGTGATTTTTTTGAGTATAGTAAAGAAATTTGAAGGTTGATTAATTTTGATTCCATACTTTTTAAGATACAATTTACTGTTTATCTCATACAATTTAATAATCTCATTTATTGTGTATCCTTAGTTCTGTTGAGTGATTTTTAATATTTTCATTTTAGTTTTAATGTTATAGTGAGATTCAGAACGGTTAAATTCTAGTGATTTAGTATTTCTTTTTGCTTTTGTGCACAGATAAAAAGTAATGTTTAGCGTTCTTTTTAGTGGTTTAATATTTTCGTTTTTGTTTTTGTATTGTTGTGGTACTATTTTCTGCACAGATTTGGACTTCGTCATTTATTAAGAAGGACTGAGTACTACTGTTATAGACTCAGATGGAAAGTTTGATCAAACATAATATGGACCTTTACATGTAACCTATACTACACTCGTTTCTTATAGTTGATTTTCGATATTTTTCTTACTATATTTACTTATATTTGATATATTATTGTGTTTTTCTTTAATAATATTCTGAGATAATTGTGTTTTTTTGTTCTTTTAGTGTTTATATGTTTTTGATATTTTAATAACTGATATTGTAATGATTGCTGTTTCTTTTACCTCAATTTTGTCTCAAATGAAGACTTATGTATCCTGTAACCACACCTCAATTCAATCCAGCTAAACGCGTGTAGGGATTAATTTTAGGTTAGGGTTAAAATATTTAGTTAGAAATTATTTAGGTTTTGAGTTTAAATTTTAGTGATCATTTTTTGGGTCTCACTTGTGGGAACTGACCATTCCAACATCCGAGTCTCAATTTTTTTTTTTTTTTTTTTTTGGGGGGGGGGATTTGCCAGATCTAGAAATTATTATAAAAAAGAAAAAGTTTCTCTAACGAATACTGAAATCCCGTTCGCGAGGTGGTGTTGTTTTCGCGGAGGGTTCAGGGTTACCGAATTGCTCGCACGCGCTGTCTAACGCATTCGGTAGGATGGTACAGCAGAAGGGGCTCTAGATGATAGCCCATGCTGTTGTATAACGTATAATGGTGGTTTAGCTGGGTTATTTGGGTATTCACTTAATGTTAATAAAGTTACTTAAGTGTTATTTAAGCATTAGTCATTTCACCGGCCTATTGTTTTAAGACTGCAGTCTAGAGTAGTTAGTTTTTTAAAGGGTACGCGGCAAAGGGCTGTGACATATATATATATATATATATATATATATATATATATATATATATATATATACACATATATATACACAGTTGGCTCTCGGTTTAACGACGCTCTACTTAACGACGATCTCTATTTAAAGACGACATTTCCCAGTCCCGGCCCCTCCGACGTTATGGGAAATGTTACTTTTTCACAAATTCTGTTTAAGGGTGATCTCTACTTAAGGACGAGTTTTCACGGTCCCCCGAAAGTCGTTAAACAGAGAGCCAACTGTATATATATATATATATATATATATATATATATATATATATATATATATATATATATATATATATATATATATATATATATATATATATATATATATGTATGTATATATATATATATCAGGGTGTCCGTGAACACCCCCCCTCCCCAAATTAACTTGAAAAAATGAAAATAGAAGTTCAGTTAAAATCAGAAAATAGTAGAAAACTTTTAAGAAAGTTTTTTTCCGCCTTTTCAAACTGTGAAACTGGAGATTCCGATTATGTCTTTAGCCTTCACATAGTTTTTAACAATGATATAATCCATAACAAAAATTCGATGCTGAACTTTTTCTCATTTTATTTCTATTATATTTATTTTTATCATTGTATAACTTTTGAATACTACTCAAACATCAATTCTATTGTTATTCAATTTTAAAAAATAAAAATATTTCATATTTTAAGGCTGTCCGGTAGCCAATGCACTGAGGAGGGCCCTCAACTGAATTCAATTCGTTCCCCACCTCTCAAATGTTAGAAGCACGCTACGCATATGGTTGTCCTAATTGTGCGAGTAATACGTGCGACGAGTAAACCATTTCTATGTGCAGATGTCGCCTATGGGCGGTTCTCCGTACAAATAGAGGCTTCACTAGGGAACGATGTTGGGTCACTTATATGGTGCTACCAGATGCGTATTTGAAAATTACCGTGGTTTAAAGTGCGAATGTATCAGCACAATTACCACCGCAATAGAAACACAGAAAACACTTTTGCATATAAATTTAACATATGGGAAGAATCTTCATAACTAAAGTGTTTGATTACCCAGAAAGCTAACCTTAATTTTTTTCTGGTACTCTGTATCTATTCTAAAATAAGAAATTTAAAAAAAAAATGTTCCTAAACTTCAAGGAAGTATTGACAGATGGTACACCAGCTTGGCCACGTTGATGAACTTTTAATGACGATTTTTATCATTTTCACATCTTTTCGGGTGGCACGCACTAACCAAGAAAAGCATTTCCACGCGCGAGCATAATTAATGATAACCTCAACTTGAACCGAGAAAAACTTCGTTCCTTTGCTTACTGAAAATCTTTTAAAACATCAGCAGTCGACTGACACTGCGATATTTCGGGCAAAATTTTAATAGAATTTTCGAATGAACGGCATAAAATAGTTTCCTAAAATATATTTCATGTTTTACAAAGTACGCAAAAAAAAAAGTGGTAGATGGCACAAAAGTTTTCGGCAAATGTACACAGCGGGGGGAAAAAAACCCGTACATCGAATATCCAGGAAAGATAATCTTTTTCTGGAATTTTATGTCACAGGTGTCGTGATCACAAGTCGTTAAGGAAACTCATTAAATTTATATCGTGTACCATAGGGAGAAGGTCTGATCATATTCTTTTACAATGCTCCAGTAATAACCATTAGTTTTCAAAAACTTTTCTGTTTCCGCTTATAGATCCTTAGCGAGGGAAAAATCGATGGGTGTTGGTTGCTCTGAATGGTTACGGTGGAATCTAGGGAAATAGTTTTCGGTAGAGGGTTTTTGAGAAATGAGATCGCGTTTTAGCATGTAGATTGCGGTTAATTTTTTTAATGTTATGTATGGTCTTAAGCTGAAAGGGTCTTTGAGTTGGAAATTGATTAGACTGGTTGTTGAAGTTTGAATGAAAGATAATGTTTTATTTTTAAGTACATGTGTTAGGGAAGTCATGAAGTTTCTACTCTTTTATAGAACATTATCAGTTACATAAATCTTCTTAAATTCAACTCCTCAACGTAAAGATAACCTATATGTTAATATTATTTGTTCTTCAAATCTCAACAACTAATGGCATATATGTGTTCGTGTGTTTATTTATATATATATATATATATATATATATATATATATATATATATATATATATATATATATATATATATATATACAGTGGTGGCAAAAAGTCCTGAACACAATCATTTTTTTTTCCTAATTTTTGTGTTTGACTTAATTTTTCGTTATGAAATTATCGTACTACTGTAGTAAAGCGCTTTTAAATAAAAAGCTGGCTTTATTACATGTTTGCGATAAAAGTTGGAATCAAATTTAACGCCGACAGATAATTATAGAGTTGAGTGGAGTAATTTAGGACGTAGCCTGTTGCAAGACGGTTTTATGAGTTTTGAAGATGGGTAGGTCTGAGATGGAGACACAGATAAGGTGACGGAACCAAACGATGACGTTATATTTACAAAAGCCTTTTATTGTTAGATTTCTGGCAGTACGGTTCGTAAAATGGTCATTTTGAAAACCAGGTGGTCGCAGGGGCAAGCAGTGAGGGCGTAACGTTTTTGAGTTAAGAAGCCAATGAGAAGGTGAGAGAGGGAGTACAGCAAATGAAAAGTTTACGGTGGCCGGATTGGCTGATGGAAATTTATGAGAAGGTGGAGTCATAAGTATGAAAGGGGATTAAAATAATATATTGGAGAGTTTGAAAAAGAGGGAGAGAGAGTCTTGATCGGGGAGGCAGTAGGTCCCCATCTCCAGCACGACTTAAATAGATATACCTTAAGTGAACTTGAGGGTTCAACATAAACCTGTGACGGCAACTGCGAGACTGCGTTGACCAAATGAACTAGAGAGGTCCGCACACAGATTGCAGACGAGACCAAGAGACTCAGCTCCCGTGCCCCAGCCGAGAAGTTAAACGACGAGAAGTGCCCCACAATCCCGTTTCACGACGTGAAGAGCTACCCAGCGCCCGTGCAAATATAGTGAAGATAAGCGCCAAGGAGAGCCCAGCTACAATTCATCGACAGAGAAGAAGTGGTAATTCACCGTGACAGAAATAAAGTTAGCCCCCTGCCCGGCGTAGCAACGTGATCCCTGACCGTAGGTGAGGCGAGAAGGCCAAGAGAGCACCTTGAATTGATGAAGAATAATTGGGTGAGTGTTAAATAAAATGATTTTGATTTGTTCAGTTCCGATTTAGGCAAAGTGAATTTAGTTTTTCGAGAGTAAGGAGTTTTTTTAGTGAAAAGGTTTAGTGTTGAACGAATAGTAAAGTATTTGGTTGTTGCGCTCGGGACGCTCCCTGACCTTAGCAAAGTAATTATAAAATATAAGTTGTGAAAGATGAAAATTATTATTGTGCATTGATTTCGGAAAATGAAAGATTCTTTTGTTTCATGTAAATATTAAGTATGTAAATAAACTAAATTTTCTTATGTTAAACTTTTTAGTCTGTCTAGATTGAAAGTTGTTGATGTTAATTTACATAATCTAAGACTGAGAATAGTATTTAGTTTTGTTCGGTTGCTAAGTTCGGCATCCAGAGCTTTGGGTTGGATTCAAGAAAATAAATATTAAACACAACGCACCCAAATAAATCCTAAGACAAATAAATACATTGTACTAACCCAAATAAATTTACGATCCGAGCCCAATTGACTTAAAAACTGTATGTAGCAACACGACATCTTAACTATTGTTATTGAGTCTAATATATTTTTTTCATGCTGATTTCAAATCTGTTTGTAGAATTCATGTAAAGTAAATAGTTTCATCGATATTTTTAAAAAAACATGATAAGACAAGCACAAGGTCACTGTAATAATGAGTGAATGTTTTTTCATCCAATGAAATGATCCGTTATTCCAACCAATCAGAGAGAAGTACTGATGAAGGATTGAAAGCAGAATGTGCAGCATATTTTAGTGTATTGAAAGCAGTTGTGTGTTGCAGTTTGAAGTGCGTGTGGAAAATATTGGAATTATGGGTAAATTTTCATTTCTACCTGATAATAAAAGGTACAAAATAATACTTTTGAAGGAAGAAAATTATTCTATGTGCAAAATTGCCGGTAAAGTACCATGTGGTCTTTCTATTGTCGTGAGAACGTTGAAAAGATATTCTGAAACAAATTTTATTGCGGACAGGGAGCAATCTGTATGACCGAATAAAACAACTTTGCATGAAAGCAGGGTATTGCATAGGATTTTACTTTCAAACAGAAAGCTTAAATCACCAAAAATTTTGAAACAATGGACTTTGACATCGAATGTGAATGTGTGCCCAAGAACTGAGAGAGGAAGACTGCTGGAAATTGGATTACGTGGCTGCAAAGCTCACCCCGAACCATTACTGACCGATTTTCAAGGCAAGAGGAGATTGGCGTGGGCAAGAGATCATTCATTATGGACTGTGAAAGACTGGAAAAAGGTAATATTTAGTGATGAAAGTCAGTTTTGTATTTATGGTAACCAAAGTAGTGCCTCTGTAAGACGACGTACTCATGAGGAATTCAGCCCTCTGTGTCTGAAGCCCACAGTAAAGCACCCGACGAAAGTGATCGTATGGGGCTGCATGTCTTCTCGTGGTGTTGGAAGACTTCACATCAGGAGCAATACAGTGAAAGCCAGGGATTACATTAAATAATATAAAATAAATTGCTACCAACAGCGGGAGAAAATTTTGGAGATCAGTCGTGTATTTTTCAGAAAGACAATGCTCCATGTCACCGTGCAAAGGGAATCCAGAAATGGTTCGAAGACAATACTATGAATAGGATAAACTGGCCAAGACAGTCTCCGGATCTTAAACCGATAGAGAACCTATGGCATAAAATTTGTTATGATATTTAAAATCAAAAAACACCTTTCAACAAACGTGAGTTTAGAAAACTTTAATATTTTCCATTAACCATGTTGTCACGAAAGAACTTCTTGTGAAATTGGTGCATTTCATGCCTAGAAGATGTAGAGCCGTAATTAAAGCAAACGGCTGGCAGATAAAATGTTGATGTTTAAACATGTAACAGCCAAATTTTCAAAATGCATATTAAATGTACCGTATTTGTAAGTATTTTTATGTTATTCTACTATGCATATTACGTTATTCAATATTGTGTTATTCTGTACATACTACACATTCTTGTCTTCAGGAAGCTGTACTACAACAAATTCTTGCGATATTACAAAAAATAGTAACAGATTTGAAATCAGCGTAAAAAAATACATTATAATCAATAACAATGTTCAAGATAGTATGATAATTTCATAACGAACAATTAAGTCAAACACAAAAAGTCGGGAGTAAAATGAGTGTGTTCAGGACTTTTTGTCACCACTGTATATATATATATATATATATATATATATATATATATATATATATATATATATATATATATATATATATATATATATACATATATGACGTGGAGATTAATACACCCATCTCCCATTTGTCTTTTCTATTCAACGTTATTCTTTCTTAATCTATTTTTAAAAAACTATTAAAGTTATGGCAATCAATGAATTAAAGGCCTGTGACAAAGAACTACGAATTAATTACATCTAACTGGTTTATTTCCAAATATTTACCTACCCGATTCAATTTGTTAATTAAATTCCAAGTATTCATCTCGTTCCTCGTGACGTACGACCGAACTGACTGAAAAACTCCCGCTCTCTGCTGGTATTCGAGGTCAAAGCAGCGCGTCTACTCACCTGGCACATGCGCAGAGACCAAACTAGAATTTTCTAGAAACATCTTCCCTTCAAAACCAGTATCTAAAAATAATCTCTCTGCATGGAGCTTCATCCAACGTGAATCGAAGGTCAATTACTGAAACGGGGAAAAAACGTTTCTCTCGACGCGTCTTTGCATATGAAACTATAGGCGAATTACGCCAAGAAAATAAATTAATCTCAAAGCCCCCTTTAATTTTAACTTAATTATTCTTTTCCCAAGTAATTCCTTATATATATATACAGTGGAATCTCGATCGATCGTTTTCGGATCCATCGTTTCTCCGTATGTGTCGTTCATTTTATGCAGTCCCAACGATCATATTGCTATGTTATATTTCCGCATCTATCGTTTTCCCGCATTTATCATTCATTTCAATCGGTCCCTTGAAAAACGATAGATCTAGATTCCACTGTCTATATATATATATATATATATATATATATATATATATATATATATATATATATATATATATATATATATCATGAAGCTACAGAAGGAGCGGAAGCTACAATGGGGAATTTTTCGAAAAATGAACCGATTGTTGTCGCTCACCGGTAGAGGGCGCGACATGCAAGCGAAGTGACTATTTTACATTGAGTTATACGGCGTGGTGGTGAAAGTTGTTTTATAAATTTTAAAATTTATTCTGTGTGCAGAAATATGCCAAACACGTGTTTTGCTCCGGGTTGTTCTACTGGCTATAGATCAGCCTTAAAAAGAAATAAAGAAACTGGACAGAGAAATCCTAGTATATTTGCTGCTCCTAAGGTAAGAACATTATTATTGTTTTGTGTTAATATAAGATGTATAATAATGAGAGAAAAGTACAGCTGCTGTGTTTTAAGTGAACGCAAAGTTAAGACATCTTAAGTTCTGCTGGAAATAAGCGTGTTTTATTTTTCAATCATCCCTAAATCCCATCAAAAATAATCATCACGTGTTCACAAAGCTCTATTGTATGTAAAAAGATGTGAATAATTACTCATACTATTGCTCTAAAGGAAATCGTTCATCAATAAAAGATGTACGATACTTACGTATATAAATTTATCTATAGTAAATTGTATATCACACATTTAATTTTTATTTTATAATAATGTATTAATAGTGTATGTTGTTAATTTCACTTCTTTATAATTATGAAATACTTTTCTTCCATTCAATATATTTTGTGGTTATGGCAAATTGAGCTACACGTCTTAACTAAAGCCATAATTTTTTTTTTTTAATTGTGCACAGAAATAAAATATTTCCAGTTAACTTTTCTTAATATTGAATTTTATCACTATTAAGTTAGTTGATAAGTAAATAAGTTTTCATTGTATGATAAAGAATGTTGTTACTATAAATGCTTGTGCAAAATCTGTTGAGTATAATTTTAAAAAAAATTAATATTTTCCTATATTTTTACTGTGATTACAATGAAACCCATACTTTGTGAAAATGCGAAAATATACCTGATTTGTCCATATCAATGTTATTTGGGTTTTTTTCTTTTTAATTTGCTAAAAATATTTGTAATCCATAATTTACCAACTTGAAGGTAATTCCTGACAATGCTGGAACCATAATATTGAATTTAATCACTATTAAGTTAGTTAAATTACGTAAGTTAGTTAAAGTACGTAAAAGTGACCACTCCCCTTAAGGGGAGTGGTCACTTTTAAGTACCTTTAAAAGTATCATTTTTGGACCTATGCTGGATTGTATGTACTACTCATGATTTTTGCTTGATTTACAAGAAATTTTTTGAGTAACTGCCTATAATACTGTTTATTATATATGCAATATTTCAAGGTTTAATAAAAAAT
>OU015503.1:9879010-9969010 GCA_907164885.2 Dolomedes plantarius
TTTTTTTTTTCCCTTTTTTTGTTTTTTTTTTTTTTTTTTCCCCTCAGTTGTGTTATTAATTTGTTTCAATTTTCATTATGGCCCTAACCTTAGGCGATATCCCTCTAATTGCTAACTCCCTCACATATGGAACAACCCAAAACGTAAAAATTATTAAATAAAGTACTCGGTTATACCGAATTCGACCGCTCATCGCGAAAAAAAATGCGTCAATTTTCCTCATTCCCCGCAGAATTCGATGTCGCGAAACATAAACAATGCTTAATGAAGGATCTTTCACTCGCCGATTTTATTTCTGTTGCTAATTTATTATATTTAGATAATGTCAGTACTAACAAAATTGAGTTATGCGATAATATTCTTTATGCCCTATCCGATTTGTCCAAATTTCAAAATTCTTTAGATACGAGTTTTTTATGCAACGCTGAAAACGAAATTGCTCTTTCTTATGAGTCTACCGCAAGTGATTCAAATGTAGGTCAAAGTACTTCCAGCCCTTTACAAAACATTCCCGCGTTTCAGTCAGATACCCAGACTAAACAACTGTGGCTTGACGCCTCTCCTAGCAGAAATGATGTTTTGATAAACAATAATGATTTGATTCCCGACTCTATGAGTTCTCACTTCTGGTTGTTGTTGCGAGACCTTTCAACCTCATGTCGCCAGTTCACAGGCAATAATTTATATTCCGTTCACAATTTTTTTGCCGACGTGGAGGATAACTTTAATTTATTTCCCGCTATCAGTGATGAACAAAAATTGGTTTTTGCCAAACGCCTCGTTACAGGAAATGTTAAAACTTTTTTGTTTTCACAAAGAAATCTGAATTCGTATGATTCATTTAAGACCGCGTTAATAAATGAATTTTCTGAGAGAATCACATCCATTGAAATTCATAGACAACTTGAAAGACGTCACATGCGTTCTAATGAAAGTTTAATGCAGTATTTTATAGCGATGCGTGAAATTGCAAACCGCACTACTTATACTATTGATGAATGTTCCGTCATTCAGTATACTATACAAGGAATACAGGGTACCCCATCAGAGAAAATTATTCTTTACGGTGCAAAATCTTATACCGAATTCAAAGAAAAACTCCGAACATACGAAACCGTAGTTAGTCAAAAGAACACAATTAGTTCGAATTTTCGACGTGCCGGAGATGGCCAAAGACGCTGCACGGAACCAAACACTGCACTCCAAAGACGTGACTCAAAATTTACTGTTGCTAGCTCAGCAAAATCTCATCAACGCTGTTTTAATTGTAATGCAATTGGACATATCTCAAAGACGTGCCCTAGTCTTTCTCTTGGCCCTCGTTGTCTTTCTTGTAATTTATTTGGACATAAGTCCGCGAATTGCCGCCGTACTCCTCAAATTGAAAGCTCCACGACGCATGACGGTGTCAACACGGTGCATGTTGTTACTTCTCCCACTAATATATGCAAAACGGTTGTTATTTTTGATAATACATTTTCGGGATTAGTGGATACTGGCAGTCATTCGACGCTTCTTAAACATTCCGCGTGGATTAAACTCGGATCACCACCGTTGACGAATAGCACTACTATGCTAACTGGTTTCGGTTTTTCAAAAACTCAAGTAATTGGTTCTTTTGCTTCCGAAATTAAAATAGATGATCAAATTTTTTCAGTGAATATGTCCGTTGTTCCAAATAACTGTATGGCTTTCGATCTCATACTAGGTTGCGATGTAATCCAACAGGCGAATTTGACTATTACACCTGACGGTGCTATGTTTTCCAAAATTTCAAAACCTGATGATTCTGCCGTACATGACGATTTTGTAATGACAATTTCAGCCGATCCTCCTTCTTTTGATATTGGTCCTAACATTTCTCCCCAAACCCGTAATGACGTTGAACAGCAATTGCTAGCCTACAAACCTAACAAAACGAAAGCTGCGAACATCGAACTTGATATAACGCTTACTGACGATAAGCCAATTTTCCATACACCCCGACGCTTACGATTTGCAGAACGTGATATAGTGGATGCTCAAATTGACGAATGGTTAACAAATGGAATTATAGAACCATGTTCTTCCCCCTACGCTAGTCAAGTCGTTGTCGTTCGCAAAAAGAACGGTCAGCCGAGAGTTTGCATAGATTATAGGCAATTAAATCGTAAGTTAGTTAAGGATCATTACCCTTTACCTTTGATCGACGATATTTTGGATCGTCTCCAAAATGCCAACATATTAAGTACACTCGATTTGCGTAATGGATTTTTTCACGTCCCCGTAAACGAAAAGAGTCGTCGTTACACCAGTTTTGTGACGCATTCAGGTCAATTTCAATTCCGATATATGCCATTTGGATTAAGCTCTTGTCCTTCTGTTTCCATGCGATACATAAATGCCGTTTTTCGTGATCTTATTGCCAAAGGTATTGTACTCCCATACATGGATGATCTCATCATTCCAGCGAATAATGAGTCTGAAGCTCTTGAACGTCTGAACACTGTTTTAATTGTAGCTCGTGATTATGGACTTGACATAAACTTTAATAAGTGCCAATTTCTGTATAACAAAATTGAATTTCTAGACCACATTGTGGAGCACGGAAAACTGTTCCCATCCTCCTCCAAAACTAAAGCCGTTCTTAATTATCCTGATCCCAAAAACACAAAAGATGTCCAACGTTTTTTAGGTCTTACTGGATATTTTCGTAAATTTCTTCCCTCTTATTCTACCATAGCAAAACCCCTTAGTGATCTGCTTCGTAAGGACACCCCATTTCAATTTCAGACTGATCAGAAAGCCGCATTTCAAAAGTTAAAACACCTCCTTTCCCAACAGCCCGTTTTAAGTATTTTTAACCAAAAGAGTCCTATTGAAATTCACACTGACGCATCAATTGATGGCTTGGGGGCAGTCCTGCTACAAAAATCCAAAGAAGATAATTGTTTCCACCCCGTCTACTACATGTCCAAGAAGACGTCAGACAACGAACGCAAATATACAAGCTACAAACTAGAAGTTCTCGCCATTGTGGAAGCACTTAAAAAATTCCGTATCTATGTTCTTGGTTCACATTTTAAAATAGTTACTGACTGTAATACATTTGTGAAGACCCTAAGTAAAAAAGAACTTAACTCACGTATAGCTCGATGGGCATTGCATCTTCAAGACTTTGACTACGAAATCGAACATCGTACAGGTTCAAAAATGGCTCACGTTGATGCCCTTAGTAGAAGCCCATGCTGCATGGTTATTCAGGACAGTGTCTTTATACAACTTCTTAAAGCACAACAATCAGACGAGCATATCGAAACTATAAAAAAACTTCTTTCAACCGCACCATATGACGACTATATCGTTAAAAATAATCTGCTATATAAAACTGTTCAAGGAACTGATCTACTTGTAGTGCCCGAAGGCATGCAGTCGAACATAATTCAGGCAGCTCACGGACGAGGCCACTTCGCAGTACTACGCACTCAAGAACTGTTGCAAAAAGAATATTTTATCCCGAACTTGAAAGAGAAAATACAGCGATGCATCAATAACTGTGTCACATGCATCCTCAATAATAGAAAACGTGGAAAGCAAGATGGAATGCTGCATCCCATCGAAAAAGACGACACACCCCTGCACACGTACCATATTGACCATCTAGGCCCACTTGCCGTACTTTCTAAACTCTCTATCGACAACCCGGAAAAATGGTATTCCCATGTTCCAGCCGTTCAACAAATCATCAACTCCACCTTCCAACGTAGTATCAATTCCACTCCATTCGAAATTATTTTTGGGACTAAAATGCATTCTCCCCATGACATCAAAATTGGTGATATGATCAACGAGGAAATAAAATCTACATTTCTCGAAAAACGTGATGATCTCCGTAAAGACGCTAAACGACAAATATGCAAGGTTCAACACGAAAATCGTCGTACTTACAATCTGAGACGCAAACAAGCTCACCCTTTCCAACTCGACGACCTTGTAGCAATCAAGCGTACCCAGTTTGGTCCTGGTCTCAAACTCAAACAAAAATTTCTTGGACCATATAAAATTACTAAAGTAAAACCAAACAACACTAATGATGTTGAAAAGTGTGCATTCTTCGACGGACCAGTGAAAACATCAACTTGTGCAGAATATCTGAAACCTTGGTCCAACACCATTGAGCATATAACTTGATATTTTTATTCTACTGAACTTACTTTGTTTTTTACAACAGACTATTGACAATTGACTCTCAAGAACTTAATTTTTTTGTTTTCTCACGTACCTAATTTTCCATTTTTCTCCTGTGCATACACTAATATTGTTTTTTCTTTTAGTTATTTCGTATTTGCTGTGTTTTTTTTTGCCAGTTTATTTCCAGCCAACTATGGTATTGTATCACTATTTTCATTTATTCCATTTTATATTTTGCATTTTTACTGTTATTTTATATTTGTATTAACTGTGTTCTAATGTTTTTGATAAATTTTTGCTGTGTACCTTAAGGCGAGGTCGCCTGTCCGGTCATGATGGCCGAATATGGGAAATTCAATCCCATCTCCATCTCCAAACGTTACGCGGCGCTACTGTCTGTGTGACGCCAGTGCGTGCGCCAGCATGATGTATTCCTGCCTTATCAGACGATAGCTGTACTCCGAGATGGGAAGACGTCCCTCTCGAGCTGTTTATTTTAATTTCTTAATATTTAACTAATAAAGGATGTTTATATCCAATGTTGCTGTGGTCGTTGCTTCCCCACATATATATATATATATATATATATATATATATATATATACATATATATATATATATATATATATATATATATATATATATATATATATGTATATATATATATGTATATATATATATATGTATATATATATATGTATATATATATATATATGTATATATATATATACATATATATATATATATGTATATATATATATATATATATATATATATATGTATATATATATATATATATATATATATATATATATATATATATATATATATATATATATATATATATATATATATATATATATATATGTATATATGTATATATATATATGTATATATATATATATATATATGTATATATATATATATATATATATATATATATATATATATATATGTATATATATATATGTATATATATATATATATATATATATATATGTATATATATATATATATATATATATATATATATATATATATATATGTATATATATGTATATATATATATATATATGTATATATGTATATATATATGTATATATATATATATATATATATATATATATATATATATATATATGTATATATATATGTATATATATATATATATATATATATATATATATATATATATATGTATATATATATATATATATGTATATATATATATATGTATATATATATATATATATGTATATATATATATGTATATATATATAAGTATATATATATATATGTATATATATATATATATGTATATATATATATATATATATGTATATATATATATATATATGTATATATATATATATATATATATATATATTTATATATATATATATATATATATATACATATATATATATATACATATATATATATACGTATATATATATATATATATATATATATATATATATATATATATATATATATATATATATATATATATATATATACATACAGGGGAATCTCGATCTATCGTTTTCGAAGGGACCGACTGAACTAAAATGCTGGAAAACAATAGATGCGGGAACATACAAAAAAGTATTAACTTTCCTTAAAGTTTGATATGCCTAAAATATATTTACTCACATGTATAAATGCATACATACCCGAAGTGTAAAGGAAGATAAAATTACAAAGTTGTACCGAAATCCAAGATAATAATATTAAAAAAGAAATACCCGTAGATACACAGGAATTTTGATTCAAATAAAAGTACTTAATCGTCGCTTGTTTTTTGGCGGTTTTCTCTTCACAAGTAAACAATATTTTTTTGTGTTGCAAATTGCATTCTTTTCGATATCGGTTATTGTGTGAGAGTATAAAGAAGCGGCAGCCGTGAATCGTTTGTAACCAGAACCTTTCCATTGCACTGGATGGGGTCCGATATGAGACCACCAGGAAGTTCTGTTTCCAGGTGAAACACTCATCGTCCAGTGTAGAACTGCCGTAATCAGAAACATCTCACACACTAGACCAAACTCCAGGGCGCCTCCATCCCAAGGCCAACAAAAAAGCTGACTGTGAGCCATTGCTAAGAACAGAAATGTTGAATAGTCGGTGAATTTCGAATGAGTTTCCGAAAATAGGGTACTCCAGGGGCTAAAGAATTAAGGAACACCAACGACGAACAAATAATGGGAGTGGTACAATAAAGCGAAACCAGGCTAAACAAGAGAAAACAAAAATACGAGACCGTGCATCTCAAATATTCTGCTCATTGTTTAATTAGAACGACATTCTAGCTCAAGCCAGACATTTATAGTTCAGGTTCAGTTATTATGAAATAACGATCGATCCGATAATTAATCTAAAGCTGCAATATTCTGAATGAATATTGCGGGAAAACGATGGCTCGAGGAACGATCCATGCGGTCTTTTTTGCTTGTTTTCTATGGAATTTATTAAGGACTGGGTGAAATAAACGATACATACGGGAAAACGATCGATCGAGATTCCACTGGATATATATATATATATATATATATATATATATATATATATATATATATATATATATATATATATATATATATATATATATATATGTATATATATATATATATATATATATATATATAAGAGCAAGCGTCCGTGTGTGTGTTTTTGTGTGTGCGGCCCAGAGACGAATCTATAAAACTTACAACTGTGAAATTTGGCACACGGATAGTGAAGAGTCTGAACATGTGCACCTCGAAACCCGAATTATAAATTTTATTACCGTTAATTTTTAGTTAATAAAAACCAACAATTTTTGAAGGGTGAATCCAGAAATATAAGAGCCTCTCAGCCGTCTTTCTGCCATATTTGAAAATGTGGAAATCCATGTACTTTTTTTCATGAAAGTACATAAATGTTACATATTTGGAAAGAGCTTTAAAAACTGATCATTTTTTCTGCGTACACTTAGGGCCTGTTCACACAGGAGTCCGTTGCGTAGCGTTAAGGGAAAGATGACGTTGAGACGAAAAAAACCAATCATACGCGTAAAAAATTTCATTCCTAATCGTTTGGAGGTTTGTAATTGGTAAATATATTTCAATACTTTAACGCTCCGCAACGGACATATATGTGGACAGATACTTAATCTGTTACTTCAATAGTTTTAGAGTTATTTGGATTCTAATCTTGAGATCCACTGATCATTCCATGTAAACAAAGTGTAATTCTTTCACAGGGTGATTCTCACTAAAAAATTAATGACAGAAAAGATGTGTCATCGTGTGTCTAATTTTTTATTCTTTTTCTTTAAATTTTTATACTTTAAATTCAAACTTTTTAATCATAAATTGATCATTTGAAGATGTGCCGATTTTTTGGCAATAAAAAGTGAAAAAAAATTTAAATTCAAGTGAACTGTGATTCCAGTGTCAAAGTGATTCGATTTGGGACAGATTAAATTAAGAAGATTGATTGTAAAGAAATCTGACATCGAACGATTTTTGCATGTTAGACCCCTTTGTTTGTTATAAGTATGATTTATATAATTTTATATGGCCTTCCCTAAATATTTAAAACCGTCGATAACTTTGCTGATCTTACTTCGCACGTGTAGAATTATGTGTAAACTGTACCGTGGTATCTGAATCTGGAAAATTAATTTAATTAGTTAAATTCTTAACTTGATACACTTCTTTTTAAGTCGTTATATCATGTTATCCTTGCTTCTGGAATAAAGGGTAAAGGAATAAAATACATCACATAACACAGTAAATTAACAATAAAAAATTGATGCGAATGACACCATTTCAGTTGATTGTTTATAGTGATGTAACTGTTTAGCTTGTATCAATGATGTATTAATGCTAGCCTGAACATTATAGCTGGCATTAATGATGAAATTATTTAGTTAAAAATACTTTAACCGTTTAAGTTATTTAGGTATTTATATTTAATTGTTCTGAATGTTTTGATAAATAAATGCTCTTTTTAAAAAAAGGGAACGTACAAAAGATTTGTGAAAATTTCTTTATTAATATTACCATGGTTTATAAGAAATTTATAAAAAATATTATCGAGAGATTATTTGTCAAGAATAAATTTTTATATCTTAAAAGAGGTTTTATATATTTGTTGTCTATATATGCTATCAGGTGCCATAGATGTATATTCCTCTTCATTAATTAAAAAGTGCTTAAGGTATGTGCCTACCCTCAAATCGTTGTTTTTACGAAAATTTCGAATTTTTTTAAAAATTATTTTAAATTAAAGTTCAATCATTTAGGATTTCAAAAATGCTTTACTTTTGGTTCAGCGATAATTAGAAGGGAAATTCTAGCCCAAATTATAAACCGGTAATGAACTTTCTGAAACCGGAAGTGCCCTTCTAAAGGGCCACGGAAATACAAAAAATATATTTTTGCAGCTATTTCTTTACTTTTAAACAATTTTAATGCTCATTTTTAATTTTTAATGTAGAATTTAATTTCCTCTATTTTCTTTTTATAGTTTTAAGACCATTAAAAGACCATTAAAGGTCTTGGTGGAAAGGGTAAACTAACTGATAGCTATATAGACAAGGTACAAAACTATTATGGGATTGCAATTCGCAGCAGTGTTGCAAATCTTCAAAATATGCAATCAGCAGTATTAGCTGGTTTTTTTCATTGTTGCTCAATCAATGAAAAGTCGATGCATGGACAGTGTCCTGAGGGCCCCGAAAGGTGGTGTAAATACAAGCAAGCATTGCATCATGGAAAGCAGTTTTCGGTAAAATCCCCAGGACTTCCAGATACAATTGTCAAAATTATAAAACCAGCTTACTTAGAACTGGTTAGTGTGATCAGATGTTACTGAAAAAGTGTTTGCAAGGCATGACTCAAAACAATAATGAATCATTTAACAATGTTTTGTGGAATATTTTCCCTAAAGAAAATTTTCTTTAACTGCAAACATTGTTATTAGGGGCTTCTATTGCAGTGCTACTGTTTAATTCATGTTTTATGGGTCTCGTACCTGTTTTCAATTATTTAAAAATAAAAACTGAACCAGAAATGTTGAAAAAGTACATGGAAATCGACATTGAGCGAATAAAGAAATCGAGGCGACAAATTCTGCCAACTACAAAAACATGCAGAAAAATACTAAAAGCTAAAAGAAAATCAAAATTAATTAAAAATGAAGCCACGGAAGGCTTGACCTATAAATATGGTGAAATTTGAGGTTGTAAAGTTTATGCATATTTTTTTGTGCTAGATTAAAATCTTTATTCGCGTTTTCTGGAAAACGGCATTTTTCATTTTTTACGTTTACGATAAATTTCATTTCTTAAAGATTTTTAATATATTGAAATAAAATTTTGTCACAAGGTTCTGCTCATCTAGTGGTATGTTATGAACCAAAATATAACTTAATAAAGTATGTATTTATTAATTTAAGAGCTATTTTTATTGAAAAATGTATGAATTTTTTTTTTAAATCTTGTTGTGTATACAAAATTTGGTATATGTTAGTAAGTTTAAGAGGTATTGCAAATATTTTGCTTCATAACACAGGAAAGTGATTTACTAATACACTGTTGAAATAAAAAGTGAAATATATTGGTTAGATTTTGTTTAACATAAGACTCGTTCTACTTGTAGAACGTGGGATATTATTAATATGTATGTGTATATTGATGAATAAAGAAGTTAAGGCAATGAGATAAGATTTCTCTAAATTCAATTGTTTAACGTAAGCTGTTAAGATTTTATTAATTTGTGTTAATAAAAATGAATAAAAATTTTGGTTTGTTTCCCTCAGTTAAATTTGTGTCTGTCATGTTTTGTGAGTAATCATTTGTGAATTTCTGTTAGCCACAGAATCTAGGTAATTGTTTTAGTTAGGAGATTGATTACACAACGCAATACTAACCACTATATGTTTTAAATATAAGGAATAAGTTTAAAGTAATTTATACTGCTTTCTTTGTATTAAAAGTAAATATGTAATAAAAAAAGGTCAGATACAACAATACTTTAATTTTTTTTGCTACAGAATATTGTTTTATGGTGTGTGGAGCCCTAATTGCAGATTTCTATTAATTTTTACGTTAGTCATTGCCTTCTACCTATACGTTAATACTTTTTTTATTTATTTTTTTGTTGAATTATTTACATTTTACTTAAATTCAATTCAAGCAATAATTTGTTTAGTTTTTATTTATACTGTGTTATTTATTCTATGTTGCATATACTGTGTTTAATTTATAAATTGATTTTAGTTAACAAAACTGAGATTTTTACTTTTCAGCTTTTGGTGGTAAAATTATAAAAGGCTGAATCTACCTAAATTCTGAGATGTGTATAACATTTCCCATGCTTTTCTTCTGTGTTATTTATACTGTGTTTAGTTTTTAAGTTGATTTTGGTTAACAAAAGTGAGATTTTTACTTCAGATTTTCGTGGTAAAATGATGAAAGGCCTAACAGCATTGTGTTGATGAGTCTACCTAAATTCTGAGATGTGTATAACATTCCTTATGCTTTTTCTCTATGTTATTTATACTGTGTTTATTTTTTACATTGATTTTTTTATTAACAAACATTCAAGAATTTGACATTTTTACTTTTCAGCCTTACTTTCCAAAAGACAATTTGACTTTTCAGATTTTAGTGGACTATTATAAATGTATATTTCCTTTTCAGGGTTTTTTTTTCGCCAATGATAAAAGGCTGAACTAGCTGAATTCTGAGGAGTTTATTATAAATATATATTTTTTATATTGGATTTTCTTTTTATTCATGCATATATAACATTTCATATGCTTTTCTTTCTATGTTTTTTATACTGTGTTTAGTTTTTAAATTGACTTTGGTTAACAATTATTCCCCAATTTGACATTTTTACTTTACAGCTTTTAGTGGTACAATGATGAAAGGCTGAATCTACCTAAATTCTGAGATGTCTATAACATCTCCCATGTTTTTTTACTATGTAATTTATACTGTGTTTAGTTTTTAAATTCATTTTGGTTAACATTCTTAAAATCCCGGGCAACACCGGCTCGCAAAAGGAGGGGGGAAGGAAAAGAATTTTTTTTCTGCTTTTGACTGTTTGCATGACGTGGGATATGTATCTACAAAATTTAAATACCTTTTTTCGTTGTTTTTTAGTATTTCTATTTTCTGACAATGATTGATGAAGGAAGCGGGTCCCTAAACCAACAGGCTAGACGGGCGAAGCCCGGCTATCCATATATATAAAACAGTTCCGTAACTGACTGAGTGACTGATTGACTGACAGACAACGCTCCTGACCAAACTGCTGGACCTATGGGCAAACATTTTGCACGTCGATTCTTCTTATTGTGTAGGGGTGCAATAAGAAAGATTTTTGAAAAATTCTTCTTAGATTTTTTTAAGTTAAATTTTTAAGATGTTTTAGTTAGCTTTTTTTAAAGTCTGCATTTAAAATAAGAATTTGAGGGTTATAAAGTTTATATCACGAGAAAGATCATAAAAATTCGCTTAAAATAAAATCTTTTTCGAATCTTTACCTCCATTTTCTAATTTTTGGTGAATTTTTAAAGACTAAATTTTAGAATTTAATTTATTAAATGCTGATCACGTGATTTCTTTTTCTGGTACTTTAAATAAATTTATCGTCACGTTCATAACAACGAAATAGACATTAAATATTTTTTTCTTGCGAATGCGGCAGACGATTGGACATTATCCAAAAAAATATTACAATACAGTAAAATATATTATGTTCTTTAAACTGTACTATATTCTTTAATATTTCCTATTACATTTAATTTGAATATTTTCTTCTACCTTATTTTGCCTGTAAAAATATCAGTTACGATTTTTTTATAATTATATTTTTTCGTTTTTCTTTTACATCAAATGCATTGATCGTTGTATTTATTATTAATGTATTTATACATATTTTTGGCATTAATTGCATATATTGACCGTTGTATTTAATTTGAATGCTCTCCCTAGCGAATTACTGGCCTTCCATCGGACCATCGGAACAAGTGTTTAACTGTGTTACCTAGGCCAGAGCCTTCTAACACAGATATTTCGTGAATGTGCCATCGGAGAGCAGAAATAACACAGAAAATAAAAAGAAAGTTCGATGAGAATCAATAAAGTTCAGGAAATTGCAACACAAGAAGTGAAGCAGTGGATCTTCTGGTCAGAACTTTGGATGGTGAAAGGAACAGTTCTGATTGGATGTCTCCTGGATCTTCAAGTAATTCGCTGTTGTGGGTGGAGTTTACGGCTGTCTGTAAGCTGGAAATCAATTGGCTACTGTAGCGAGAATAGAGAATGTATTTATATATAGTGCTTTTTTTCTAAAAAAATTGTGGTTGTACTGGGTTTTCTCAAATAAAGGTGCATATTTTTTAGTACCGAGTTTTCACACGTCCCGTCACAGGGGAACAAAAGAATCGCAACTAAAAAAAATACTTTTTGTTATATATTAACAATTGATTCGTAAATTTCATAAAATTTCGGTTAGGGCAAAGTATTACTTTAAAAAAAAAGGGTGGGGATACGCCGTCTCCCACATACCCCCAGAAAAAAAGCTATATATATATATATATGTGTGTGTAAAATCCTTTTAAAGGTGAAAAATTTTGAGAAATGGTATTAGGGGCAAAATAGGGTTTGATTGCAGATGTAGAGTAGGGTAGCTTTGAATTCACCGCCTAAACGTGCAGTTTTGTTATATATTTTAAAAGCTTTGTGCCACGTGTAAAAATTAGGTAATGTTTGAATTTTGTGCCACGTGTACAAACTAGTTAATGTTTAAATAAAATAGATTGGAAATAATTAGATTTACCTGATACCTCTTATAGCACAATTCTAAAGTACAACTCTTTAATACAATTTTGGTGCCAAGCTTTCTGGAATCAGAATGGATAGAAAGAACAGAAATGATCATCTGTTTACTAAGAACGAGCCCACGTTAGGAGCGATGAGCGACAAGCGATGACCAAGTGAATTAGTTTAGGCCATGAAGCTATAGAAGGAGGAGTAGCTCCGTGTTAAAAAAAAGTCTCACATTTGGTCAACACCACTAGGTGGCGCGCACACCGATTATTCTGCCGCTTTAACACGGAAACCTTACGCTTTATTATTGATTTTTCGTATTTTTCAAGAGGAAACTAGTTTTTTCTAGTGCGTATTTAGTATGAATTTATGTATTCAACTTAACAATTGTTTATTTTCAAGCAAATGTTTATTTGAACTGCCTTTTTTGCTAAACTTCATTAAAATTCTTAAAGGAAATGAGTAAATACATAATTTTCTAGAGCTAGTTAGTTACATGCGCATATAACAGCACATACTAGCTGCAGCTACAAAGTATGGAATGTCCAAACATGTGACACATGAAGAGTCACAGTTCATTATATAAACTTTTTCAGAATAATTGTGCATTATTTTCAGAATAAATGAGTTCAGAATTTTGTAATAATTGACTAATTAAGGAAATGAAATTACAGAAAAGAATTGTGAAGGAAATCTCTTATGGAAAAAAATTTTGAGAAATACTACTGATTAACCACAACAAACACACACACATAATAATATAAGAATATTTTTATTTGCAGATAAGTATGAATAATACATCATACATAACAGCCTTTAAAAAGAAAAGCAACATTTTCTATCAATAATCACAAATAAATTATTATCAGGACTAATAAAATAGGAAGTCAATTCACTATTTAATCACACAATATATAGCAACAATATATAGTCGAACAACAATTGCCACTTTTTTTAAACAGTTATACAGTATTTGTAAATCAATGAAGCGTCTTATGCAGTTTGTTTACTTTAAATACTTTATAAATGATCTTGGAACCCAAATCCGCTGTCGGTGTGGGTAAAGTTTGAAATGGTTATTTCTCTCGATTGTTAAATGCATCGTTGCATCGTATAACACTCTGCACAGTGTTGCCATCCTCTACGAAGCCCCCCCCCCTCAAGTGCCATCTCGAAATCCCCCTCCTCTCCCCTAACACCAACTTGAGATCACACTAGACCAGGGGTGTTAAACTCTCGGCCCATTACGGACATTTTTGCGGCCCGGCCAATATATTGGCACACAATAATATATAAAAAAATAACCAACACAGAATTATAATAAGATAGGAAGAATTCGCTAAATGTTTTTAAATGATACTCTTTTTTTGCTATTATTAAACAAAATGGATATATTTGTGTTGAATATACTGTAATTAGGTAAATAAACCTACGTTTCTATTAATATTGATTTTTTTTGCTGCCCACCTATAGTTAAACCTTGTTTGTTTGGCCCAAGGTAGCCTTTGAGTTTGACACCCCTGCCCTAGACCTTCCTAAAAAAAATTCTGGCTCCAAATAGGCATCCTGTTTGAGAGATAAATTGAAATAAATAGAAAATACATACTTACATAATGAAATGGAGGTTTATTTACATTTTACATATGTATGGAACTTATAATCTAATAAAAAAACGCGTCTCGATTGTACATTACTGTCGATTTTTCTAATTTTTTAATGAACTTTAAATCTACGCCCCCATAAAAGATGTCCCCCCTAGAGAATCCCTCTAAAAAAAGGTAACTTCTAAAAAATGCGCCAAAAAATAGGTACCCGTAGAAAATGCCTCTAAAAATACCCTTAAAAAAAATGCCCTTAAAAAAATGTGGCCCCTAAAAGCACCCTTTTTCATCTAACCTACCCCTAAATTGGCAACACTGAATCTGCATCTAATCCTTGTGTTTGGAATCTATAGCAGTGATGGGCAAAACCTTTAGCTTCATAATGTTAACAAAATATTCAATCGTAGCGATGTTCTTTGAATTTTTTAGTGACTCATTCAGCAGAGTTATTTTTGCAGTAATTATACGAACTGAACAGTTTTCAGTATCTTAGCTCAGCACTAACTACTTTATTGTTAATTCAGGATCAGGGGTGGAATCTAAAAGAATAGAATAATATTTACAAAATTTTAAGATTGATATTATTTCATGTCTTATTTTTTGTTCCAAAAGGGAAATAGTTCATTTTGAATATGAACACCTACAGTGGCTCCAGTCGCCCAGTGGCTAAGTGGATAAGGCATCAGTCTGCCACGCCGGGGGTGTGGGTTCGATTCCCGCATAAAACTTGGCTGTATTCTGGGGAACCGGTCAGTCTTCCACCTGCAATTGGAACCCCGTCTAGAAAGGGGAGCTGCAACACATCGTCCATCGCCGGTGCCGTCGTATGTCAATAAAATTCTTCTGTGATTGTGTCATTTGTCTGTTTCTATGTTTTATATTCATATGTACACCGGACTGGGGTGTAATGTTGTCATCCCCCAGGGACATTAGCCACACACACACAGTGGCTCCAAAATGTGTTCGTACACTTACGATTTTCAATGAAATAGGGTTCTATCCATTAATTAAAATGAATATTACAGAATGGGCATTTAATAATAAGATTTATAATCTATTCTTAACAAAACTATATGAAATATTTTGAAAACATAGTAAAACTTTATTTTTAAGACACCAATAATCAAAAAGTAACAAAAACTTTATCTCACAAAAGTCATCGTACACTGAAATATTTTCGGATAAATTCATAACTAAAATTATCGCCTAGCGCTTTATTTTTATTTTTGAATTGTGGTGGCATTTAAAATATCGTTTGGCTTTAATTTTTGTTTGCCTATTCCGTAATATTCTATTTATTATTTAAAAATGGCTCGCAAAGAAACAACAAACAGCATTGATCGAAAATTGATTATTTTTCATCATAGTTGTGGTAAATCAGTTCGGAATATTGCTAAATTACTTAATTTATCCCATTATACTGTGCAGTATGTGATAAAACGCTTTAAAGAAGAAAATCGGATCAAAATCAAGATAAGAAAAGGTCGTCCGGCAAAGTTAACAAAACGTGATCAGAGATTTATAATTAAAAATTTGTGAAAAATCTACGTTTGAGTGCTGTAAAACTTTCTGCAGAATTTAATGAAACAATTTCTACTTCAATTTCACCTGAAACTGTTCGACGAGTTCTCAGAGCAGCTGGATTATCTGGGCTTTCTGCCCGTAGAAATTTTTTTGTGAGAAAAACAGATAGCTCAGGATTTCCTTCGCACTATCAATGATTAATAATCCCCAAACCTATTGGAATAATGTCTTATTTGCCGATGAAAGCAAGTTTAACATTTTTGGTTCCGATGGGCGTATAATTGTAGGGAGAAGAAAAGTGAGGAACTTAATCCTAAGAACTTAGTAGGGACAGTTAAGCATGGCGGTGGAGGTGTCCTTGTGTGGGAGTGCACGTCAACATCAGGACTAGGTAATTTCGTATTTATTGATGGCATAATGAATCATGCTGTTTATATAAATATTTTAAGAGACAATTTAAAATTATCAGCCTAAAATTTGGGTATTTGAAAAAAAAAATTTTTTTTGATCAAGATAACGATCCTAAGCCCACGGCTCTCAACGTTCGCCTCTGGTGGCTCTATAATTGTCCACAAGTTTTGAAAACACCACCTCGATCGCCAGATTTAAACTCAATAGCACATTTTTGGAGAGAACTGGAGGTTCGAGTACAAAAACACGACATTTTTAAAAGAAAAAGCGAATTAAAAACAATTATGATGGAAGAATGGATGAACATTGATGCAGAAATTACAAAAGAACTAGTGCAATCTATTCCCAGACGTTTAAAAACTGTTGTTGATGCTAAAGGATATCCTACTAAATATTAATTTAACGAAAAATTAGAATATTTACTGATAAGTAGAGATTTTTTTACAAGTGTTCGATGGCTGTTGTGAGATAAAGTTTTTGTTACGTATTGATTACTGGTTTCTTAAAAATAAAGTTTTACTATATTTTTAAAATACCTTGTAGTTTTGTTAAGAATAGATTATAGATCTTATTGTTAAATACGCATTCTGAAATATTCATTTTAATTAATGGATAGACCTCTATTTCATTGAAAATCGTAAGTTTACGAACACTTTTGTGAGCCACTGTAAATAATGAGGCATATTTGATGGATTTCTTCTGATTCTAATGAGGTACTCTGATATGTTAATGAAAAAAATATCATCAAGTTTCCTTATTTGTGAAATATTTTTATTGGTCAGCAATCACAAAATCCAGCACAAAAATTATAGACAAAAAGCTTTGTTTTTTAGTTGTTGAGGTAGACACTTTCAAAATTAATATAGTGCAAATTATCCTTGGCCTTGGTTTATAGGCTTAGGTCATTGGACAATGACCGGGCAGTGGAGAAATCGGCTGGCCGGAATCATCCGGCCCCGGCCCGATGCCTCTGTGTTTGTTGGGTATATATATATATTTATAAGAAAATCGTAAAGGATAATTTTATAGACAAAATAATGTAGAAGAAAATATTCGAATTAAATCTAATATAAAGAATACTAAAGAATATAGTACAGTTTGTAGAACATTTCTTTTACTGTATTTTAATATTTTTTAGATAATGTCCAATCGTCTGCCGCATTATCAAAAAAAAAAATATTTTGTCTATTTAGTTTTTATGCACGTGACGATAAATTTATTTAAAGTGCCAGAAAAAGAAATCACGTGATCAGCATTTAATAAATTAAGTTCTAAAAATTAATCTTTAAAAATTCACCAAACATCAGGAAATGGAGGTAAAGATTCGAAAAAGATTTCATTTGAAAGGAATGTTTATGATTTTTCTCGTGATACAAATTTTATAACCCTCAAATTATTATTTTAAATGTAAACTTAAAAAATGTTACAAAAACAGCTTAAAAATTTAATTTTAAAAAATCTAAGAAGAATTTTTCAAAAACCTGTCTTAGTGCACCCCTACACTATAAGAAGAATCGCCATGCAAAATTTCAGCCCTTTAGGTATAGTGGTTTGGTCTGTGCGTTGTATGTCAGTCAGTGAGTCAGTTACGGAACTGTTTTATATATATAGATTACGTATTACTATTTGTGTTTTAGAACCGAAATCAAATTAGTCTTGAAATATTTTTGTGGTTTAAATGCTGTGTTGCTGTACAAGAGTTATGATAAAGATAGAAGTCATGCATCGGTATTCAATATGGATTAAACAAGGGCGCGGTGGCCCAGTTGGCAAGAGCAGCGGGCCAATGATCTGTACGTCCCTGGTTCAATGCTCGTCGCTGCAAATCCACCGCCGTGTTCACTAATGGTGGCTGGGCACATAAATTATGTCGTTGCTGTAATGTCCTCTAAGTTCACAAATTTGCCTCTGGAAGTGTGGGGGTCAAGTGTTCCCGTCGTGTCACTTGACTCGGTTCAAAATTACGGGACCGGTCATTTAGCCAAGTCGGACTACAACCCTTGGTAATTCAAAACAGGAGACGCCTCTTTTCGCCCAATAGTCTATTAAGACCTGGTGAATGGAACCTCCAACCAGGGGGCATTAGCAACAACAACACAACATGAATTAAATAAATAGTGAATTTTTTTGTAACTTCCTGATGGTGCTGAGTGGGAGGGTGGGAGGGTGTAGAGGATATAAATCCCAGAACTTTGGCTGTAGTTTTAAATAAAACATATTTTATGTATCTCCATCACCGTATGCTTTCTATTGAACTACTTTCTCTGATGATACCAATTCTCGAAATATACTGATTTAGTGCAATATTGCTGAAAGTATGTTAACTGAAAGTCACATAAAAACTTTTCCGGTAGCGAGTATAGAGTTTGAAAACATATCAATATGTAGAGAGGGATATTATATATATCTTTATTCCCTTGAAAATAAATTAATGAACGGACTACTCATCCTTAACAAAGGAAGAAAGAGAAACAAATAACAGAGCAATTTTCTGGCGAAGTTCAACAGATAATAATATAAACGAGTAATACAGTAATGCCTTGGTGACGTACCTTGATATTTCTTTTTTCCCCCGTGGAATTCTGCAATCATCTCGTTACGAATTATATGACCCTGAACAGGGCCTTTTTTTTCCTTTGCTGAGGGCCACCTATCCTAAACTTGTTAAATTGTTCTTCCTGTCTCTAAATTATAAATTAACTTTATTAAATTAATCTCTTATTCTTGATACTAACTTAACTACTTAATCTTAAATTTCTCTTACCCTTTAACTTTTGAAGGTGCTAAACTTTAAATTTTGTACTTTGATAGTAAATGTAACTCTTAAAAATATTACCTAGCCTTTAAATATTAACTATTGAGCACATTATCTTTGATTACATAATATCTTGCGTACAGGAGTTAAAACTTGATGGTCAAGGCACTCCAGCCATCATTCAATTATGCTCAGCCTTGGTGACGTTTAACAGAGGAATGGAGAAAAACAAGTAATACGTCAGTGCCTTGGCCACGATTAACAAAGGAAGAAAGTGAAACAAGTAACAGAGCAATTCCCTGGCGACGTCCAACAGATGAAAATATAAACGAGTAATTTAGCAATGCCTTGACGACCTTTAACAGTGTCGTGGTCGACATAAAAGAATTTTCATTGGAAGGAATCCACGTGAAAATTCGAGAAACGCCTATCGGCGAAGGGGGCAGGGTGAATGTATCGTGGGAAAAGAAGTCCTGATACTTGGAATACCGGAAACCTCAAGGGAGAGGACAAGGATAAAATTGAAAGAGGAAATACAACTTGGGACGAACCAATTTGAAGAGTGGCAATGATAGCTAAGACTAGCAAGATCAAGGTCAAGGTTATTCATTTCATGAGGGACCTAGCTAAAAGCTGAAGACACCAGTTTAAGCTTTAAACCTCAATCGGATATGAAAAAAAGTAATCATACTTTAGTGGCTTATAATAAGATGTGCCGAAGCAATCTGTAAAAAAGGGAGGGGAAAAACACTCGAATCAGCATGGATCAGAACACTATCCATACTGAAACATGAGCGGCGAAATAAAACCCGCTGCCACATGATAAAAGTGGCAGAACGTTAACGATATTGAACCTTGACGATGATAAATAGCCCAAGCACCTGTTTTTATTGAGAACAAATTGAGCTGAGGTTACAAAATTTGGAGAAAATACATTGAGTACTGTAACAAGCAGTAGTTGCAGTTTGGTTGACATACTGCAGCCATCTGTCGGCGGGGTAAACCAAAAACATGATCATCCGTGTAGAGGAAAATTACAAAGCAAGACGTTGGTGGGTTAAAACTAGCAAAAACAGGAAACATATGGAAAAACGGTGTGCAGCGGGGAGAGGATTTGTAAATAGACAGATGAAAAAAAAAGTAAATGCAAAATATGGAGATAATTTGTGGTAATTGGAAAAACGGGAAGATAAATATTTAAAATAGATGTGGCGAAGCGTGAGAACTGAGGAGGTAGACAGCTGTAAAATTACAGACGGCACACCCCAAGACCAAGAATGAAGAGAAATAAAAATTATAGGTATGAAGACCAATGGAAGAAGAGGGGTCGGAAAGAATATTAACGAATGAAAAATAGGAAGGAGGGACTAAGAAAATTAGTAGGGAATAGAAGAGAAGATTTAATATAGAGTATTAAAATTTTGATATACATATACGTTCAGAGACTGTGCGAATGGGTGGTGGCTGCTAATACGCATGAACCATATACTCTGATGCTAGGAGAAGTTAGTCCATGGGAGATATAGAGTGAAGCTTTGAGCCTTGGCGGTTGACGATAGCTGAGTCCCGTAACATGGGTTAGATTCCCTTGGGTTTTATTTGAAGGCGAAAGTAGGGATTCTATTAAACTTCTATGAAATACCGGATTTTCCCCCCAGGTAAATTTGCTTTCTCTTGGCAAATTCTCGGCTTAAACCAGGCGCCTTCTACGTTGCAGCCAAAGGTAGAGAAAGTTCTTGGGTGTCCCAATCTTCTATACTGGTCTCCATTCTGCTAACTTGCTGTTTAGTTTTATATTATTTTCCAGTTTTGCACCGTTCTCACTTTAATTTCTCACACCTTCTACAGCGCCACCCATCGGACTCAGCTAGGAAACCTTTCGGTGATAGCAAAAAGAGGCCTAACACCGCATTTATACAGTCGCGCTGTCGGCGAATCGAATCGCGGGGGGGGGGGGGGCAAGTGTGTAAACGGTGCGCTCACCGTTCACCCCGCTTTTATCCTCGACAATTATGGCTCTCGCTTTAGGAGCGGTTTTCTGGCACCGCATTTACACAGTCGCGCTGACGGCGAGTTGAATTGCGTGGGGCGAATGTGTAAATAGGCTGTTTGTCGTTTCTCCTCGACAATCGTGGCGCTCGCTTCGGGAGCGATTTTCTGGCACGAGCCAAAGGGGCGAAAGGCGCCGCTGGGTCAAAGGGGAGAATGGCGACGCGAAGTTTTGACGGAAAGTCTTGTTCATAGCAAGAGGCGGGAGTGTGAGAGCAGTCACTCGCGTCGACGCAGGAACTTGACTAATGTCTCGCGAATGTCTTGCTGGTGGCGCGAGCGGGAATGTGTAAATGCGGCATGGCACGAGTCAAAGGGGCGAATAAAAATTAACGGTAATTAATTTAAATTTTGGAAGTACTTATGTCCCTCGGCTGCTTTTAAAAGACCCCTGCATGAAAAATTTTCACGATCATTGCTCCTAAACAGTGGATTTCTATACAACTATAGACAGACAGACAGACAAATTTTTCATTTTTTATATATTAGATATATATATATATATATATATATATATATAAGCATCGTCTCATATTAAATTTAAACTAATTTAGTATTAGGTCTAAGATTATATAATTTTAGGCTATGAAAAGAAAATACTCCGGGCTTTTTTGGGAGGGGCAGTTGCCCCTATTGCCTCCCCCCCCCCCATTGGAGCCGCCAATAGGTACTCCACTGCATTCTCCGTCACAATTTCTGAGCAAATTAATAGGATGTACCGCAAACCGCCTTTTATTCAAACGTCTTAAAGACCTCCTTATAGCCAATGAACTTTCACTCAATGCGAGTAGTGTGGCCCAGGTATTTCAGTTTCGACCCCTTTTCCTTTGGTCCTATGGTCAATGCGAGTAACCCCACAACTCCACTATTTGATGGTATGATGATAAATGCCTGTTGTAGTTCGTATGGTTGCCCCCTTCACTACCCATCGCTCATCGCTCGTCGCTCATCTCTCGTCGCTCGTCGCTAATCGCTCCTATCATACCCGAGGCCTAAGAAGACATCCTGATCACTTTTGTGTAATATGCTTGATTTTGTATAGTATTATCTTCAAGTACATTTTAATCACACAAGTTATTAGAATTAAGGTGATTTGTCATAACTTTTGACTGATTTGCATTCCTGCCTCTTTTCAAGTTCGCAAAAATTCCACATAATGAGAAGCGGAATAGCAGTGCCTTGGCGACGTTTGACAGAAGAGGAAAACAAAATAATGAATTTAATCAATAATAATTTTATGTGTATCTAAAATCTCGAACAGATTTTTAACCCTTTACTCCCCGGTGTTCCACATAGTGGAACACAAAACTTTACTTTCTTCTAAAACCGTCAAAATTCTGAGAAAAACTAAGTAATTAGCTTCCTTTTTTACTTTGATCTACTCTTTTTGATAATACATGGCAGCATGTCACAGGCCCATACATACCCTCGTTCCAGCGGCGTTATAAAAAAGAGCCATATTTCAGAGCCTTAATTTAAAAATCAATTTTAAATAAAAAAAAATTGCTAGGAAAAAAAATTCTATGTTATTTTATTGGTTGTACTCTAAACTATTTATTCTATATTGTTTTAATTTTTTTATACCGAAACCCTAGCGATAACGAAAGATTTTCAAAAGGTGTTCCACGATATGGAACACTGGGAAACTAGAGCGGTTTGAGTGTCTCTCTCTGGCTACCTCTCTGTCCAGCTCAGCCAGTCCAAACCGGTCCAACTGTTTTTTCGGAAGGGACTGACGTGTTTCCAAAAATATCACGAAGCAAAAAAAATAAGTTAGTGAATATTTTTATGGGTAGGAACTGCTTTTGTATATAGGAACTGTAAATATTTATTTAAAATCATAAATAATAAAGTTTTTTTGTTGTGTTTTCATTTGTGTGTTTTTTGTATATAGGAACTGCTTTTGCATATAGGAACTGTTAATATTTATTTAAAATCATATATAATCAAGTTTTTTTTGTGTTTTCATTTGTGTTTTTTTTTGTATGTAGGAACTGTTTTTGTATATAGGAACTGTAAATATTTATTTAAAATCCTATATAATCAAGTTTTTTTTTGTTGTGTTTTCATTTGTGTTTTTTTTTGTATATAGGAACTGGTTTTGTATATAGGAACTGTAAATATTTATTTAAAATCATATATAATCAAGTTTTTTTTGTTGTGGTTTTTTTTTGTTCGCTTCACCGCAATGCTTGCTGAGACACACTTTTCAGAACGCTAGTTTCCCAGTGTTCCAGGTCATGGAACACCCACAAAATCGAAACCGGAAGTGCAATCTTTATGAAATTTTAACTGTGTACTCCTTTAGGCCTAAACAGAGTGCCTACAAATTTTCAAGTCAGAATTTCAACTTTAAAAGGTACTGGGAAGTAAAGGGTTAACGTATGATTACGTTCCTCGATAACGGTCCTGCGGAAAGCAAAATTTCAGCGTTGTCGCGAGTTATAATTTTGGCAGCGCACCAGACACAGTAGCAGTAAAACAGTTAAACAGAAAAGTACCAAAATGTGTCAAAAAAGAGGTAAGTTACGATAAGTAATCCTACGTTAATAATCCGCGGTAGTTTCGTTAGAAAAGACTACCTGAAATATATTTTGTTTTTCAGACGTTTTGTTTTCTTACATGATAAAAACACAGGTTCGGAAACCAATTATCTTTAAACAACCTATGTTCGTATAGAACACTAGAATTTTCTTATAATTATAGCAAAATTTATTTCGCCTTTTTTATCTTTATTATATCTGGTTGACATGTTTCAAATTCAAATAATTTGTTTTGTTTATGGCCCGTTTATTATAAGTTAAGAGATAGCGAACCCAGTTTGGTTCACTTCAAATGCAAGGCAGTCGCATTCGCTTATTTTTGATCCTCTACACCACAAACCAGAAAAAAATAATTGTTTTATTCTACAAAAGTCTTTAGAATTTATAATTACGTTGCACCATCAGATGGAAATTCATATTCTTTCAAAGCTGCTTCCTCATTATATGAAAGCCGGAAACCAGATTTACAGTCCGGTCAGTTTAATGTATGAAGACCCTTTGGCCCTATCTAAGTACAGTTTTGCTAACTTGGCTGGGCATTTTGTGACGCGTTATTTTATTAGATTTTAAGTTCCATACATATGTAAAATGTAAAGAAACCTTCATCTCATTATGCAAGTTTGCATTTTCTATTTATTTCAATTTATCTCTCAAACATGATGCCTATTTGGAACCAGAATTTCTTTTATGAAGGTCTAGGGTTATCTCAAGTTGGTGTTAGGGGGAAACAAGGGGATTTCGAGATGGCGCTAGGGGGAGGCGCATCGTAGACATTGGCAACACTGTCTAAGTATCTCTTGTTACCCATGGATAGAAATATAATACCGAACGTTGTCTATTCCCATATCTTAACTTCCTTAAATGTGTGTTTAAGGCATCATGAACTCTCGGATCAAATGTGTTTATTATTTCCTGTCTGTGATTTTTGTTTTTCCAAGTTCGTTTCATCTTACTATGCGAGCAGTCAGAAATCTTCCGCATTTGAGGGCTAGGCCTGGGCAATGCTACCCTGTTCAGACATCTTGTGGCCATACCATAGGACCATAGGAACATGTGGTTAATTGTGTTCTGTAGGAACGAGAATATTTATAGGGTTTTACATCAAAACATACCCCTTTTTCTGTTTTAAATCTTTTTTTTTTTCTAATGCGGAGGCACTTTGTCGTGAGACATTCGCCTTTTGTTATTCAGCGCAATTTGCTGGCTGCTATGTTATGGGAGTACCACATAAGTAAGTCAGAATTGCTCCCTATGAGGGGGATATGCTACGGAAATGACAAAGCCTTATTCGGGATTTGAACCCAAGCCCAGTGCGTGGCAGCTCAGAACGATAACCACTACACCAAGTGGGCGGTTGTATCCCATTTATAAAATCCCGTATCCATGAATGCATGATGAACTACGTGAAATCGTCGTCCGCTATGTAAACCAAAGAAAGATGGGTGGACAAAATTTTAGCTCCCTCTCTTTGGCATGCTTTGTGCATTTCGTAATCGTTGGCTGTAAATTTTGTAGTACAATTCGTGATAGAAGATGGTTCTTTCCGTAGTTGGTTGGTTGACAGAGCTTTGTTAGTCACTTGTAAAAAATTGCAGAAATTTCGCTTATAAATTCCTTTCCCTCGAGTGTGTTCAGTGTTTATGCCTTGCTGAGAAACCTATAGCACGGGCAAAATCTAGGTCCAAAGTTAATTGAATACAGATGGGTCAGCATAAAACTGACTATCTAATCTGCGCAGGGATGTTTTGCAAGTGCTATATATATCTTCTGTTGTAGATAGAAAATGTATATAGCTATTGAACATCTTATCGGAAAATCTTTATAACCCTTACAGATGGGTTAAATTAAACTCCTTAAATACAATGCCAAATAATGCTGTTTATAATTTTGCCTAAGGCGTTTCGTTGTTGGAATCGACAATGCTATTGATACTTAATCGAGGAAAGAAATTTTCAGTTTAAGATATTATAATATTCGGAGATGTCCTACAAAACTGCCTTTCGCCTAGATTCAGTGAAATATAAATTAAAATTACTGTATTTCCACCAAATTATTGTTTATGGAATACATCTCCCCAGGTACATGTAACCCTGGACCTAGGATTTACCCTTGCTTACGGTACAAAATTTAGACCGCAAGATGACGAAATGCGTAGAGCCCGCTTTGGTGAGATGTCAATAAGTACAATCATGCATCTCCAGTATACAGGTAGCATTGGATCGAGGATTCGCCCTTGCTTGTGGTACAAAATTTTGAACGCAAGATGGCAAAATGCGTAGAGTTTGCCTTAATGGGAGGTACGTGAGAACAATTATGCATCTCCAGTGTACAGGTAGCCTTGGATCGAGGATTCACCCTTGCTTCTGGTACAAAATTTAGAGAGCAAGATGGCAAATTGAGTAGAGCCCGCCTTAGTGTGAGGTCCGTATGCACAATGCGCCTCCAGCGTACAGGTAGCCTTGGACCGAGGATTCACCCTTGCTTGTGGCACAAAATTTAGAGCGCAAGATGGCAAAATGCGTAGAGCCCGCTTTAGTGGGAGGTCCGTAAGTACAATTATGCATCTCCAGCGTTCAGGTAGGCTTGAGCGGAGATTCCGCACTTGGTATGGGCTAGTCAACAAGGTATAACCGATGAGTATGCTGAAGGGAAAGGGATTTTTCTACATTATTATTGGTGACAGACAAAGTGCAGCCATCCACTCACCTCAGAGGGAACCATCGTCAATCACGACTTGTAGTACAAAATTTAGAGCACTTGAAGGTGACTAAATGCATAGAGCCCACTTTCTGCCTACATTTTGCCTGTACGCTGGAGGCGTATACTTCTGCTTTAGAACCTCACACAAAGGCGGGCTCTATGCATTTTGTTATTGTTAATGGTTTTATCTAGTTTTAAGTCATGGTTTTTTTCATGTCTGTTCTGTTGTCGATGAACGTAATTATGCAAATTCAATTAGCCTGTCACCAGGTGGCGCGAGGTATGCAATTATTTAAGCAAAATCAGTTTATTGACTATATACTGAGGGCGTGGCCCAGGAATTGCAGTTCAGACCTATTTTCCTATGGTCCTATGGACTATATACTTTGTAGCTCCAGGCCAGTGTATCAGTTGCTCCGTTCAGCGGATTGTACCCATAAATTCTAGGTTACTCATAGATGTATACCAAAAAACCAGTTTTTTTTGTCAACATTGTTGTTACCCCTGTTTCCTGCACCCTCGAACCTCAGCATCTAAGTTGGACGAACAAAGTTTGACTGCTTCTAAATTTCAACTGGAAGCAAAAATTTTCTATTGTTTTTTCCTCTAATAAAAATCTCCGAATTAACTTACAAAATATAAACAGGTTTCTCCAGAAGCTGATTTTCGAATACGATAAAACAGCGGGGAAAATAATTACTTTCATTTTATGACAGAGACGGGTATCCGGTAGAAATATAGTTTGATAATTTTATAACCTATACATGTTAGCTGCAATTCTTTATTCATAAGTAGTGAAAACTGAATGACAAATCCTGATTATATAATGTCCAATTCATTTTTCACCGTTCCTGTCGTACGTTAAATTTCGCGTAATAATATTATAATCTGTAGTTAAAAAAAAGTTCATTTATTGCTTAATTCTGTCGGTGTCATTAGAAACCAAAAAAAATTATTGAATTATGTATGACTTGGTAACAAATGTTACAAACATTCACAAGAAATGACCAATCAGGCTGAAAATTATGCAGATATAATTGCGTGCATAATTGCTGAAATAGTATTCAGGGATGATTTAAAAAAAAAAAATTTGCTGAATTTTTCTTGGCATACTTTGCTAAATTTAATCCTGGCATCTGCCTTAACACGGTAGTATAAATTGCGGTCGTTAATTTTCGGAAAAAACATACCGAACGTTTCCTTTTGTACGTATAAGCTGAGAACTTACAAAAAAGTACAAAAAGCAAAATTGGAATAAAAAAGTGAAAATAGAAAACTCTTCATAAAATAAAATTGTGATTAATTAACTTTTTCGACGAGAAAAGAATGTTCAATTGAGAGGGGGATTTTTTTTTTTAACTTCCAAACGAAAAGAAATGTTTAGCATCCACATCATATTAAAAAAAGAAAATTTAAATTTTAACAGGTTTCTAGATGTGTTAAATTTAGTACTAATCGATCAAAGTGTAAAAATATTTTTATCATGTATGATTATTATTTGGCAGTGAAACAAAATAAAATTATGATTTTGGAATACATATTTTCCTATTTTATCTTAACAACAATTTACCAGAAATAACCAATATTTGAGTTGATGACTTCATTTGGATAACAGATTAGTTAACTTTGGTTTCATTGTATTTCCTAATAGCTTAATTTTACGTGATTCTATCTATATATATAGGTTGCGGCAAAAAGAACGTTGTGATTTGGAACATCAATAACAAAAATACAAAGCAAGATATATAAAGAAATCTTTTATACCTGAGACAAATAAAAAAAATAATTACTTATTTATTATTAATTATTATTTTAATATTATTATTTATATTATTTATCTATTAGTTAATTTATTTATACCCCTGGAATTTTCTTTCTGCCGCACCCTGTATAAAACAATTCTGTGACTGACTGACAGACAACGCACAGACCAAACCGCTGGACCTAAAGGCCTGAAATTTTGCATGGCGATATTTTATAGTGTAGGGCAGTGGTTCTCAACCTTTTTCAGCCTACGTACCCCTTTTTGTGAGTCATTAACTTTGCGTACCCCCAACAAAAATACTTTAGTTTTATTTAAATGTGTTATATTAGTTAAAGTTTAAATATTAAAGAGTTTAATTACGAATAGGTGATTTAAATTAAGAACAAAAAAATTATTTTAATGGACATTTTATTACAAAGTTTTTATTAATCAGACATAAAATTAAAAAAGTCTCAAATATTTAGTGGGAACGCTGGGCTTGATTTTGTTTACAAAGTTCATCAATATTTGGCTCCAACTTGGTCAAATACAGCCGTAAATCATCCTCAGTTTTAAGCATGTTTCTGTACTTGTTCTTCAGGTAACTTAAACTTGAAAATCCTTTTTCGCCCACGTAAGTTATCCTATACCCCAGAAAGTACTTCACAGCAATGTCTGCTAGTTATTTTTGTTTGCTTCAGAGCGACGTGTTGATAGTTTTCATTTTTAAATCATTACTCAAACTTTTGTCACAATTAAATTCTAGCATGTATCAACATAATTTTGTATACTTTTTGGTAGTTAACCGCGTACCTGGTCCAGATTTTCCCGTACCCCCCAAAGGGGTACGCGTACCTCCGGTTGAGAACCATTGGTTTAGGGGTACACAAAGAAAGATTTTTTAAAAATTATTCTTAGATTTTTTAAAATTAAATTTTCAATCTGTTTTTGTAACTTTTTTTTAAGTTTGCATTTAAAATAATGTTCTGTGGTTTTTAAATTTATATCACAAGAAAGATCATAAGAATTCCTTTAAACTGGAATCTCTTTGGAACCTTTACCTCCATTTTCTGATTTTTCGTGACTTTTCACTGTCTTTGTTTATTAGAATTGTTCAAATTATTCTTTTCTATACTTGTATTCGCATTTAATTGTACATTTTTGTCACAAAAATCCTCACTAACAGAATGCGCATACAAACTCGCAGATTTCGTATTTCTTTCTGTTTTGTAAACAACTTCTTTGAAATTTTCGTTCTTTGAAATTTTAGAGTTATTGATTTTTGAATCCTTGTTATTTAAATAATTTATTTCTGTTTTCAAAGTGCGTTTACCTATTACTTCCGCTTTATCGATGTTTTGATTTTCTTTGATCATTATATTCTGATCCCCATGATTTATAACTGCAATAATCGTTTTTCCCTCATTAACTTCTAACAATGCATCTAAGTTATCTTCTTTACTTTCAATAATTACTAATCCGTTATTTATTTCTTCCGTTTTAGCTTTTACAAAGTTTATACTGTTATTCACAACTTGCGTATTTTCGACCGATTTTAATTTCAAGCGTGATTCAGTTTCACCAGAATCCATTTCAATAAAAGGGAAATCTCTACTACTATACCCAACGTACAAACTTTTGCCTACGGCTGCATAAGCAATGTAAGGTAAATCCACAAATGTTCTCCCTACCAATAAATCAACCGGTTGCATTTGATCTTGTAAAATTAGAGTAGAATCATCCTTCGCAATTACGTCATCAATCTGAATATCAATCATCGTCCCTCCTGTACATTTCACTACTGGAGTCAGTTGATTTCTGAAACCAAACAAATGTTTTTCACATGGCGAAATGTTTAGTAGTAAATTTTTCGCTACAGAGTCTTTCAAAAGGCAGATGCTACTTCTTCTGTCCAACAAAGCGCTGATACCCTGTTTATTAATTTGCACGTCTTTGTGATATCGGTTTGACGTTGAAGATTTGGCATCGCTTACATTGAAATGAGTCGTATTCTTTTCGTCTTTCAATGTACAATATTTTTTGAATGGCCTTTTATGCCGCAGTTCTTACAAGGCAAAGGGCATTTTCTCGAAATATGTCAATACAGATTACATGAAAAACACTTGCGAATGGAATTACCGTACCTAATAATAGACATATCATTATATTTGTTACAATTTTTATTATCTGGTTTATTCGACTTAACACTCTTATAATTGCGAGAACCTATCTTAGGATTATTACGGTAATAACTTTTGGCTTCATCATTATATTCAGTGTTTTTAAATTTGTTATTTGCGATTTTAAATCCCAAGCGCACATTTTCGCATTCGCCGAATTTACCTGCCAACTCGTTTGCATTTACAAATTTCGGCCAAGAATCGATAAAATGTTCCCGTATTGCATTTGGAACGTGTTTCTTTAATTGATCCGTGATAATAAGCTCTCTTAAAGAGTCAAGATCGTTAATGTTTAAACCAGCTAACCATTCATTAAAATAATTTCCCAGATCATAAACGTAATCTGCCCATGTGCTTTTTGAATCTTTCCAATGATTTATAAATTTCTGTCTGAAATTTTTGGGACTCAACTTAAACCGTCTTAATAACAAGGTTTTAACAAATGCAAATTCATTAGCTTTTTGTTCATCTTCCCTGGCGTTGAGTTGGGTGAATTCGTAAGGTAAAAGTCTTAACAGATGGGATACACAATCTTCTTTTTTAATACCTATACGTTTAGCTTGCCGTTTAAACATTATTAAATAAGATGTGATATCACCGTCATTCAAGCTAAATTGTTGCATTAAGTTCCGCAGTTCAAAGTTACTTTTGTTTACTTCTGAAACCCAAACAGTTTCATCGTGTCCTCCCAAGGATCTATTAGTAGTTTCGATTTGAAGTTTTTCTAATTCAAAAGCTCTTACAGCTTCCAATTTTTTTCCGTTCATAAACTATTTCTTGATTATTAAGCCTAGTATCTATAATACTTTGATACAAATTTTTAGTGAATTGTTAATTATAATCTTTGCTTTAGCAAATAATTTTCTTTAATTCTGATACTGTATTATCGGTTCAGACCACATTACCGAGATCAAGTTCCCTCGCTAATTCTATCACATCAGTTTCTCTGCCTTTGCCTAAATAGGCCATCTTTGTTACTTATAAATACTTTAACGAAAATAATATACTTGCTTCACGAATATATAAATCATTAAACATACCTTGTATATTCGTATTCGGTATTCCGTTGTGGTGCTTCGGCGGAATGCCACTTCTGAATTGTTGTCTTCCCTTTATACTTTTGTTCTGAAATGTCCACTGCCGTATGAACGTGCGTGACCGTCCGTTTTCGCGTGTACGTGCGAGTAAAAAAAGGACACTTATTAATAATAAAATAAACACTTTACTGGGTAGTGTTAGAGCTGTCTTTTACACATTCCCAGCGTTCACAGCACCATCTCATGGCGAGAAAGTAGCTTTAACAATATATATATATATATATATATATATATATATATATATATATATCTGTGTCTTGGCACAAGAAGTACCTAGGTCAGTTTCTCCATGATGATTTTGTTTGCTTATGTCTCTATAAAAAAAGTATTATTTCCAGTGTAAGAAGTACCTAAATCTGCCGATGCTTTAAAAGTATTTTTAAAACAATCGTACAGACTTCGGCACTTCTTACTTTGAAAATAATATTTTTTAAAGAGGTATAACTAAACAAAGGTAAGCGTAAGTAAACAAAGTAATACATCTTGGAGAAAACTTAGGCACATCTTGTACCAAGCCACAGATATATATATATATATATATATATATATATATATATATATATATATATATATATATATATATATATATATATATATATATATATATCCGTAAATTCAGTATATTAAATTATTAATAACAATTATATACAATCTTGACGGATGCAACTATATTTCCATATCCATTAAGAAAATTATCTAATTTTTTGGTTAATTTACTCCATACACAAATTCTAAAAAAAACTACAACTTTTACCAGGCAACAATATCAATTGCTTTTGTACAGGAGTCATAAGTTTGACTCATAAAAGCATTCCTTTTTAGCCTTTCCAGAAAAGGGACCCTAATAAAATAAAGCGAACACATTCAAACAAGACAAAAGAAATATGACTCATTCCGTCATACTCTCCAGAAATAATGAATATAGGACTCTTTACTCCCTTTCGCAGTATTATGTGACTCTGTGTTCCTTAAGGAGAAACTTATTATATATCAATGTTCCCGGGACAAGAGGTCGTGATTTAGAATCGGATACTGCATTTATAACCCTTGATAAAGTGCGATACATGCTATGTGACCTACATGACTCTATTTTTATGGGAGCTGAATCGATAGGACTGACCTGATACGCTCGGAATACAAGGAAAGAATAAAGTGGATGTAAAGTCCTAGAACATTCCTGGCGAACAAGGCTAGAGCGGATTTATTTTCTTTAATCATATAGTTATGCGTGGTAGTTGCATCGTAATAATTCAATATGTTTTTATTTTAAATTTTGAAGGAAGAACGTCGATAAAAATCAATCAATATATGTATATATATATATATATATATATATATATATATATATATATATACATACATACAGTGGAATCTGGATCCATCGTTTTCGGATCCATCGTTTTTCCGTATGTGTCGTTCACTTTATCCAGTCACAACGATCATATTGCTTTGTTATGTGTCCGCATCTATCGTTTTCCCGCATTTATCGTTCATTTCAATCGGTCCCTTGAAAGACGATAGAACGAGATTCCACTGTATATATATATATATATATATATATATATATATATATATATATTTCGAAACTTCTCATTCCGGCCACCCCTATTCCCTGGCCACTCCTCTATACGATAATATTTTGTTCAGTACCGATTAAATACTCCACAGAGCCAATGTTATGGAAGAAACCTCTTTCCGGCGGCCACCCCGCAAAACGGCTATTTTTTTTCGACACCATGACCGGCTGCCTATGTGAAGTTCCTCTCTCTCTCTCTCTCTCTCTCTCTATATATATATATATATATATATATATATATATATATATATATATATATATATATATATATATATATATATATATATATATATAGAATATATGATAGTAAATACATAGATTCAAAGCAATAAAACGGGGCAATCGATCGGTCTCTTCCTCAGGAAGTCTAACCGAATCAGTTACGTCAAGGGAGAATTTTCTGCATAGGATGCAGGTCTAGCCAAAGGACATCCGAAGACCGAGATACCCACATGGAAACAGAAAGTCTAATATATTAGAAAATACAGAAGAGTAGAATAGAATTACATTGTCAATCTCACCCTACCCCGATTTTTAGAAGTTACGGTTGAAACTAACAGTCAGCAATTTAACCTTAGGAATTGCAGCACCGCAGTAGAACAGGAAAAATACTGCCGGGGCTGAAATTCTTAAGTTGCGGAGTCTTAGGCCATCTGCAAACGGAGCAACTCAAAAGAAACTGATAACTGACTCCAATCACAAACCAGTCCATGATGAGTCGTAACCTATGTAATTTAATGGAGCCACGCACACGGCGCAACTGGTTACAAACCCGTCCGGACGGGTTTGTAACCAGCAAAATTTCTCTCCTCTTGCCACACTATGAAGTGAATATCCCATCAATTATTGCTTTCGCCTTAGATTCTGATACGATAATGGTTTCACAAAAATTGTCTCAATCAGTAAAGTCTAACCTTTAAGTTTTACTATATATGCTACATACGCCATTTCTACGTCATTACCACGAACAGCCATAGATGAAAGGCGCGGCTAGATCGAATGTTAGTGGCAGTTTAGAGCCCGGACCATGAACTGTAGTTCCCGCTGCTCTTCCTGAAGATGTTACAGTGTTTAAGCGAACACACTTTCAGGGGTTAACTGAATCCTAACTGTCTATGATTTCATTAGGTTAGCCTAGCTTCGAATAGCAGCTCGGCGTAAATGATTCTAATAAGAAAATGAAAGCAACGTTTAAAGGTGACTGCCTACGTTGAAAATGACATTTTTTGACTATTTTGGTCAATTTCATATTTTTGCAAGAATCTTGTAAACCAATATTTTCTCTTTTCAAAACCTTTTAGATTTTTATTCTACGTCAATTAGAAGAAGAGTTATAGCTATTTTAATAAACATCGTCTAATACAAAATTGAAATGACAAACAACTTTAAAGGCGTTTCTCTCAGAATTATGTTTTTTAGCACAGATCTCTACCGTTATCATGATATTTCGTATAATATTGCATATAATTTGATAAAATTTTCAGGAAATGTTTAAGATGCTTTTGTTAATGAAATGACATACAATAATTGATGTATAATAGATAGTTATTTGTTTGGGGCTGTTTTTATAAGGAAAGGAATGAAGAATCGGGGAAAATTTTCATATTGGAACATAAAATTGTCTGTATTATTTTTGCATTTTAAAATTTCTCTTAGATTGTAGGTCATTTTGAAGATAACTGTTATATGTATCATGTGTAAGAAGGAAATTAAAATAGTAGCATTAGAATTTTGTTCAGAGTGATAGGCGTTTTAGCTAAATTTCATTAAAAATTATTTCAAAATGACCAATTTATAAAAAAGTATGGTATTTAGAGGAAAGTTTTTTAAAAATTTTTATTTTTAAATGCTGTTTTACCATAAGAGACCAAAAAATCCTTAAAAAAACAATTTAAAAAAAAAATGGCTCCGAACGTAGGCAGTCACCTTGGTAATGTTAGTTATTCGTAGATGGGTCGAACAAGTGACAGTGGCACTACAGTAGGTGTGACGAATGGTTTAATGGCATTTCTGCAAGTTAGTATACAAAATAATTACAAGATAAAAAGAACTTTTTATATACCATGTTTTTGAATTTTCGGCTCAATCATATAAACTTGACAATTCTAGGTATTAATAAATACTTTTTAAAATTTTTTTGATGAATTATCCCATCAACCGAAAGAAAATGAAGTTAATTGGAAGTTAACTTGTGTTTAAATTTTCATTCTCGTCTCGGGCGATAGATGGCTGCACCAGTCTACAAAACAAAATTAACTGAAAATGAATTCAATGCAGCTTAAAGATGGCTAAAAGTATTAAAAGAATGCATTGTCATCGTGTTCTGAGCTATTCTAAAAGTTTCAAATGACTAGCTAGTCGGGAAGCTAGTTAAAAACCGATTGCAAGATTTTTACTGGACAAACACACACACAAACAAGAAATCGAGTTAATAATAAAAAATGGTATAAAAAGAAGTACATAAAGAACGTATAGGCTAGACATAATTGCCTTGGAGATTGAAATATGTGTCCCAGAGATCCACAAGATGATGAATACCCTGGGTCAAGAAACTCCGGAGTTGGCAGTGGAACCAGTGGAAGAATTGTGAAAACATTGTGACACATGCAGAATTGTGTGAACATGTCTTCGCTCATAGCACATTCCGTAGGCATTTCATAGACTATCTCGCGATTGGTGATTCGCCTCTTATTACGCACGAGACTGTCCACAGCTGCAATTGCTCCCTCGGTGATAACCACATGCGCTTGACCTGGCCATGCCCTGTCGTCCGTACTGCTTCGTCTGTTTCGAAAACAGCTACACCATCTGAATACTGATCTGCGTGACATACACAGAGTGTATGTCACTCTCCAAGCAGTGGACTAAAGCCCACTGCTTGGATCGATCTTTTTTTGGATGGGCGATATACGCGCCAAATATGGCAACCTTGTTATTTTGAATCTGTGGAGCGACATTGGATTCTCGCACATCTGCTATCGATATTTTGTAATTTGGCAAAGTTATTGGCTAATTGAGGTGAATCTTGCAGTTTGTTGGAAATTAACTGTGACATAGACATTTTGCATGCGACAATAAATTTCCCCAGCACTCACATTTTCCGCAGTTAAAAATTTCAAGACTGCACGTTGACAATGTTTGGAGGTATCCGTGATACAAATGATATCGTTGACCTTACTCCTAAGCTATCATACAGACATCTGTCGTAATCTGACGATATGGCATGCCTTCCCAGCACTCAACACTCTCTATAGGGGCATGCGTAGTCTTCTGTATATTGAGGCTGATATGTACTAACCCCATTGGATTCGTTCACCTCAATGTTAACCTAAGGAGAAAATTTGTCCACGGATTGCCGACTTGGATTCAAAGATTTTTTAAAAAATATTCTAGGTGAGCAATTTTGTACTCACCTGTAGTGTGTATACGTCTTTTGGAAACTAGGCTTCCAATATTTGTCATAAGTAAGTACCCTGTATCAGACACTGCGATATGAAGTGTATTGTAAGGTATCCAGTTTTTTATTTTAACGACTTGATAAATAATGATATTTTTAATCTTAATATGTTTTAGTTTAATAGCTATATCGGGGAAGAAAAAATGGAACTATTGGACGAGTCGAAGCTGATTGTTTATGGGTATTAACTGTAAAATGTAGAACACATTATTTCTGTGTAGATTTTCCTTTTAATTTAACGCTTTCAATGATTTCAAGTCCGTGCTTTCTCAAAACTAGTGCATTTAAATTTGTGCTGACTAATACTTCGTGTTAAGATTGCTATGTACTAACCCCATTGGATTCGCTCACCTCAATGTTAACCTATGGAGAAAATTTGTCCCTTGATTGCTGTTTTGGATTCAAACATTTTTTGAAGAAAATTGTACTCCGTCATAGAGAAAGAAATTTTACATTTGTGTACATTTTTCGTTTTTTAAAAAAATGCAATTAATATTTTAAAATTTAAATTATTCGGGGAAAAATCTGGTATAGTGTCTTTTAAACGCTCATAAATTCCTTCGGTGGACGAAATTTATAAAATGAATCCTGTAGCGCTTTGCAGAAAAGTTCAGGCTATCTGACAATACCAATTTATTTGATTATCAGCATTTATGTGCCTGTAAATAGTTGACAAAAATATATTTTAAATAAAAAAAAATGGGTGGCAGCCTTAACCCCCCTATAGAGAGAGAGTCATTACAATCCCTCAAAATATCAATCCTAAGGGGGGTGACATTCTCGAACTCTCAACTGGACACCTCCCACCACAAGAGTCTGCAAGAAGAAGAAAAGGGAAATACAATATATTTTCTTAGTACATAGCATCCTTAAAACGATGGCACAATAACGACAGTGCCACTTTCATTTGGGCGACCCTTATAAATATTACAAACATTAAATAGTTTTTAAAATAGTGTAAATTCTAAATTGTTTCGAAGAACTAGATTTTATAGCTGAAAGTATAGTTTACATTTCTGTGCCATTTTTTTTATAATTCTGGCTGGTGAATATAAAAACATGCTTACGAAAAATCAGTTTTTAAATTTCTACTTTTATTTTGACTTTTAAATTTTCTTTAAATATACTCCCAGTTTGGCTTTAAATATCCAACGTCAGAATTTTCATAGTGAAATTTGACAATTATACCAGGTGAGGTAGAGGTTAGTGTATAAGGGAATTTTTCAGAAATGTAACCCAGCTATGGCATGTTAAATATTTTTATGTAGTTAAGCGAAAAGTAGCCATAGATAATTGCTTGAGTACACCAAATGAAATCGCCTTTCAGTGATTGAAAGAGTGGAATTTTTTTTTAGAAATGTGTTTGGAGAACTTTTTATAAAAAATTGTTAATATAATTATAATAATTAAACCTCACAGGAAAATTGTTAAAGTACATTGAAGTTAATTAGTTAAATAAAGAAACGTTGCTCAAATTTTCCCTGTTAACGTAGTGAAAGGAATGTAGGTACTAACAGTAAACCAAGCGAGGTACTTGGTACTGGTACCAGGTATGCGCACCAAGCAAATGTACCAGTATTTGCATGGATTACAGCAAAGGCATTCACTTTTAATAATCTTAAGGTAATATATTTTTTTTTAAATTGTGTTAGGGTAAATGGTTTCAAAACATCTCTTGATAAAAATGGAATAGTTAAACTTTGACAATAAAAATGAAATAAAAAAGTAAACGTGGAATAGTTTAAGTTTACGTTGCACCTATGTCTAAAGTATGCTGTAGGTAGCAGAGCCGGGCCGATCGATTAGGGTGCCTGAGGCAAATTTAAAAAAAGGAGACTTTAAAAATTTTTGGTGACTGTTAAGTAATGAATGTATATCTATTAGAAATAGTCTGCTTAATAGAATAACGGACATTTTTGGAAAAATATGTTCTTTAAGTAAGCATAAATAAATTTTAAAAAATATAAAATTCTTAAAGTAGAAAAAGTGGTTCAAATGGGCTTTAGCCCAATGCTTGGCGATCTTTTTTTGGATGGGCGATATAAGCGCCAAATATGGCAACCTTGTTATTTTGAATCTGTGGAGCGACATCGGATTCTCGCGCATGCGCTATTGATATTTTGTAATTTGGTAAATTTATTGGCTAACTGACGTGAATCTTGCGGTTTGTTTGAAATTAACTGTTAATTTAAAAGGTTAGTTAGTTGTCGTTAGTCTTCTAAGGTGTTGGTTGCGTTTAAGTTTTTGATAACGTGGTGGTTGATTTTAAATGCGTTGCTTGAAGAAAAATTTTTTTTGTATCTTCTAGTATAGTTTATGGCAAAGTGAGTGACATTATTGAATTGAGGTCGTTAAGAAAGATTCTATGGGAAACAGGTTTGTAATAGATTTTTGTATGGAGAATTGTCGTTTACACCTACAACTTCATACATCCAGCGGAAGGTTTATTTAACTGACCGCTACAGCCAGTATATTCATGGTGAAGCCGGCGGCTGGGGATTTCATTGATGTTTTTGTACTGGTGAGCAGCGGAGCGGAGCAAAGGGTATCTGAGCGAAGCGAAGATCCCATGTGCGCCTACGAGTGTCATACAGCCAACGGTAGGTTTGTTTTCGAACTCATTTGTTCTTCCTTGGTCGCTATGTTGTTTGCGTTTGCTGAGCGTCTCGGGGAGGTTGCAATTCCACAGCGGCTCAGCAGAAACTCGCCAAACTGGGGATTTTTAAAAAATCGCCAAGCAGTGGGATAAAGCATATTTTCACCGAAAAAGTAAATAAATTTGAATATAAGTTGTTTTCTGATAAAATATCTTCTAAATCCACCTTTGAGTCTTTTATTACAGCAAATTGTTCGACTGCATCTCTATAATTCATTGTTTTACAAACCGTCTTTTCATTATAAACTACTCCTAGATCACTTAATCGCTGTTGTGTTTTTGTTGTTCGTAGATAAAATTCTTAAAAATTATCAGTTCAGAAAACTACGCTCAGATGCTACTACAGTTACGGGTCGTGTTAGAAGAATTTTTAGAGCTACAACTACGTTTGGAAATAGGCATTCAAAGTTCAATTCTCATAATCTCAAATTCATTAGTTTATAAAAAAAAATGTCTAAATATTTGCGTATGGATGTATATTTTTTAGGAACTGCTTCATTCATTACATTAAACTATTAGTATTCTTTCGTGATTCGTTAAAGTTTTCATATTTTTACTACGTCTCCTTTTGGCGCCTATTTCAATTTCGGCGTCAGAGGCGGTCGCCCCACCTATGGGAACACCTCTGGTATATACTCGAGTTAAAACGCAGATGGGGAAAACTATTCGAATATACTAGCAGTGTTAACTTTAATATATCTGGACATATGATGTGATAGTATTTAAAATTGTGTTGGTGTTATTGGGGAAAGTGAATTTTTAGTAGAGGCTCACTGTAAAGGTAAGGAAATGTTGCTGAAATAGGGAACTGCTGTAGCAAAGTACGAGGGTAGGCTGAAAAGTAATGCACACATGCTTGTAGAGCGCGAACACAGTGACCTTTAAAACCGTGCCAAGTGGCATATGGAAGTTACTTTCCCCCTCAATACTCATCGCAGGTTTTAAGTCGTTGTGTTCATCCAGTGTATTTTGGAAAGCGGTAGTATGGAGACGTGTTCTAGTGCTATGTCAACGGCGAGTTATACTGCGCGTTGTTATCGAATTTTTAACAGCTGAAAAAGTGACTCCTACTGAGATCCCTTGTCGTTTAAAGGCTGTTTATGGTGACGATGATTTTGATAGGGGTACTGTAAATCGATGGGTAATAAAATTTCATGGTTGCGAGCCTGGAAAAGCCGTAATTGTTGATGAAACACGTAGCGGACGTCCGATCACTGCCACAGACGATGAACATCGCAACCTCGTCAACGATTTGATTCAAAATGACCGGCGAATCCCTCAAAAGCGTATAGCAAACCATATTGGAGTATCCAAGGAATGTGTCTGCTTCATTATAGAACGATTGGGATACCGTAATATCTGTGCTCGATGGGTACCACGCCGTCTCACAGGCGAGAACAGCGTCGGACTGGAGAGGCTCTGCGAAACCTGAAATTAGATCCGATTTCACACCCTCCTTATTCCCCCGATCTTGCGCCTTGCGATTTTTATTTTTTTTCCTCTACTCAAGAGAGACCTAAAGGGTAATCATTACACCTCGGACGATGTGGTGAAGGCAGTTGTCAAGTCGTGGATTCGAGAAAAGTCGGAAGAATTTTTCAGTGACGTAATGAGAAAACTTGTTACACGTTGGGAGAAATGTGTTAGCCTTAACGGTGATTATGTTGAAAAATAAATATATGATTTTGAAGCTTAAGAATTGTACTTTAATGTTCTTTTTGCCCGATCTCGCTATTTCTTTTTGTTCACGCTCTACAAGCATGTGTGCATTACTTTTCAGCCTACCCTCGTAGATGAATCATAGAATGTGCTCAGATGAATAGTAGCTAAATTGTAGAGAAATGAAGGGTAATGAAATGAGATGAATAGTAGTGAATTTTGACAGTAAAGATTGAAGGGGTAGGTTTAATATACATGAGTAAGCAAATACATCTGCAATGGAAAAGTGCAATATTGAATCCTTCATGAAAATAAATTTAAACTATTACATTTTACTGAATACATGAAAAGTAAATAGAAATAGAGTATCGAAAACTGCTACATCTGAATTTTGATAACTATGTTTAGTAAACGTTAATTTGTAGAAGCATAAAAAAAATAGAATTCAACAGCTTTAATATGAAATTACAATCAAAATTAAAAGATTGAAAGTTTTGAAAACAGATTATGTGGTATTTTGATAATTTACTTTCAAATTGGAGTATCAAAGTACAGTCTATTAAAATAGTTTTGTAAATTACTTACCATTGATGCATTATTTTCCAAGAAAGTACCAATAAAAAAACTTTCAAAATAAACATTTTCCTTACATTTAGTACTCTAGAAGTAATGTCAATGTACAAAACGTAAAATAGTTTAAAAAGAAGAAAATGGATTTTCCTAATTTGTATTCAAAATGAGAATTACTATAAAATGTTACTGGCATCTTGTAGAATGAAAATATGATAAATAGCAAAACTTGAAGGAATTCTTCTGCAAACTACGTATAATTTATTAAAAATTTAAAATGGCAAATTTGATTGACCAGATTTTCAAATACATTTGGGTGCATGACTTCAGAAAAAGTAATTTTTTTTTTTTTCCGGAAACAAATTTTCGCTTTTTGTCTTAAAACTCAGGCGCCTAATTTTACTTTAAAACAAAGTTCACTTGTTTTTGCAATGTTTTGAAAAAGTATTATTTTCGTAGTCAAAAGTGGAACATAGTTTTTTTTTTCTTGTCCAATAAACTGTCTGCCGGATTGGAAATTACCCTTACTGCCGTATGACACCCGGATTTTGCTGTCCACTTTTCCGGGAGCACCGTATAGGTGGACCAGCATTACCTCCCTATGGTCCAACCCCGTAATTTTGAACCGAATCAAGTGACGAGACCGGAACACTTGACCTCGCATATTCAGAGGTAAATTTGAAAATTTGGAAGACATTGCAGTCACGACATATTTTACGTGCCCCGGCCTCCATTAGTGAACACGGCGGTGGATTTGTCCGCGATCGGCATCGGACCAGAGACGTTTAGATCACTGGCCCGCTGCTTTTGCCAACTGGTCCACCGCGCCCTGACTTAAATACGCTTTACTTAAATTACGCCTAACTTAAATACGCTTTAAAATCTATATATTGAAGTTTTAGGCTTATCAACTTAAATATATACTAGTTGGTACCCGTCAAACCATGACGGCTAGATAGTAAATAAATGTACTAATACACAAATTATACTCAACACATCATTGCCAAATGTAGAAAATCATAAAAATGTGCAGAAAAAAATTAATGTGTATAAGCAGCCTTGTCCTTAGTATCTAAAGCCATATTTAAAAATGTCACTCAGCATGCGCAGAAAGTAATTTTTTTAAATTGTAAATTATCGCTAATTAAACAATTTCCATCAGGTTTATTCTTATATTTCACAAACATAATTATCATAAAAAGTGGCATATAGAGAGCTAGAAACTCCTCGAAATAAACGTGTTTATCATTAAAACATGTCACTGAGCATGCGCAGAAACAGTGAGTTTCTAAAAACAGATTTAAACATGCCACTGAGCATGCGCAGAAATCCATTTTTAATTGTAAATTATCGCTCATTGATAGAAATTGCGGTTACAAAAACCAAATTTGACAAATCTACAGATTACAGTCTTTCGTTTCAGACCAAAGTTTTCTCTCCCAGTAGTTTTCTCTCACGGACTGCCAAAAGAGTCGGCTTAGCAACTTAAATATATAGATATTTTAAAGAGTAACTTTTAATTTGACTTTAAACTATCTGTGGGTCGAGACCCACAGTTTGCGCAACACTTCCTTAAATAATACAGAGACTGTTCACACATTTTTTAGACGATGTATATTGTATTCACAAAACCAAATTACATAAAACTCTTGTCTTTTAAATGTTCTATTTGACATCCCTTATTCTGAACTATCTTTCGACACCACAATTTCCAGGATAATAATGCCTTTTGAAGTGTCAGATGAGGTATTCTATCCCATTCCTCCTGAACAGCTTTCCAGAGTCCTGTAAGGATTTTGGAACGACGTTTGGATAATGCAGATTTTAAAAGTCCCAAAGCACAAAATTCCATAGGCGATATATCGGGAGATTTAGTAGGGATATCAGTGAAGGGTATGGCCTTAATACCAATTTTTTGTTCCATTTCTTTTAGGAAATTTACAGTGGATTTTGATATGTGACTGCTAGCTTTGTCCTGATGGAGTCTCACAGATTGATGGCACTGTGGGTAAAGCGATGGTATTTCATTCAGAAAATTTGGAGATAAAATATGTTCCTGATAGTATTTGGAGTTAATCTTGACATTTTTTCCACTTTCTTTATTTTTAACTTGCCATTATAAGAAAAACCAGCAACAATCATGAATCCCTTAGAAAAACTTTCTTTCGATTCTTTGAACCATGTACTTAAATTTTTTTCTCCCCTTTTATGATAATAAATGGCTCTTTTTTTGTTGCAATCATTTAAATACACCTATGATTCATCTATTGTGACAATTGTTTTCCATTTTTCTTTGGATAAGTGTTTCTCATATAGAATTCTGCAGCGCGTCCTGCGTTCAGCGATATGATTTGGAAAAAGACGATGCACATTGCGTTTTTTCGCTGTCTTAAGATTTAAATCAACGTTTATCATTTTGTTTACAGTGGACACCGAGCATTTTAATGATATTGCAACTGTCCTTTGACTAGGGGGATTTTCTTTTAGCATTAAACAACGTACCTTTGCAATGGTCGAAGATGTCCGTTTTTTCCTTGGATACTTGTTTGGAATTTTCGTCCCACTTGAGGCTCCAATTTGACGTTTTTTTCCTTGTTGACGATATTACCTATCGACGCTTTAGATATCACAAAACCATGACTCTCACATCGTTTTTGGATAACGGAGTATGCATATTTCTCTTCGGAGAGAGCATAAATGTAGCCTTCGAACCACTGCTATGTTAATAACTCCATTTTGAATAAAACCAAAACTTTCAAGCCGCAGACGATAATTTTGAGTTTTAAAAACATAGTACAATTGCAATTATTTCTTTTGCAGCAAACGATTTTTTATTACCGCTTACCAAAATCGTCTAAAAAATGTGCGAACAGCCTCTGTACATCCTATATAGCGGCTTTTAAAAAGAAAAGCAACATTCTTAATCAATAAACGGAAAAAAATTCCCACCATGACTAATTTAATAGAAAGTCTGTTCGGAATTTAATATTTAGTAATTAATTACACAATACCTTGAATTATTTTCATTTTAAAGAAAAAAACATCACTGAAGTATCTCAGATTATTATTATTTTTTTAACTGGAGATATTACTTACAAGTTGGTAAATTATTGTTTACAAAATTTCATGTCAATTAATAATGATTAAAAACAAATCAAATGGCATTAATAAAGATGAATTGGTTTCATTTTTGCTTAATATCAAAATATGATTAGATATATGTTTTTAAGATATTGGTAACATTATTTATTCATATAGACAAGGGAATTACTTTACAAATTGTGTAGCGGTATAGTTAAATTCAATGCCATAGTTATCTTTAATGATGTAATGTAAGGCATCATTCAGTTCAATTATTAAATTAGCATAGTAATTCATTTTAGTTAGGTAATATAAAATAAAGATCAAACTTTAAGAAATATGGTAAACTATATTTTGATTGTTTTCTTAATTTTTTAACATTACTGCGTGGCTGAGCATTTTTACTTACTTGTCTCCATATAACATGCATGAATCATTGAATAGAAGTTCATAATATGATGAATGATATTATGTTGCTCATTTCAGCCTGTTACTGGAATAGAAGTACCATTATAAATTTCTTGTTTATACGAAAAATTCATTATTTTCGTCTTGAAATTTTAAATTTTAATGACGGTAAATTCTACATTTTTTATGATATGCAAAACTAAATACAATGGGTTTATTAAACAACCTTTAGTTTTCAAACATATGAAATGAGTTATAATCGTCAATGAAGTTAAAGTTTCAATTAAAGACAAAACAAAAAAAATACTTTATTAAATAAGTAAGTATCGCACATCTTGTTTCGATTAAACGATTTCCTATAGAAGAGAAATTTGGATAATTATTTACCATTGCTTGCAATAGAGCTTTGTGAACGCCTTTTTTTCTGATTCGAAAAAGTGGATGATTAAAAAATAAAACACTTCTTCGGGGAAGTGAAAAACAGCCCACTACTTGGCGTGATTTTCAAATTCGCCAACTTGGCGCGCTCTCGCGTCTTGTCTCCTGGAGTTGGAACTTCTCCTGAAGACACTATATAAGAGAACGATTTTAAGATGGAACAAACTAAAATAAATACAAAAGAGAAGTTTGAAAAAAAATTAAAAACTGAAAGTCGTTTCAAACGCATAATTTTTAAAACTTAAAATTGTTACAAAATACTGAAAAATTAAAATACTTTCACTTACCTTAATGTAAAAAAAAAAAAAAAATATTTCAGGTAGTCTCTTCTAACGAAATTACCGCGGGTTATTAACGTAGGATTACTTATCGTTGCTTACCACTTTTTTTACGCATTTTGGTACTCTTCTGCTTACTGTTTATTGCTACTGTGTTTGGCGCGCTGCCAAAATTATAACTCGCGACGCAGGACTTTTTTTTTCTCTCCGCAGGACCGTTATAGAGGAATGTAATTCTAAGTTGAAATTATTAGAAAAGCTATTGTAAACTATTATTTCACCTACCTTAATTGTTAAATACTATTCGAAATCGGCTTAAATAGCCTAATTGGTGTGCTTTTGAATTTCGTAAGCGCCATAAAAAAGCGCCAAATCAGTGGACGATTCTTCACCTGACCCCACTTCTTTTTTCCAAATTTTAGCTCTTTTAAATTTATTACTATACAACACAGTATTTTTACCATGATTTTATTAACTCGTTTTCTTGTTTGTTTGTGTGTGTGTGTGTGTGTGTTTGTCCGGTACAAATCTTTCAATCGATTTTTAACTAACTTCCCCACTAGCTAGACGTTTGAAACTTTTAGAATAGCTCAGAACACGATGACGATGCATTCTTTTAATACTTCTAGCCATCTTTAAGCAGAATGCAATACATTTTTAGTGAATTTTGTTTTGTAGACTGGTGCAGCCATCTATTGGCCGGGACGGGAATGAAAAGTCAAACGCAAGTTAACTTCCAATTAACTTCATTTTCTTTCAAGTTGATGGGATAATTCATCAAAAAATTTTTAAAAAAAGTATTTTTTAAATGCATAGAATTGTCAAGTTTATATGATTCAACAGAAAATTTAAAAAGATGGTATATAAAGAGTTTTAATCTTGTAATTATTCTCTTATTATACCGAAAATATGCGTATGAATATTATAGTAAATATTTTACGTTAGTAGCAGGAAATAAACTAGGATATATATTTCCTGGTGCTTTATTTTATGCTATGCAGGGCGCGCAGTAGAATAGGGACGTTTGTATGATGACACAATTCGTATAAGTAAAAGTCATTTAATTATGGATGCGGTGAAGGTATGTACAGATGAATAACAAATTAAATATAGGACATAATAGTGAGCCATCTGCTCATAAGGAAAATAATATTCACGGCTCAAGAAGAGGTACTCTTTCCTCACCTCTAACCGAGAATGTGAGATTAACAGATGCCATAGACTGTCTGATACATTAAGTCAAGGTCAAGGTCAAGGTCAAGGTAGTAGGGTTTACAGAGTTCCTAGTAATGTGAAGCATTGCACTGCTTTCACCTCCGAACGGATAATGAATCAATAAACTTATAGTAATTTTCCTAAGTAAACGAGTTGCCAAACATGAATTTAGAATAATTACAAGATAAAAAGAACTTTTTATATACCTTGTTTTTAAATTTTCTGTTGAATCATACACAGACAATTCTATGTATTAATAAATACTTTTGTATTAATAAATACAAAAAAATGTATTAATACATAGTATTTATAAATGTATTAATAAAATTTTTTTCAGGAATTATCCCATCAACTTGAAAGAAAATGAAGTTAATTGGAAGTTAACTTGCGTTTAACTTTTCATTCCCGTCCCGGCCGAGAGATGGCTGCACCAGTCTACAAAACAAAATTAACTGAAAATGGATTCAAATCTGCTTAAAGATGGCTAAAAGTATTTTAAAAAAATGCATTCTCATCGTGTTTTGAGCTATTCTAAAAGTTTCAAATGTCAAGCTAGTCGGGGAGTTAGTTAAAAATTGATTGCAAGATTTGTAAGGGTCACACACACACACACACAAACACACACACAAACAAATAAGAAAGCAAGTTAATAAAAACATGGTAATAAAAATCGCACGGCTGCCGTCTGGATCAGTGATCGGTCCTAGCTTTGGCCTCCGAAGAAAATTCCGTTTCCCCAAAGAGCAAGGGTAAACCGATAATTGTGTGCTAAAGAGCAGATACCTTGACGATGACTTTTGCTAAAATGAAACGGAATGACCACTTCCAATCATGAGATTTAGTATTGGACCACTCGCTACATTTATAAGCAGGGCAGGGAACCAAAATTGCTTTCCCCAAAGGTTTTTTTTTTCAGTATCAAAGCAATTAGGTTAAGATAAAAGAAGAAATTAAAGGATTTAAACTGATAGATGTGGAGCATAGCTTCGTAAGGAAAAGAGTCGACCATCGCGTACCCAATTTCACGGGTCTTTGTAGGTTGAATTAAAATTTGGATTAAGAAACTGAAGAAATAATTATTACAAGATAAAAAGAACTTTTAATATAAAACGTTTTCAAATTTTCTGTTGAATCATATAAACTTGACAATTCTATGTATTAATAAATACTTATTAATACATAGAACTATGTATTAATAATACTTTGATCATTCATAAAACTACCGGTAATCTACTACCGGTCATTAATAAAACTATGTGTTAATAATACACTATGTATTAATAAATACTTTTATAAAATGTTTTTTGATGAATTATTCCATTAACTTGAAAGAAAATGAGAAATAAAGACAGCAACTATAAGAAATTTTCAAACAACAAAATTAACTGAAAATGAATTCAATCCTGCTTAAGGATGGCTAAAAGTATTAAAAGAATGCATTGTCATCGTGTTCTGAGCTATTATAAAAGTTTCAAATGTGTAGCTAGTAGGGAAGTTCGTTAGCAATCGATTGCAATGTTTGTACTGGACAAACACACGAACAAGAAAGCGAGTTAATAAAAACATGGTAAAAAGTAGGTTTGGTCAGCTAATTATAGGCATTCACTGTCTCCTACGCTGGGAGGGGGATATCTGGACGGCGTAATAAAGCTTTTGGCAATTTCACCGAGCTGGGGATCCCTGGAGTCTGGCACATTAACAAACCTGTTCTTCTTGTATACAATAAAATATTAGCATAAGAAACACGGTATACAGTTACATACAGCCAAACATGGACCGCTTTAAAAATGTAGTTTCATATGGCAAATACGTAAGAGGAAAAAAACTATGACGTCATATTTACAGCAACCGACAAGCTGAATACCATCGCGTTACTGCGATGTTTAAACGGCTGACACCTCAACCCATGTTAAGGAGTGACAAGATAAAAGTAAACGAGGCAAATATTTCCACGTTAACTAGGCCTCGCGCAATTTTCCTATCATTTTGTTCAACAGCCGATGCTTGGAAACTGCCGCAACCAGGCACATACCATGAATGCATAGCTTTCTACAGAAGGAATTTCAAAATTTATTTTTAAAAAATCGTATCCATAGCTTTCATTTAGAAAGTCGATGGAAAAATTACATTGCGTCATCTACCGACTAGCGACTTTAACCGGTCCATTTTTCGATGAAATTGTCTATAGATGCTTTACATTCATCTTCTGGCTTCATGGTTTTGACTTAAATTACATTGGACTAACAGGTAGATAAAACAGGTAGTCTAGTCGAAGTTTTCCAAGAACCATTACTTGACGTGAGCGGCTCGTAGCTCGCTTTCAGGCTCCGACTACCGAAATGTGTTGTTACCTTACATTACAATATTTCGTTACAAGTCCGTCGCCGCCTTTGTACAAATGATGTCAAAATTGCCTCCAATCTCATGCCCTTACAAAATGTTAGCGAACATAAGCAAGGCATCGTGAATTACATTGAAGCTATTTAATAGTTACGAGGTAGGAGGGAAAAAAACGTTGGTGAATGAGGAAAATAATCGATGAAAAACATCCTGACACATCTATGAAAATCCCTGAACGCTAAAGTTTAGACGGATTATTAAACTCAAACAAGAAAAAATATAGTAAAACCTATATGGAATGTTATTATTTAGTATAAATTCCCTAGCAGCAATAAATCTTAAATGTACCGGAAAATTCACCATAATTTTTAATCTAAAATTTGTATTTAAATTAAAAAAAATATTGATCATTATAAATATTTTACTAGCTAATGATTTATGAAATTGCAAATTATCTCAAAGGCTTGATACAACAAAGGGTAAAATAAGGTTTACTAAGATTTGTAGGAATGTTTGCTTTTGCGGCACTCTCTATAGCAATATTTGTCAAACTATGCAAGATAGTTAAGAGAAGAGATTTTCATTCTATTAATTTTGATGTAATGTTGTAGACTTTTAACTTATATAGAATATTATGCTTCAGTATGAATTTCCTAATAACAATAATTCTTAAATGTAACGGAAAATTCCCCATAATTTTTTACCTGAAATTTGTATTTAAATGTTACAAAAAGATTCCGCATTATAAATGTATTACTCATTAAGGATTTATTTATGAAATTGCAAATAATCCCAAAGGCTTGATACAACAAAGGGTATAACCAATATTTGCAGTGATGTTTGTTTTTACGACACTACCTATAACGATATTTGTCAAACTATGTAAGATAGTTATGAGAAGAGGTTTTCGTTTGCCAAATTTTGATCGAATGCTGTAGAATGTTATACCTAAGTTTCCCACTACATATTGGCGTTCAGTCATTACTTTGACCTCAAACTGCAATATTTCAGGCATAGTTTTCACTGTACAGGGTAAGAAAGAAATAAGTTTCCCACTTCAGAGCGCTCTAGAATGCGTTGTATTGTTCAAAATGAGAAAAAAAATTGAATTTCAATAATTCAAATGATGCGCTTGACATTTATTTTTTAAAAAGTACAAAATTCCGCCGATAGGTGACGCTGTAACACAAATGGTATATATTTGCATATATTGGTATTATTGGGCCGTATTTTTTTTTGAAGAAATAACTTCAAATGGAATCCAAACCTGTTCCATCATAGGACAACGGTACCAAGATATGCTGAGGGATTTTGTAATCCCACAACTTCAACAGCGTGAATGCCTTCATGACATCCTTTTTGTGCAGGATGTAGCACCTCCTCACATTGATCATCCTGTAAACCATTGCTAAGACAGCATTTCACAGATGCACGGGTTATGAGCCGTCATTTCCCTACAGCATGGCGGCCTCATTCGCAGGATATCACTCCCTGCGACATTTAGCTGTGAGGTTTCCTGAAGGACAATATGTACCGTTAAAGGAGAGCATCTGTGCCAGATCTGAAGGTTAAGATTCGGCGCCATGTTCTTGATATTCCGGCAGATTCATTCGGTCAGCTGGGGAAAATATGGTTCTGTGATTAGAGCTCATTGTTGAAAATGAAGGGAGACATATTGAGCAGTTGTAATGCTACTTTTTTTACTATTATTTAACATTTATAAAGCATATTAAACGTTTTTATGTGTATTACAGCGCCAACTATCTGCGGAATTTTGTACTATATTTTATAAATGTCAAGTGCATCATTTGAAGTATTTGTAGTTCAAATTTTATCTCATTTGGACCAATAGAACACATTCTAGAGCCCTCTGAAGTGGGAAACTTACTTCTTGCTAACCCTGTATATTGTTCTCTATCGATGAAATTTAGTTGTAAACTATTGCGTGTAAGGAAAATACGTTTGTTAGGATAATGTACTTTTCTTACTAAAAAAGCTTAATTTGTTTAGCCTCAATACAACTTGGATAGATTCTAGGTGTAATTAGTTTGGACGTAGAACAGTAATATATTAATAGAGTCCGGAAGGGAAAATTTATTTATTTACATCTATTTCATTTAGTTTCTTTACACACAAATATTTAAAACGATTTCTATGAGTATAAAATGTACTTCTTTTGTTTAAAAATTTTTAAATTCTTTTATTTTCAAGCTTTGATGAAAGTTAAATTTTTTAAATATATAAATTTGGCCAATAGCTCAATTTGCCTAATTCTTGCCACTTTTCTTTAAAAAAAAGTTTGGAAATCATTAGCTTTCAGCATTCGGAAAAATTTAAAGAATTTGTAATCTCTGTAAATTTTCGGCGGCAGAGAAAATTGTTTTTCGGAATTTTTACAGTAAATCTGAAATTTTCAAGTATGTTGAGAAAACAATAATGAAAGAATACTGTACAAAAATTCGAGATTCTACGAAATAAGTTTTCGAAAGCTACTTTTAGATATGGCAAAGTAACTAAACTTCCATAACAGTAGTGCACTTAGAAACAATACAATTGAAAAAATTATTCCGACGAACTTGATTTATAGAATTTGATTCTGAAAACTTAGTGATGAGTCTTTAAGCAAAGATAATAAAAATGTGCGGGTTTTTTTTTTATTGTCACGTATCCTCTTATTAACTTCTGTTTCGAAATAATATAAACGGTAATTTTAACACACAAAAAAGCTCATAGGTCAAAATTCCCATCAATTGATAAAAAAACAAACCAAATAGTAACAAAAGACAGACATCGGACACGAAATTCCTTTGTACTATTGTTAATTGCCTTAAGAAACGATACTTTGTTAAGGTTATCTGTAAATAGTAAAAGCTATTCAGATGTGGTAAATCTTTGATGAGAGCTGTGTAATTTTAATGGAAAGGGTAAATCCCTCCTACAACTTTCATAGGGAACAATAGCAAATATCAAGACAAATTCGTTTACAAATCTTTGATTCTAGTTCCATATGAAGGCCTTATTTGAATAGTGGTCCAATTCCATTCTTGTTCATTTTGAGATACATAGCCTTAAAGTCTAATGTGTGCTGACAAATGACTGCTGAAGTCTGATTTGGAATGACCTCTGTTGGTAGCAGAAATTAGCTGGAGGTGTAGCAGTTAAAAAATAAGTGATGTGTTGTATGAATATGAAAGTGAGGCTAACTCCATTGTTTTAAAAAGTGGAGTTGGACCACAATTAAAATAAGGCCTTCATATGACTTTGAAACTTAAAAGCGTTAACTTGATTTCTAATAAAAAAGAAAATATCTCTGAGATGAGGATGTTTATTCAAGATATTATATCAGGTTTGGGGCTGAATTTGCAAAATCCTTAAAAAAAACTTTTTAATAAATATGTTGATAACATTTGTTGGAATTGGAACTGCAGCTAGTAAAAAAGAATGTACATAACAAATAATTAAATAGGTAATTTGATGAGTAGTATTTTGAGTAACAATGTAAAAGATTAAACGTAAACTAGTTCTGATTAATATGTATATTTTTGTTCAATTATTCAAAAAAAAAAGAGCTATTTTTCTGAAGCCAGTATCGCCGGACGTTGGCCGAATGGCTAGGGCGCTGACAATTGGTACCAAAGTCTGTGGGTTCGAATCCCATTCATGGCATGGGAGTTTGTATTACAACGGGTGTGCCAGGGGGATCAACGGAGGGAGATGATGAACCATGTACATTATTCACCAAAGAATCTCCCCCTGACAGAATTAAGCTGGAAATATTGTGGTCTGTACGTCGCTACAAATCCTGCCTCTGCCAAACATGTGCAAACAATTACTGCGTACCCAAAATGTAGACACCAACTAAGTCCAAAATCTTTTCCCTATCCCTCCCCCCCCCCCAACCATAATGATGATCAGACAATCCTGAACCAATTGTGTCTTGTCAAGCGGCAGTGTAAAGAAATTTTTTCAGTCTCTAGGGAAACAATTTTATTTGAGCTCTATAAAATCACATCATGTATCAGCACTGTTTTGTGTTCAAAATCTGAGTTGTTTAGCTTGTTTTTTAGCAGTCTCTTGCAACTCTTCAAGCTTAAAGTTTCGCCGCCACTTAAGAGAGTGATGAGGACTAAACAGTGGTGAGGAAAACAATTGAAAACTACTCGAAACGGCAAGAATCTCCTTTTCTTGTACTGATCTCATCTATAAGGGAGAAGAGAGAAAAAAAAACATTCAATAACAATGACCATTAATGTGGAATATTGCTTGGAGGGAAACAAAACCCTGATATGACTGCAGACCGTCATAAATAAATGGACCTATAACTAAAGGAAGAAATTTCTCCATCACATACACTGACTGTACAAAAAAGGGAGGGGGATATTTGTCCATTCGATAAAAGTTAGCTTGAATTGAGGTCAGCTTGAATTTTGTGGGGAAATTAACATGCATCATGAGCTAGTAGCATTATACTTACGTCAAAATACTAACCAAAAAACCCTTCATTGTAACTGTTATAGACAATTTTTAGTTTTACCACATCTTGACGTCTCGGAACAAATCCATGAGGACCGATGTCAAAGCTAGAAAAAAAACATAGCAAAAATACATGAAACAAGACATGGTTGTGGTGAGGATCACAACTTCTTCATGCAACTAGTACAGGAATAAAAAATGCGAGAATATATATTTTACGAATTTTAGGAGTCTATGGTAATTTAACCAAATATGAGAGTTATTGTAAATTGGCGATTGATTTGGTGACTTATTTTGGTCGCAAAATTGTCACCAACTTGCCGTCTAGACCTTTCTGGAAGCTTCTAAGATATCTAGCTGGCTGACCGATAGGGGGCGCTGTGGAAGTCTATAAATATACCTAACATTGGCATTAAACAACAAAAAATTTTATAAAAACAAATAAAAATGTATTTCTATCCTTAAACTTTCTCTTTTAATTTTATTCATCTTTGCATCGTTTGTAGACCCTCTTTTCTACTGCCCTGCAAGATGCTTACTCACTTTTTCTTATACTATGAACTCACGGATTAGCAGCGGCCCAATCATTTCACTCCTTTCCTATACTCTGTTTCATTTGTTCCCCTCTGCTTATTATCTGAAAGTCTGCAATTGAGGGCGTGGCCCAGGAATTGCTGTTGCGATCCATTTCCTATGGTCCTACTGGAACTCAGTTCAATTTCTACTGAGAACTGAACGTGTTGAACGTGCGTTTGGCGTGTATTGTATTGAAGACCCTGGTATCCTGACTTGTGTGTTTAGAGTTTTCTGCTCTATAGAAGACGGTTGTTATGCATTTTCTGTTTGAATTTGTGTATGCACCTGAAGAATTTACAGAATAATGAATTTTATTTTGTGTGCATTTATGAAGAGATTTTATTCAATCCTAATGAACCTAGGAAAAACGGAACAATATAAATAAAGAAAATTCATACCACTATCTTTGGGTATAAAAGCATCTTATTGAACCCAGGAACTGAAGATATAAATGTGTTTTTCATATTCATCCCTCCCACCTAAAGACAATAAAATAAGTAGTTAACTATTTATGTGTCTCATACTATATTTTGAAACCTAAAAGCAAAATTATGCAAATTTATATATACCTCCACAAAAACTATTTTGCCTTAATTTCGCGACTTGCCGCCATCCGGGATTTTCATCGACATCTTCAGAATCCAGTTTAACTCCTTCTTTATTATGGTACTCATTGATGTAGGTCTTTTTTTTCAACTTCCCCATTGCAACAATTTGGCCAAACTGAAGATCCTTGTTTTATTTAAAAAATAAATCTATGTACAACTTAAAGAGATCTGTTGACGTTTCAGTGAAGTGATGAACTTAATATATCTGTAAATAAGTATACATTTAGTTTTAAAGAAAAATATTTCAAATCAACAAAAAAGGATATATAGGCACAAACTCCCCCTTTTCTATGATATGGCCTTTACTTTTCGCTATTTTTACCATGTTTTTATTAACTTGCTTTCTTGTTTGTGTGTGTGTGTGTGTGTGTGTGTGTCCAGTACAAATCTTGCAATCGATTTTTAACTAACTTCCCGACTAGCTAGACATTTGAAACTTTTATAATAGCTCAGAACACGATGACAATGCATTTTTAAATACTTTTAGCCATCTTTAAGTAGATTTGAATACATTGTCATTTAATTTTGTTTTGTACACTGGTGCAGCCATCTATCGCCCAGGACGGGAACGACAATTTCAACGCAAGTTAACTTCCAATTAACTTTCCAATTTTCTTTCATGTTGATGCAATAATTCATCAAAAAAATTTTTAAAAAGTATTTATTAATACATAGAATTGTCAAGTTTATATGATTCAACAGAAAATTTAAAAACATGGTAATAAAAAGTTATTTTACCTTGTAATTATTGTTTCTCCAGTAATCCATGCACCCACTATGGAACTTTCCTCCTTGGAATGTTCGCAGGGAACTTGTTGTAGAGATGATGCATAAGTTGCGAAGAGAGGGAACATAAGTTTTCCTTGGCACATAAGTACGTCAATACGTGTGAAATAATTTTCGGGGAGTTAATACTTTACAAAATATTCTGTAATATCTTTAAAGTTTTAAGTTATTATCATTGAGTGTCCTACGGGGGTATTTACAACGTTTATCAACCCAAAGATATATGCTGGTAAAATCCACGAATTTCACCAGTCCCTCGTAATGCAGCCTTAATATCATTTGTACGATTACAATAAAATACATAACGAGGCACCAGTGCCGCATCCAGGATTTAATCTTAGGGGAGGGCGAGATGAACGGATAAAAATATAATGCAAAATCAATATTCATAAGCCAATTTTTTGGGGGGTGGGAGGGGGTGGGGCAGGGCACCTTGCCCCACCCCCTGAGTGCGCCACTGCGAGTCACCAATGTTTTAATAAGGAAATGAGTCTTTAAAAACTCCTTTAAAATTTCGTTTGTTTTTTTCATTTCTAAAATATGTTACCACATCTCTCTGATTTTAAAATCCTCATTAAGTAAATTTTTAATCGTTTCGGCAGTTTTTAATAATATGTTATGTCATTGCGTGCAGACTTCCGTCCGTATATTAATGAATATATATATATACTAGATGGTACCCGTCAAAACTTGACGGTTATTAAGTAAACATTCCAATAAAAAAAGGGTTCATAACCTTATTAAAATATTAGAAATTCATATGAAAGCCACGTGTGCTGGTAATTTAGAAATATTCAATAAAACACTTCAAAAAAATGTAAGAATATTTTGCGGTTATATTAGGTATTCGCTTTGAAAAGCACGCTACCGTACAGACACTTTTGAACATATCACTATCCATGCGCCGATTTTGCAACTTTCCGAAAATACAAAATTTGATATTATTGTAATATCTGCTTAAAATAATCCCTATATATAAAACGCGTAGGTATGCGGCACAAAAATCTACGATATTTCTACACTTCGAATGGCAACGGCTGCAACTACCGGATGTAAACAGCGGCTGTCCGCAATTTAAAACCGCGTGTGTGTAGTGGCCGCATAAGTTACAACCGCTGATCTTTTGACAATACATGTTTAGACCTATCAAATCCAGTGTTTAACCATGGACAGTTGTATGTAGGTTTATCTAGAATCCATTCTTTTGATTCTGTCGCTTTAGTATCTCCTACTTTTGAAATACTCAAATCTGTATATCAAGAAGTTTTATGAATATCATAGTTGAAATCCACACTATATTTTAAGTACTTGCTGAATTTTTGCTCCATTTTATAAGTGAGGAAATTTTCCCAAGAATTTATTATTTAATATTATTAAGTGTAGATATCTGAATTGTGAACAGTAATACATACAGAGAGTGATGTAATCAACACTATATTTAAAATTTCCCCCCAACAATTTCTTATTTCTTGTAATGGTAAAGTGTAGATATCTTAATTTTGAAAAATTGCTGAATTTTTGCTCCATTTTATAAATGAAGAAATTTTTCCAGCAATTTATTATTTAATATGATTAAGTGTAGATATCTGAATTGTTAACAGTAATTCATACAGAGAGTGATGTAATCAACACTATATTTAAAATTTTCCCCCTGCAATTTCTTATTTGTTGTAATGATAAAGTATAGATATCTTAATTTTGAAAAATAGTACATACAAAGAGGGATGTAATTTTTAAAATCATTGATGTGGGCTTTCTCAGTCTTATCTTTAACTCTGTTCTAAGGTAATGGAAATTCACATTTTTTGATCACGATGTTTTAGAATCAGCTTAATAGAGAATACCCCTTAACAACATATATTTATGATGACAGGTAATTGTAACATTCCTTACATATGTCACTTTCAGTTGCGTTGTTTTGCAAAAGGAAATTTAAAACTAAAAGTGACCATGCTGGTCACGCAGTGGCTAGTATGGTTAAAATATAAATATATATATATATATATATAAAAAAAAAAAAAAAAAAAGATGAATGAATGACTAACTTCATGTTTACATTTTCATGTCCCGAATATATAAAATGAATACTTGTTATTAATTTAATTGAAACGCTATGAAAACGTGAAAGGTATCGGAAAATTACAGACTTTTAAAAATTTAAGAAAATTTTGCCGTTATGTTAGGTATTCGCTCTGAAAAGCATACTACTATACAGTACATACCGTAGACAGTACCTGTCAAAACTTGATGGTAAGTAATTGAACAGTTCCAATAAAAAAAAGATTCATAACCTTGTTAAATATAAGAAATTTTACAGAATATTAGAAAATAATATTCTGTAAAAATGTAAACATGAAGTTAGTCATTCATTCATCTTATAAAAAAAAAAAGATGAATGAATGACTAACTTCATGTTACATTTCATGTCCCGAATATATAAAATGAATACTTGTTATTAATTTAATTGAAACGCTATGAAAACGTGAAAGGTATCAGAAAATTACAGACTTTTAAAAATTTAAGAAAATTTTGCTGTTATGTTAGGTATTTGCTCTGAAAAGCACACTACTATACAGTACATACCGTAGATAGTACATGTAAAAATGTGAATATTAGAAAATAATATACTGTTTTGCAACCTGATGTGTTGCAATTTAGAACATTGAAATTTACTTGAATGTTTGCTGTCTGATTTGTTAATTTTAAATTGTTTTCTAATTTGAAGGTGAAATTTTTTAATACTTTTTTTATTAGATCTGAAAAATAAAGTAATATAATTCGAGAAAGTGGCACAAAACAAAATAATAAAATGTCCCCTTATAATCACCTGAAATATTGTTTTAAGGTGACTGCCTACATTTGGAGCCAATTTTTTTAAAAAATCATTTTTTAAAGATTTTTTTGTTTTTATGGTAAAATAGCACTTGAAAATTAAAAAATAAACAAAAACTTGCCAGTAAATACCATACTTTTTTATAAATTGGTCAATTTGAAGTAATTTTCAATGAAAATTAGCTAAAATGCGACACATCTGACAGTTATCTTAAATGACCCACAATCTAAGAGAAATTTAAAATGCAAAAATGTTGCAATATGAAAATTTCCCCCAATTCATCATTCCTCTCCTTATAAATACAGCCCCAAACACAGTGGCGTATGCAGGGGAGGGGTTGATGGGGGTTAACCCCCCCCCCATTTTTTCTGATTACATATATTACTTAAATAGGTTCAAGCTCTGCACTGATTGCTGAAAACTACTTTTCATAGTAACCCCCCCCCCCCACTTTTGAAAATTTCGGCGTATGCTGCTGCCCAAACAAAAACTATTTAACTATTTATTATTATGCATCAATTATTGAGCGTCATTTCATTAACAATAGCATCTAAAACATTTCCCGAAAATTTATCAAATTATATGTATTATTGTGTGAAATATCATGATAACGGTAAAGATTTGTGCTAAAAACATAATTCTGAGAAAAACTCAGTTCAAGTGTTTGCCACTTCAATTTTGTAGCAGACATTTTTTAAAATAGCTATAACTCTGCTTCTAATTGATGTAGAATGAAAATCAAAACGGTTTTGAAAAGAGAAAAGATTGAATTGCACGATTCCTGGAAAAAATAAAATTGACCAAAATAGTCAAAAAATGAAATTTTCAACGTAGGCAGTCACCTTAAAAGATACACTATCATCGCAATAGAATGCTTTACTAAAAATTATTACAGTGAGTTTTTTTTAAAAAAATATTGAAGTTTATAATTAAAAAACGTTCTTTGAAAAAAAAACCATGCTTGCAGCTGATTTTAAAATCCGACTTGTACAGTCTAACTAATGCAGCCAGATATTTAGAAACAATACTGCTAATTCAATCTATTTCAATGTTATATAAATATTTATATAATCATGTATTATGATATATATAGGTATAAAATAGGCTATGTATAAATATATTAAACAAAAATAAAATATATAAATAAAATCAGATTAAAATATCATGCAAATTATTCACGTGCAAATAATTTTTGCATGTGTATTTCAATTTAATGTACATATATTATATCTTATGCTATATATATGTATAAATAGGCTAAGTATAAATATATTAAGCAAAATACAATATATAAAGAAAATCAGATTAAAAATATCATGCAAATTATTCACGTGCAAAAAATTTTTGCACGTGTATTCAATTTAATGTACATATATTATATATTATGCTATATATATGTATAAATAGGCTATGTATAAATATATTAAGCAAAAATAAAATATATAAGAAAATCAGATTAAAATATCATGCAAATTATTCATGTGCAAAAAATTTTTGCATGTGTATTTCAATTTAATGTACATATATTATATCTTATGCTATATATATGTATAAATAGGCTATGTATAAATATATTAAGCAAAAATAAAATATATAAAGAAAATCAGATTAAAAATATCATGCAATTATTCACGTGCAAAAAAATTTTTGCACGTGTATTTCAATTTAATATACATATATTATATATTATGCTATATATATGTATAAATAGGCTATGTATAAATATATTAAGCAAAAATAAAATATATGTACATTAAATTGAAATACACGTGCAAAAATTTTTTGCACGTGTATTTCAATTTAATGTACATATATTATATATTATGCTATATATATGTATAAATAGGCTATGTATAAATATATTAAGCAAAAATAAAATATATAAAGAAAATCAGATTAAAATATCATGCAAATTATTCACATGCAAAAAATTTTGCATGTGTATTTCAATTTAATGTACATATATTATATCTTATGCTATATATATGTATAAATAGGCTATGTATAAATATATTAAGCAAAAATAAAATATATAAAGAAAATCAGATTAAAATATCATGCAAATTATTCACGTGCAAAAAATTTTTGCGTTGTGTATTTCAATTTAATGTACATATATTATATCTTATGCTATATATATGTATAAATAGGCTATGTATAAATATATTAAGCAAAAATAAAATATATAAAGAAAATCAGATTAAAATATCATACAAATTATTCACGTGCAAAAAATTTTTGCATGTGTATTTCAATTTAATGTACATATATTTATATATTTATACATATATATATATATATATTTAACAATATATAATATATGTATAAATATATAAATATATGTATAAATATATATTAAGCAAAAATAATATATATAAACTAAAGAAATTCTGATTAAAAATCATACAAAGTTATTGAATCGTTACTAAACACGTATTAGATGTGGAATATATAGAATTCATGTGTTGTAAATGCAAAAATCTGTATACTGAAGATTTGGCCTTTTGAACCGGCTAGCTTTTGTGACGTACAGTTTGAACATATCACTGCGCATGCGTCAAGTTTGCAACTAAATTCGACATTATTGTAATATTAAATTGTAATACTTGTATTGTAATAATATATTATATATTATGTATTAAAAAATATATAGTATATATTAAAATATATACATTATATATGTTAAAATAATGAAAACCTGTTTACTGTGAAAAAAATTCTGATTCAATTTTCTTAAATTAACGAATCACGGTGAATGAATGACTCACTTGTGTTTACATTTTCAAGTTCTGAGAAACACTATGATACGCGAAAGGTGGCGGAAAAGAATAATTCTCTAATGAAGAGATAATTTTGAAATAAAATTGATCGAAATAAAGTTGATTTGTGTCGATATTACGCTGTTTTAATTACAATTATTTGGGTTTAGTTGGCAAAATAATCTTTTTGAACTTTACTTTTAACTTGTTAAGCCTAACTCATAAAAACAAAATGGATGCCAAATGGATGGATATGAGGTGGTCGCTCCGGACGCGTTACGGACAGAGTCGACTACAGAACACGGCAACTATTATAAGGATTTTTCAAATTTTAAAATTAAGATGTATAATATATCTTTAAATTGACGAAGGATGAGATCAAATTTCTTAGTTCATTAAAAAAAAATTTGAATTTTTTTTAAATTTTAGAAATTTGTTAGATAAATTTTACTGCAATTCAAATTTTTATGGTAGGAATGACATAATTGTTCGTCATTTTAATAATACATGTTAATATTGAACGTGTGTAAAATTTCATGGTATTCTAGCAAACAGTTCTGGTGATAACATGGATGCAATGACATAACAGTGAATAAAACAATTTTTAAATTTTAAACAATTAAAAAATTTCTCTTCAAGCTAGAAAAAAATGAGGAACCTATTTATAAGAAAACTCACAGTAAAATTTTAATATTTAATAAATTATTTTAGTAACAACTGATGATTGAAAATAACATGTTTGCCGCGTCTCTTGGCCTTTTAAAATCTACCTGACCTCTTACTACCCATCGTCAACCCATTTACAGGGTTTACAGTATAGCTATCATAACATGTACTGGACCTATGAAAGAAGCAAGCCCTAAAATATAAAGGAAATAAATGTGTTATAACACACATAAAAAAGTTTTTTTTTTAATAGAAAAATAAATCAAAGAGTTATTACTTGGTATATACATAAATATACAAATATACAAACATACAAACAAATATAGAAACCTACAAACAAACATAGAAACATACATACAAACAAACAACAAGCAAACAAATATATATTACTAGCTGAAAACCCACGCTTCGCAGAGTACTTCAAATTAATACACGTTCAACGTATGCAATTTAATGCCAAAAAAATAATATATATATTATAATAAATGCGATGATCAATGTATACAATTGATGTAAAATTATATCTATCTATATATGTATATTATAAAAAAATCGTAAGGAATATGCATTTTTGTTGGGATAATATCCAATCGTCTGCTTCATAGAAAGAGAAAAAAATATTTTTGTCTATTTAGTTGTTACGCCCGTTACGATAACTTTATTAAGTACCAGAAAAAGAAATCACGTGATCAGCATGTAATAATTAATTCGTAAAAATTAATCTTTAAAAAATTTACCAAAAATCAGGAAAATGGAGGTAAAAATTCGAAAAAAATTTCATTTTGAAGGGATTTTATGACCTTTATCGTGATATAAAATTTATAACCTCAATGTATTATTTAATGTAAACGTAAAAAAAGTTTAAAAAAACAGCTTAAAATTTAATTTAAAAAAATCTAAGAAGAATTTTTGAAAAATCTTTCTTAGTGCACCCCTACACATTAGAAGAATCGCCATGCAAAATTTCAGCCCTTTAGGTCCATCGGTTGGTCTGTGCGTTGTATGTCAGTCAGTCAGTCAGTCAGTCAGTGAATGAATGAGGCAGTTACGGAACTGTTTTATATATATAGATATATATATATATTTTTTTATTTACTATATATATATGGTATTCGTTCATTCAAAACCATCCATAGAGATTCTTGCAACCTGGTTTTCCTCTAATCCTTTCTCGTGTGCTGGATTATTGATTTTTTTTTCTGTCACTAGTACAAAATCAAGCCCCTGATACTGTCTGCACTTGGTCTGTTCGATTGATGTATAGAAGTTTAGACTTCATGGCTATGGAGTTATCAGAGATTTGATATCCTCTATATGTAGCCATTCATGCACTCACAATTGGGATAAATCTAAAGAAATGACAGACATAATACCACCCTGTCATTATGTTAACTGAAGAATTTAAAAAAATTTAATGTGACTTGTATAACAAATAAAAGATTCCAGTGCAAAATTCAGTACTCCATAAATATACTCAAGCAAAAGGATCGACACCCGCTTTATTTAAAGCAGTCGTTTCCAACCAGTAGAAGTCTGCGGACCACTAAGCCAGAAATTGAACATTGTGCGGACCAACCCCACCGACTTGAGGGGGGACATTTTGGGGAGTATGGGGGTATACAATATCCCTCAGGCAAAAGGGATACATGATTAACGTACTCACATTCTAACGTATCATATGAACATTGCTTTCAAAATCCCCAATCATTTGGCAACTTTGTGGTGCCGGACCACTCCCGAGGCTCTCGCGGACCACCGGTTGGGAACCACCGATTTAAAAACTGGCTTCTGAATTCCAGACAACATCTAAAAATATCCACATCAGACTTACACAGGTATGTTATATGTGTAAATATAAGAAAACTAGCTGAAAACCCGCACTTCGCTACGGAGTACATTCAAATTAAATACAACGGTCAATGTATGCAATTAATGCCAAAGAAAGTAAATAAATAAATAAATATATATACGTGATAATATTACTAACTACCTATAATCGCCCATTCTGTACTTCATCTCTGCCATGGTAACCCGTCCTTCTTGTCTTGACGTACACGCTTCGCCTTCCCACATACTAACTTCCTCCGCCAATTCTGGCAACCTTTCTGACCTAATTCTATTTTGGCGCTTTTTTGCGAGGGACGCTGGCCTGACTCGAAGCGAGTAAGATGTGTTGCTTTACTGTTTAATAAATTAGTTTGTTCCTGAAACTGATTTTACTATTTTTCGGCCACGATGTATGTTCTTATTTCATGAGATGTCCATCCGGACATTTCATATATAATAAATACGACGATCAATGTATACAATTGATGTAAAAAAAAATATATATATATTTATAAAAAAATCGTAAGGGATATTTTTATAGACAAAATAATGTAGAAGAAAATATTCAAATTAAATGCAATAGGACATACTAAAGAATATAGTACAGTTAATATAGTACAGTTTGAGGAACTTATCTTTTATTGTAATATTTTTGTGGATAATGTCCAATCGTCTGCCGCATTAGCAAGAAAAAGAAAATATTTTTTGTCTATTTAGTTGTTATGCACATGACGATAAATTTATTTAAAGTACCAGAAAAAGAAATCACGTGATCAGAATTTAATAAATTTAATTCTAGGGATTAATTTTAAAAAATTCACCAAAAATCAGAAAACGGAAGTTAAGATTCGAAAAAGAATTCATTTTAAAGGAATTTTTATGATCTTTCTTGTGATATAAATTTTATAATCCTCGGATTATTATTTTAAATGCAAACTTAAAAAAAGTTACTAAAACAGTTTAAATATTTAATTTAAAAAAATTTTCTTAGTGCACCCTTACATTACAAGAAGAATCGCCATGCAAATCTCGTGATATAAATTTTATAACCCTCAATGTATTATTTTAAATGCAAACGTAAAAAAAGTTTAAAAAACAGCTTAAAAATTTAATTTAAAAAAATCTAAGAAGAATTTTTGAAAAAATCTTTCTTAGTGCACCCCTACACTATTAGAAGAATCGCCATGCAAAATTTCAGCCCTTTAGGTCCAGAGGTTTGGTCTATGCGTTGTATGTCAGTCAGTTACGGAACTGTTTTATATACACTGGTGTAAGAAATTAACCCAGTAAAAATTTGGGGAGCACGAATATTTTTAATGCTATCCCCCTTAATTTCTGACTTTTTGTTTATTTTTAGAGTTAAGTGTTTACCAGAACTCTATCATTGTCTACTCATAATGTATACACTTAAACTTTTCAGTTTGATTTAAAAAAAAAATATATATATATGATATTTTTTCAAAAGTTTGCTTGTAAATGACGCTTTTTCACATCTCTCTATTTGCTAAGTGAATATCTGATAATTTATATTGAATTGAATTATTTTTTTCTTATGGAGGTATGTGTTCTGAATAACATAGTATCAAAAATGAACAAAATGTTTACTTCATAGCTTGACCACTGCCAAAATACAATGATCCCCATTTGGGGCTCACGCTAATCTATCTATATATATAAAACAGTTCCGTAACTGACTCATTCATTCACTGACTGACTGACATACAACTCACAGAACAAACCGCAGGACCTAAAACGCTGAAATTTTGCATGGCGATTCTTCTAATAGTGTAGGGGTGCACTAAGAAAGATTTTTCAAAAATTCTTAGATTTTTTTAAATTAAATTTTAAGCTGTTTTTTAAATTTTTTTTACGTTTGCATTTAAAATAATACATTGAGGGTTATAAAATTTATAACACGAGAAAGATCATAAAAATTCCTTTAAAATGAGATCTTTTTCGAATCTTTACCTTCATTTTCTGATTTTTGGTGAAATTTTAAAGATTAATTTTTAGAATTTAATTTATTAAATGCCGATCACGTGATTTCATTCTCTGGTACTTTAAATAAATTTATCGTCACGTGCATAACACTAAATAGACAAAAAGAAATATTTTTTCTTGCTAATGCAGCAGACGATTGGACATTATTGTGTCTGATAAAAATATCCCTTACGATTTTTTTAAAAATTATTTTGTTTTCTACAATCAATTGTATATATTGAAATCGTCGTTATTTATTATATAGAATATACTATATATATATATAGATTAGAGATACTATCATATGTAAGATAATCATTACATCTCGTTCTTAAAATGCCAACCTGAAAAGGAAACTAGCTCAAATTTACATGCTGGAGCTAGACTCAGCCTGAGGAATGTAAAATTTTGAAGCAGTCCGGGTCGAATCATTTTATTAGGAGCGATAGTAACATACGTCCTTTCATTTCAGATGCTCGGAGCGAAGTGTAATATCACCTTTCAACCTTGCGCTCTAGAAGCGAGGTACATGTGGCTGTTGTTTTGAAATGTCAGCGGAATTTCGGGCTGGCGATGCGAACTCACGCCTTTCTCGGGACGTATACACGTGTAGAAATGCAACGTTTGCTGTTTTATGGGAAGTCCTGTTGCTATGGGTTTTTAAAGCGCTAAAGTAATGTTACTGGGGATTGGATTTAGGAAAGGGAATTTAACTGATAGAATGGAGGGCCTAATATTTAATTTATTACATATGTATATATATCTATTTATTTATTTGGCATTAATTGTATACATTGACCGTTGTATTTAATTTGAATGTACTCCGTAGCGAAGTGCGGGTTTTCAGCTAGTCTATTTATATTAAACGCGTAGGTATGCGGCACAAAAATCGACGATATTTCAACACCATGAATGGCAACGGCTGCATCTACCAGATGTAAACATTAGCGGCCAACCACGTGTGTGTAGTGGCTCGATAATAGCAGGTAATTTGGTACAATTTAATTGCTGCATTTTACTCGTGATTAATTTTAATTTATTCATGAGATAATTTTAATTTATTAATTTTACCATGCAGTGTTTCTAATGTATGTTAGAGGCCAAACTTTGAAACAAAATATGTGTAGGACCTATCAAATCTAATGCATAGTACATGGACAGTTTACGTAAGTTTATTTAGAGGTCCCTGGGGTCTTTTGATTCTGTCAGTTACCACTGCTCACCCTAAATTAACCATCGTTCCAAATAAACTTAACGCTTCTTTAATCTTAATATAATCTTAATATTATCTTAACTTAATTTTTCTTCATCTTAAACCATTTATCTATCCATTCTAATACAATTGTTGGATTTTGATTTTCTATTTTGTATTTTTTTGTGTAGAAGTTTTAAAAAAAACTCATTTAATTGTCACTAGATGGCGATACTACCTGCAGTTTTTTGCCATCGCTAATCTTCCTTCCTGCGATGTAGATCCAGTTTGCATGCAGTCTTGTAGGGAGGAGTGTCGTGTTTTTTGCTCGCCGTTCTATGGGTTGTAATGATGTACTGCGAGAACACCTTTCATGCCAATTTCTGTTGGAATGCTTCTTGAAGTTTTCAAGTTTAGAAATGCCGACATTCTTCCGCGTGAGTATCTAAACATTGCCTTGTACTAGCTGAGTTTTCGCCTTTCAATAAAGTCCGTTTTTTCAACATCCTTGTCATCATTAACAAGTTTGAGTATTGTCAAGTTGTCATCATTGAAGGTTTTCAACCAGTTGAACATTGAATTCTTAGTATCCGGAATATAGTCATGGGAAAAACCCAGCGACCTTATGAGCTGTCTTAGAATCTTTTATCCCATAATTGCTGTGTGGTTCAGTTAGTTTCTACTAGTAAGAGTTAAGTTTAACGTTAAGTGAACTGAGCCACACAACAATCTTAACTTCATTTACTTTCTTTTTTTTTCTTCTTTTTTTCATTTTAAATTCAGTACTGCTTTTTCAATTATAGAGAACGGTAATTTAGATACATGCCACAATCAACACCGAGGATATGGAGCTTCTCCATCCCAGGAGCCTCAAAACTTTTTATGCCAATGCCAATGATTCTGTCAGTGTAGTATCTCCTACTTCTGAAATACTCAACTGTGTATATCAAGTTTTAGGGATATCATAGTAAAATATTCATAATTGCATTATAATACCTTAATAGTTAGTAAGAGTTAATTATCTACATTTTTTTATTACTTGCTGAATTTTTACTCCATTTTATAAGGGATGAAATTTTCCCAACAATTTTTCATTTGATATAATTGAGTGTAGATATCTGAATTAGGTACAATAGTACATACAGAGGGTGATGTAATACACGCTATATTTTAGCACTTGCTTAATTTTTACTCTTTTGTTTTAAGTGAAAAAACTTTTCTCCGGTAATTTTTTATTTCATGTAATCAAGAGGTGTAGATATCTTAATTTTGAAAAATATTACTTACAGAGAGATGTTATTTTTTTTAAATCTTTGTTGCTGGTTTCTCAGTCTTATCTTTTACTCTGTTCTAAAGTACTGGAAATTCACATTTTTTTTTAATCACGATGTTTTAGTATCAGCCTTATAGAGAATTTTGCAATGATTATAAATTTTTTGGGTGAGATCCCACTACCACTTAACAACGTATATTTATGATGACAAGTAATGGTAACATTCCTTATATATGTTTACTAGCTGAAAACCCGCGCTTCGCTACGGAGTACATTCAAATTAAATACAACGGTCAACGTATGCAATTTATGCCAAAAAATAAATATATATATTTATAATAAATGCGATGATCAATGTATACAATTGATGTAAAATATCTATCTATCTATCTATATATATATATATATATATATATATAAATCGTAAGGGATATGCATTTTATTTGGATAATATCCAATCGTCTGCTGCATTAGAAAGAGGAAAAAAAAAATTTTGTCTATTTAGTTGTTACGCACGTGACGATAAATTTATTGAAAGTACCAGGAAAAGAAATCACGTGATCAGCATTTAATAAATTCAATTCTAAAAATTAATCTGGTGCAATACGTTTCTGGAAATTCCACATGACCATATTCCCATGAAAATGTGGAATGCATTCACTGAGAAAAATAGGCATGAAGGGGGAACACCAAGTGATGGGAACAGGTGATTCTAAAACACACGTTTCTCAGGTGACGGCAATCCTTTTCGTACATTGGGCAAAATAATTTTAATAATTTTTAGTGCAGGTGGTTATGAACTCTGTGCTAAGAAGTTGTTTCATTTAGAGAGTCTTATCTGGTTTGAATTACGAGCGAGCAACCTGGTTCGATTTTGATAAGTGACTGTAATATTATAATTTGTATTCTTATGTTTCTTGTTTGGTTTATTCAACTTGGATAATCATGAGTAGCAAAAAATTTTCATCGCTAAGAGAACGTGAAGAATATTGGGAGAATGACTTTGATTTCGCAGATGATGGAGCCCTTGATGGTACTATTGACATAGTTGAATTACCACCGGATAGAGCGGATGATGTTTCCGATTTGGAAGATATAGATGACAACGTAATGGAAGATACCATTCCAACTAACGTTCCAGGTTTATTAGAAATTCCCGGCGTCAGATCTACTGAAGAGGTTGCAGTGCCAAGAAAAAAACCAAAAAAAAGGAAAACCCGTATCGAAATGGAATAGAAAAAGGGCATCATTCAACATTTCTAGTGGTGAAGCAGAATGCAAGCAACGTAAAATGACATGATAGAAAGAGTAAAAGATAAAACACCAGTAGACATTTTTGAAATGTTCTTCACCGATGATCTACGTACAGCAAAGTGTATCTTATGCAGCTCAAAATAATAGTCACAAAATTACGCTCTCTGCAGACTGTTTCAAAAAAAATTTGGGATTTTTACAGTTAACCGGATATCGCTCTTTACCTCAAGAGCAGATGTATTGGTCCGAAGAAGAAGACATAAGTATTGGAATTGTACGAAAATGTATGTCGAAAAATCATTATATTGAAATAAAGATAAATCTACATTTTAGTGACAATACATATAAATAATAAATGGAAGCAAAGACAGGTTAATCAAAATACGACCAGTTTGGGATGAGCTGAATAAAACATTTATGCAACAGTGTGTAATGTGTGATATTGGATTACATGTAGAATGTTTCATTCCATGCCACTCATAAAAAAAAAATTATGAAATTATTTACATGTAATGTACCGTGATCTCCAAATGGGGATTGATTTTTAAATCAATAAAAATCAAATATTTACTTTGTATATAGCACAATTAATTGTACTGCGTTTCTTTTCATGCAAAAATATAAATTTATTTGAAAAAAAAATATTTAAAAAAAGGCAGTTAATAGGTTAAGAGAATTTGCAGACTTCGTCGATTATCTCTAGAACTACTGTACCGATTTTAATGAAATTTGATATGTACATACATTGATACAATACAAAACAAATAACCATTCAATAATTGTAATACACACGCATGATCGTGCGTAACACTCGTTGGAGTCTGAAGATATGAAACAGCGGTTGCAGATTAAACAAAAAAATGGGTTAATAGATGGTGTTATTTTGCAGCAATCGGTCAATTTTTAAATTGTAACAGTAACCACCAACGTTTAGATGATGGAATGAGGTGGCGAATTGTGTGGAGGTTAGAAGCAGGCCAATCTCAAGTCCAAATTTGTAGAGAGTTCAATTTAACGCCCAGCATCGTGTGTAACTTATGGAAAAAGTTCCAGGATACCGGATCCATCGAGAGAAAGCCTGGGCAAGGTCGTCCAAGAGCCACGACGACCAGAGAAGATCGCCATTTGTCGACTATAGCAAGGAGTAACAGGAGTGCTACAGCTTCTCATCTCTCTCGTGACTTGTACGCAGCCACAAGAACCCGTGTATCAAGGATGACTGTTTCCAAAAGACGTCATGAGAGAGGGTTGTTTGCACGAAGACCTGCTGTTTTCGTCCCGCTCACTTCTACGAACAGGAGAATCAGTTTATCATGGTTCAGAGAGCATAGAGATTGGAGTATGGATCAATGGGTGACCGTTCTCTTCACCGATGAGTCCCGGTTTAGCCTAATCACCGATTCTCGCCGTACGTTCACATGGAGAGAACCAGGGACCCGCTACTTACCCTCCAATGTCCGCGAAATCGACCATTATGGCGGCGGAGGTTTAATGCTCTGCGCAGGCATCCTGTTGGATGGCCGCACACCTCTCCATGTTTTTGAAAGAGGCACTGTGACTGGTGCGAGGTATAGGGATGAGGTCTTGGAGCCCTATGTTCACCTTTTCAGGGGCGCAGTTGGCCCTGAGTTCATTTTAATGGACGATAACGTGAGGCCACATAGATCTCTTCTGGTAGACGAATTTCTAGAGAGTGAGAATATTCGCCGGATGGATTGGCCAGCCAGATCTCCAGACATTAACCCTATAGAGCATGTCTGGGACGCTCTGGGGTGGGCAATTGTAACTCGCAACCCCCCTCCGAGAACCATCCAGGGAATGAAAACAGCGTTGCTGAGCGAGTGGGTCCAATTGCCACAGGAAATGATAAACTGCATTATTTCAAGTATGAAATCACACTGCGAGGTCTGTATATCTGTAAGAGGGGACCATACTCCCTACTAACCCATCTATTAACCCATTTTTTGTTTATTCTGCAACCGCTGTTTCATACCTACCCGACTCCAACGAGTTTTACGCACGATCATGCGTGTGCATTACAATTATTGAATGGTTATTTGTTTTGTATTGTATTGTATCTATGTATGTACGTATCAAATTTCATTAAAATCGGTACAGTAGTTCTAGAAATAATAGACTAAGTCTGCAAATTATCTTAATTTCTTACACCAGTGTATATATATATAAGAAAATAAAATAAAGAAATGTTTTTCTTAAAATGAATTAAAAACAGAAAATATTCTGATAAAACGAACCTGCAATATGCAAAGATCTCTTCGGCACAGTTGAAAGGGATTTTTTTTTCTCGCTTCATGATACTTTAAAAATTTTTCTCTACCTTTTGAAACCATCGTTTTAGGTGAATAAAATTTAACATCTGGAAGAAGGCCCCACATAATCCTGGTTTTGTCTGATATTGAATAAATGAGGGAAGTAACCTTTTTTATTTCTTCTAATCCAAATGTCCTGGGAAGTTTTGATAAGGCCATTGACAGAAAGTTGAAAGAATCGATGAATGATTTTCAAACACTTCAGCTCAATGGTCATCAAATTAGTACCATTTGGGTACAAATTACTTTCGGTGCATATCCCTGTTTCATTATCCAAGAGAGTACAAACTGACCATCAAACCTACCACAGAAATAAAATAAGTAAAATGGAACTCAAAAACTTTTTTCTTTTTTACATTTATACTTTGATTCATTAGAAAATAATAATAAAATAGTTACCCTCTTACATTATGTGCAGTCGCAGTGTATCCAGCATTCTGAGAAGAAAAGAAAAAGGAACAGAACTGATCACGTGATGCATACCCCGAGAAAACATGTTCTGCTCAGGAGTACAGAGCTACCGTAAAATAGTAGGGTAATATAGACGAATGTTTGACAAGTGCCTCCACTTAAAAAGAATAAAAACAGTTTCTGTTTAATAATTTAACTTGCATGAACCTAAAGAAATAGAAGTAAAAATTTAAGGGGACAGTGGACTTTCAAAACTGTGATATTTGTCCCAAAATTAGATTTTTTTTATTTTATTGAATTGTGAAACTACGGACGAGTAGGAATGTGTTGCAAAAAGAATTTTTAATTTATGTGATTACTTTCCTAGTTATAGGCATTTGTATTTAATTTAGATATTATGTGGTTACTAATAGCAATAACTTTAAATGTGTTTTTCTCAAAATAAAAATTTTCATGTCATACGAATATTCAAACTGCTCCAGGCGCATTTCTAAATATCGTATTGCTTTGAAATTTATGTTTTATATACTTAACTGTATATGAAATAAATCTTATAGAAAATAATTATGCTTCGTAGCTCAGAATTTCTAAATTTTGTCCTTCAAAAGATGATTTAGAGGTATTTTACATAATAAAAATGTGTTTTCAGTATTATTTTTTTTCTCTTTATATTTTTAATGAATGCTTAAAATAAGCAATGAGTTTCATTGTTATTTCTATAAGGTATCCTGTAAATAAAAATTACCATATTATATGCAAAAGAAATGCGCATGGAACATTTTTAAATGAGGCCAATTTTTGATATAATTAATAATTCATAATTTATTAATATTTCATCATTACATTTTAGCCACTTTTACATATCTATAGTACTAATCACATATTCAAATTTCAAGCAAATCAGTTCAAAACAAAAAAAAGTTAGGTTTGAAGGTCCACTCTCCCCTTAAAGTAGAGTTATTCCCTTTAAAATTAAAAAGTGAAAATAATATAATTCATGCTATTAATTAAATATTACAGACTTTGAATACCATTTTTTCTGTACATGCATTTCTATTTTAAAGTACCTGAATCATATACAATGTAATCAAAAGAAAAGCAAGTAATTGAAAATTTACATTTTTTATCTTCAGTCCTACATACATCATACTCGTATTTTATAAAACAATGCTTACGTAATATTTCATGAAAACTGACACAAGCCTTTAACACTCAATATCAGCATAGTGAAAACAAATTCTTAATCATTTCAATTACAATGGAATTTAGCAGCATATTCCTTCTTTACATGTTTCAGAGTCTAGGGAGATAACTTGAACGAGCGAAATAGTCCTTTATGAACCTAATTGTACAAACTATGTTGAACTCAATTTATACTGCTACCAAGCATCCGAACAATTTTCATTTTTATTTAAACTAAGCCTCCGTTTGTCTCAAACTTGTAGTAAACAATTCTATAATGTATTTTTTAAATTGACAAGAGCTTTTCACGCATTTAAAAGTAGCTACATTATCTTCTAGCTGCCACGCGTACGAAATATTTTGCAAAACCTTTTAGGGAATTTTTGAAAGTGCCTTTTAGTTGATAATTGAATGTTTAGGGTAATTTGAGGCCGATTATAAAAATTTAATGGGGTCCCGGACAAATTTAATTTTTTTTATTGAGCTGAAATTTTCAATTTTTTGGTGATGGTTAATCATATAATTTGTAAACAAAATCATCATAAAACTTCTCATAAAGTTTCGAAAAAAATTAAAACTTACATTTTTTTTTTAAAAGTGGGGAAAATTAAAATCGTTATAGTCCGAAATATTTTTTGTCGAATTTCAAAATTTTTTCCTTTAATTAAACAGAAATATCTAAGTTTTAATTTCGATTCAGCATTTTTTAAATATTAACTTAAAAATATTTAGAGAAAAAAAATTTAAATAAGTTGCTTAATTTTTAAAATCATTTTCTAAAATAAATATTTTTTCACATTTTCTGAATTAAAATTAAAGTTGAATAATTGAAAAAGGCATGTTCCAAGTTTGAACCATTTATCTTTAACGGTTCTTGACTTAAAATAGTTTAAAGACGAGAAATGTTGAAAAAACCCATCATGCAAATAAACGCATATACAGGTTTAAACGAAGTTTGACTGCTATTAGAATGGTGCAAAAAATAATATGTCCTGTTCTAATTAAGATAGAAACATGATTTAAATGTCATTTTAAGCGGAAAAGAACCTAAAACTTTTAAGGGGGTTCAGGACATAAAATTGCTCGAAATTTCGAACAAAATTTTATTGCAATAAAAATGTCTGTTCTTTTACGCTTAAAATGACGTTTAAATCATGCTTCTATCTTAATTAGAACAGGAGAAAATTTTTTCTTTTTGCAACATTCTAATAGTAGACAAGCGTTGTTTAAACCTGTAAGTGCGTTTTTTCTCCATGCTGGGTATTTTCCGCATTTCTCGTCTTTAAATTGTTATAAGTCAAGAACAGTTAAAGATAAATGGTTGAAACTTAGAACATGCCCTTTTCAACTATTTTACTTTAATTTTGATTCAGCAAATTTTTAAAAATATTTACTTTTGAAAATATGATTTTTTAAAAATATGTTACATCATTTTTTTGTAATTTTTAATATAAATATTTTAATTTTTTTTTTAAATTAATATTTAAAGACATGCTGAATCAAAATTAAAACTTATATATTTCTGTTTAATTAAATGATAAAGAATTTAAATTCGACAAATAATATTTCGAGTTATAGCAATTTTAAATTACCCTACTTTTTTTTAAATTTTAAAATTTTAAAATTTTTTAGAAACATTGAGAAGTTTTATGAAGTGATTTTGTTTACAAATTATATGGTTAACCATTACAAAAAAATTCAAAATTTTAACTCAATAAATAAAAATATTTTTAAAATGTGTCCCGGACCCCCTTAATGCAATAAATTTTTTTTCGAAATTGTGAAGAATTTTTTGTATTATAATATGGTCAATATTTCAGAAATTTTGATACTCTAATGACAAATTGTCAAGATTGTATTTCCCTGCATATCTGAAGCTTTAAAATGTGCATAATGGCATTTGAAAACTATTTTCTGGTACAGAAAAGAAAAAAAAATTGCTATTTTCCTCATATTATGCTTTATTAGACTCATAAAGTAAGCTATTTTACTCTAACAATGGATATATCGTTGTCCTAATTAACAAACCAACTCCGATTTCCCACTTTTTACAGGATGAACAAAAAATCGATGGGTTCGGCAGTGAAAACATCAATTATTATAGTCTATTTTAAAAATAAATGTTAAACTGTTCTGATATATATAGTCCACATTGTTACGTATCTAAACATCTTCATAATAAAGTGGAGTTACTACATGATGATTAGTACATGATGAGCAACAGTTAACCCGTCAGCGGTCGCGCCCGGGTAAAGAGTGCAACATTTTCGTAATTTTCAATGTTTTTTTACATGTAAGGATTAATGTTCTAAGCAGTTTCTATTCATAGTTACACCCTTTCTAATGCATGTATAATTTTCTGACCCTTCTATTATTGTTCCCTTCATTGTTAGTTATGATTTCACCGTGGTAAACCAGCGGTTATACTGGATTACAAAACGACAAAAGCAGGAGTTGGAGTGATCAAATGTGCAGCTATTACACGGTAGTCCGCATATCACGAAGATGGACTCTTATTGTTTTTTAGGTTTTTGGACAAAATAGGAATCGATTCGCAAGTTGTCCTTAGATCCAATAAACCGGACAGTTTTTTCAAATAAGGCTATTGTATCTGCATTCTTTGGCCCTTAAATCTAAATATATCTCAATATTATCAACATTTTATTGCTTGTCATAAAAAGCAGAATTATTATTTTCAGTTTGAAAGTAAAAGTTTATTACAAGAAGATCAATCAAGGTTGAAAGAGATGTTGCACTTTGTGCCACGCGCGCCTGCTGGTGTTCAAAAAAAATTGGCACTCCTACTGAAGGGTCAAGGAGTTACGTCATATGTTTTCACCTTTTTCCATGTTTTTATTAACTCGCTTTCTTGTTTGTGTGTGCGTTTGTGTGTTTGTCTAGTACAAATCATGCAATCGATTTTTAACTAACTTCCCGACTAGCTAGACATTTGAAACTTTTAGAATATCTCAGAACACGATGACAATGCATTTTTTTATACTTTTAGCCATCTTTAAGCAGAATTGAATTAACTATAAGTTATTTTCAGTTAATTTTGTTTTGTAGACTGTTGCAGCCATCTATCGTCCTGAACGGGAACGAAAAGTTAAACGCAAGTTAAATTTCCATTAACTTCATTTTCTTTCAAGTTGATGGGATAATTCATCAACAATTTTTTTAAAGTATTAATACATAGAATCGTCAAGTTTATATGATTCAACAGAAAATTTAAAAACGCGGTATATAAACAGTTCTTTTTATCTTGTAATTATTTTTGGATGAATTCAATTATTTTGAGTTATGAGTTTTGACAGTGTTGTACAAGGACCATAAACCAATGTAATAGCATGAAAATCCCCAAATCTTATATTTTGGAGTTACGTGGTTTGTTAAATTGGCCAACGATATATATGGACACTCACAAAGTAGTGTGCTGTCAATACTCTCATACAAATCGTTGAAAGTGTATTATCATTGACATTATTAAAGTGACAAATTACCCCAGTTGTATTATCACTGAAATATTTAATATAGCAACACAGTTTCGGGGATACATTAAAAACAGTAGTTTAAAAGAATTTGACTCAGATCAAATGAAAGCAAATCCTATTTACTTTCATATGATGTGCTGTGCTACATGGCTTATCGATTTCTTACCAGTTCAATTTAACCATGCAACAGATCCCATATCAATACTGAAAATTAATTTTCAAAATGATTATACTTCACTTACCCACATCAAATGGAAAAGTTTAGCGTGTCGTAAACACGCCTTTTAAGGCGACAATGGACCATGAAAAACTTTTTTTAATTTATCAACCAATTGCTATGAAATTTTGTATACCTATACAGTGTTGTTTAGAGATGAAAATTCTAAATTTTAAAAAATCACAATGTAATTAAGATATTAATTAAAATCAGTTTGTTAATTACTCTATTTAAAATGCTCCATGCGCATCAATTTCTGTCTCATATCTAATTCTCTTTCTTAAGCCATCTTTATATAGTTATAATAAAAGTTACTAGCAATATTTCATTTACAGTCATCTTTATAAAAACTAGAAAAGAAATCGATAAATATAGGTTATTCTATCCAAAATTTTATCAATATTTTTTTATTATTGTAAAAATTTTAAGTTGTTTTAAAATAGCATAATGAACTTATTAGTAAGTTTTATTGTAACATATATAAATAATCATTTTATGAAATTTTATGAAAATTCAAGAAAAATTATGATGCATGGAACATTTTGAATTTACCGAAACGACATGAAAACTTGTTTTGAGAAAAGAGCATTTAATGTTTTAATTTGACAACAGAACCATTGTAATAGCAGTTTGAAAAAATAGTTATAACTCGGTTAATGATGATTGGATCAACATACTTTTTTTAATTTAAAGCTGATGAGTTGCAGAATCATTTTCTGAAAGAAAAAAAAATTCGTTGTGGGGACATTTTTGTCAATCTGATGGTCCATTGTCGCCTTAACTACTTAAATGCAAATATTATTAAGTTATTACACTAGGACAAGCCCTTGTTTGTCGTTCTTACCAACCAATCAAAATTTCAAATGTTTACCTAATTTTTCTCCCTTTCGAAAGATGTAGTTTTTAGGCGACCTGTGTCGTTTCTACAATCATTTTTTGTATTAAACTCATAATCTGAAGCGTTCAGTTTAAACATAGGAGCTCAATTACATACCATAGCACCAAAAGTGTCTTTTACAGACAATGCAACTTTAAACCTTCAATTAACCAAAAAGTCAAACTTTTGTTTTGAAATTTATAGTTCACTTCTTGAAATAAACTTGAAAATTAAGAAAGTGAAGGTTTTCCTCCGCTTTACTTTTTTATGGACAGTGACTTTATGTTCAAATTGAAACCTTCAAAACCTACAGGGCTTAAACTTTAATATTATAGCGAATCTTGCGCAATATTTCCGTCAATATACATGAAATCAAGCTGTCGTTTAAATAATCTAAGTACACGCATACCAAAAACTTTCAATATTAATTCTGGCTAATTATTCTTACATTCGTAAATTATCCCTAGACTTTAAATAATATTTCACCCTATAATGTAGTTCCCTGAATACGTAATGCTAAATTTAATTTGAGTGAAGATCTATTCATGAATCAAAACGTAACATCGAAGATTAAAGTTAGAGAAAAATTTGACTACAAGGGCAAAGTATTAAAGTTATTGGATAGACTGTTATATGCATATGAGCTTATATAAAAAAATAGAAGTCTAATTATTAAACTTAAATTGCATTTAGATGGTCGCTTACCCCAAATAGAGAAACTGCGTTCAATTGTTTTATATTTGACAAATTTTGTCAACAATATTCACAAACTAGCCTGTCAAACTATAAAGTACGTAATAAATTTCTATAATTAATTAGTTTTGGTCGGTTATTAATGATATTATATATCATTTGTTTAAGCTCTCTATGACATTACATACAGAGAAGTGGGACTTCATTCAAGCTGATGTAATATAGTTAAGGATAGCATCAATTATAAGAATAGTTTAAATTACTAACAATGAGACTGAATAAAAGTCTTCAGAATTTTATGAATTCGGAAGATAAAAAAAAAATGATAGAAGTTATTCACTGATATTACATACCGAAACAAACTGCTAGATTTAAAAATGCAAATTTATATTTTTTAACTTTAATGTTAAAGACAAAATAATCTATTGCCTTTAAATATCCAAATTGGAATCGGATCTAGCTACCAACCCAATCTTAATCACTAACTAGGTAGAAAGACTTACCACATCGCAGCTACATGTCAGAGAGCTCCTAGGCTAGTTGAAGAATGGATGACTTCACTACAAATGCATATAACATAGTTCATAAGATATTCTGTTGGCGTATTTCTTTATCCATAATGTACCTCCGGATCATACAATACTAATGCACCTCCGGATCATACAATACTAATGCACTTCTTGATCCTACAATCACAATACACGTCCGGATACTACAATCACAATACACGTCCGGATACTACAATCACTATACACGTCCGGATACTACAATCACAATACACGTCCGGATACTACAATCACAATACACGTCCGGATACTACAATTACTATGCACCTCCGGATCCTACAATCACAATGCACCTCCGGATCGTACAATCACTATGCACCTCCAGATCCTACAATCACAATACACGTCCGGATACTACAATCACAATACACGTCCGGATACTACAATCACAATACACGTCCGGATACTACAATCACAATACACGTCCGGATACTACAATCACAATACACGTCCGGATACTACAATCACAATACACGTCCGGATCCTACAATCACAATGCACCTCCAGATCCTACAATCACTATGCACCTCCGGATCCTACAATCACAATGCACCTCCGGATCCTACAATCGCAATGCACTTCCGGATCCTACAATCACAATGCACTTCCGGATCCTACAATCACAATGCATCTCCGGATCCTACAATCACAATGCACCTCCGGATCCTACAATCACAATACACTCGGGATCCTAAATTCTAAATGCACCTCGGGATCCTACATTCTAAATTCACCTCGAGATATAGCGTTTCATAAATCTGGCGTGGATTAGTTTCTTCAATCTTCGGCAGCATCACCCTCTCATTAAAACTAAGTCCATGCCATACATACTGGTCAAATGATCCTGAAAAATTCGATAAGCTTCAAAACTATTTCAATAAGAAGAGGAATACTGCAATTCTAAGATAATTTTGCAGAGGAATTTTCCAATTTTAACCGTGTAAAAATTCGAAAAATATTTCATTTTGAAGGAATTTTTATGATCTTTCTCGTGATATAAATTTTATAACCCTCAATGTATTATTTTAAATGCGAACGTAAAAAAAGTTTAAAAAAACAGCTTAAAAATTTAATTTAAAAAAATCTAAGAAGAATTTTTGAAAAATCTTTCTTAGTGCACCCCTACACTATTTGAAGAATCGCCATGCAAAATTTCAGCCCTTTAGGTCCAGCGATTTGGTCTGTGTGTTGTATGTCAGTCAGTCAGTCAGTCAGAGAATGAATGAGTCAGTTACGGAACTGTTTTATATATATATATAGATAATATACATTTCATGAACTATACATATGATGAACAAATCAATGAAATTTGAAAGGATGTATAAAAAAAAATTGCTATAAAAAAAAGATAAATAAAAACAATTTGAATTGGGAATTTTCTTTTTTTTTTCTTTTAAAATAAAAATTTGGGGGGGGGGGGAATTTAGGGCCTGAACGTGAGAATGAAAATATGAATAAAGCTCACCTACGTGTTTGCTCGAAACTAGACTTACGGCTGAATGGGGATTTTTGTGCTCTCTGTTGGGGGGCCAGAGAACTTATGTCCTGATCTCACGGTCTTCAATTATTGTGCTTCTGGCTTTTTAACATTTTATCCCAGAACTTTAATGTTTTTAACTGGTTTTAATGCATTTTGATCGTTCTCTTTATCGTATCTTGGGGTTTCTTTTTTTTTTGTTGTTGTTGTCCTGTGTTTTTATATTTTTTGTATGTTGGGGGAGAGTCCATACTTGTATGGACTGAGTTCCAGTCGACCATATGTAACAACATAATATTAGCCCTATTTGTCCATTTTCTAGCAACAATTTCTGAAACCCTTATTCAATGAACTTACAACTATGGCACCATAGGAAACTCAAGTTACTAGAAGGATATCTCTACAAATAGATTAAATTAACCCTTCAGCGGGAGCGCCAATTTTTTGGAACACCAGCAGGCGCGCGTTGCATAAAGTGCAACGTCTCTTTCAACCTTGAATATTCCTTTTGCAATAAACTCCATTTTTTTCAAATTGAAAATATTAATTCTGCGTTTTATGACAAGATATAAAATGTTGATAATTTTGAGATATATCTATATATATAAAACAGTTCCGTAACTGACTCATTCATTCACTGACTGACTGACTGACATTCAACGCACAGACCAAACCGCTGGACCTAAAGGGCTGAAATTTTGCATGGCGATTCTTCTAATAGTACAGGGGTGCACTAAGAAAGTTTTTTCAAAAATTCTTCTTAGATTTTTTAAAATTAAATTTTTAAGCTGTTTTTTTAACTTTTTTTACGTTTGCATTTAAAATAATACATTGAGGGTTATAAAATTTATATCACGAGAAAGATCATAAAAATTCCTTCAAAATGAAATTTTTTTCGAATTTTTACCTCTATTTTCTGATTTTGGTGAATTTTTAAAGATTAAATTTTAGAATTTAATTTATTAAATGCTGATCACGTGATTTCTTTTTCTGGTACTTTAAATAAATTTATCGTCACGTGCATAACAACTAAATAAACAAAAAATATTTTTTTTCCTTGCTAATGCGGCAGACGATTGGACATTATCCAAAAATTATTTAAATACAGTAAAAGAAATGTTCTACAAACTGTACTATATTAACTGTACTATATTCTTTAGTATTCTTTATATTAGATTTAATTGGAATATTTTCTTCTACATTATTTTATCTATAAAATTATCCTTTACGATTTTCTTATATATATATATATATATATATATATATATATATATATATATATATTTTACATCAATTGTATACATTGATCGTCGTATTTATAATATATATATATATATATATATATATATATATTTGGCATGAATTGCATACATTGACCGTTGTATTTAATTTGAATCTACTCCGTAGCGAAGTACGGGTTTTCAGCTAGTTATATATATAATAGCCGTTGTCTCTGTATAACACTTCCGGGCTAAACTCATCTTTCAATTGAAGCCCTCAGTAAACAAACGGCCGGTTTGACCTAATTTCAATTTCACATGTGGATCAGAATTTTTTCTTACCTAAAAACTAATATCTTCTCCATCAAATCACGTTTCTTCTACCTATTTTTCTATAAAACATTCAGAACTAAAAAAATGGATGCTTTTAGCTGTATATTTAAAAGTTTTTAAAAATCTGTTTACTTTTGCGAGGAATTCTGGAAGTAAACAAACTTGAATGTGAATGAATCAAGTATCTCAAGTATTCAAAGCCTGTAGTGAGCTGTAAAAAACTAGATGGCAGTCTACTACTCCAATGGCATGAAAAACTAAATAAATAAAAAAAATAATGAAAGGGTTTGCTTTTACAAGGTGTGGATTAAATGCAATATTTTTAGATAATTCGGGATTTTTTTTAACTTTCATATACTTTTTTTCCATTATGACGTCATTATTAGTATTATGACTTCAAAATGACGGGTTGGATGGCAGTCTACTACTCCAATAACATGAAAAACTAAATAAATAAAAAATAATGAAAAGATTTGCTTTTACAAGGTGTGGATTAAATGCAATATTTTTAGATAATTCGGGATTTTTTTTAACTTTCATATACTTTTTTTCCATTATGACGTCATTATTAGTATTATGACTTCAAAATGACGGGTTGGATGGCAGTCTACTACTCCAATAACATGAAAAACTAAATAAATAAAAAATAATGAAAAGATTTGCTTTTACAAGGTGTGGATTAAATGCAATATTGTTAGATAATTTGGAATATTTTTTAACTTTCATATATTTTTTCCATTATGACGTCATTATTAGTATTATGACTTCAAAATGACTGGTTGGATGGCAGTCTACTACTCCAATGGCATGAAAAACTAAATAAATAAAAAATAATGAAAAGATTTGCTTTTACAAGGTGTGGATTAAATGCAATATTGTTAGATAATTCGGGATTTTTTTAACTTTCATATACTTTTTTCCATTATGACGTCATTATTAGTATTATGACTTCAAAATGACGGGTTGGATGGCAGTCTACTACTCCAATCGTATGAAAAACTAAATAAACAAAAAATAATTAAAAGATTTGCTTTTACAAGGTGTGGATTAAATGCAATATTGTTAGATAATTCGGAATATTTTTTTAACTTTCATATATTTTTCCATTATGACGTCATTATTAGTATTAAGACGTCAAAATGACGGGTTACCTTCTAGTTTATAAATAAAGGCCAAAGATTGCAGATACAATAGCCTTATTTTAAAACTACCTGGCTTAATGCATTCAAGGACAACTTACGAATCGATGCCTATTATGTCCAAAAATGTAAAATCAATGAGATAGTCCATCTTCGTGATATGCGGAATGCCGTGTAATAGCTACACATTTGATCTACTGCATCAACTCATAATTTTGTCGTATTGAAATCCAGTATAATCGTTGGTTTACCACGGTTAAATCACGACTAACAATGAATCGAAAGGGATGAAAGTGAAAAAAAATCAGACCTCCATTAGAAAGGGTGTAGCTATAAATAGAAACTGCTTAGAACATTCAAACCTCATATGTAAAAACGAACCATTCAAAATTGCGAAAATGTGGCACTTTGTACACCGGCGCGCCCGCTGAAGGGTTAAAGTGAAATGTATGCTCTTCAAAATAGATGTGCATACATTATGCAGGGAATTTCCTTCGATTTATACAGCATGGCTTCATGTTACGGGAGTCAAATTCGATATCGTCCAACTTCGAGTCAGAAACCCCTAATAAAGTCTGTCATTTTTATAAAAGCGTTGTGGTTTTTACGAATAATGCAGAAGACGTCTTAAGGCGACAATGGACCTTCAGATTGACAAAAATATGTCCCAAACACGATTTTTTTTTCTTTCAGAAAATGATTCTGCAACTAATCAACTTTAAATTTAAAAAAAAAATATGTTGATCCGATCATTATTAACCGAGTTATAAGTATTTTTCAAACGTAAACAATGGAAATGTTACGTTAAATTAAAACTTTAAATGCTATTTTCTCAAAACAAGTTGTTATGTCGTTTCGGTAAGTTCAAAATGTTCCATGCGTCATAATTTTTCTTGAATTTTCATAAAATTTCATAACATGATTATTTATATATGTTACAATAAAACTTACTAATAAATTCATTATACTGTTTTTAAACACCTTAAAATTTTTACAAGCAAAAAAAAAATTTTGAAACAATTTTGAATAAAATGACCTATTTTTATGGATTTCTTTTCTAGTTCTTATAAATATGACTGTAAATCAAATATTGCTACTAACTTTTATTATAACTATATATAGCTAGCTTAAGAAAATTAGATATCTGAGACGAAAATTGATGCGCATGGAGCATTTTTAAATAGAGTAATTAACAAACTGATTTTAATTAATATCTTAATTACATTCTGATTTTTTCTTTAATTTAGCATTTTATCTCTTAACAACACTGTCTAAGTATACAAAATTTTATAGCAATTTGTTGATAAATAAAAAAAAAGTTTTTCATGGTCCATTGTCGCCTTAAATAGAACCAAAAGCCTTGAAAACAGTAGCTTCCAGTTCAGGTGCATGTAGTGTGCAGATTTCTTGCTGTGTCAAAACAAGCTTGAAAAGGGAAGCCACGATGGATGGACAATCAAAGATATGATCTAGAGAAAGCTGGGTTTCTGGACAATTTCTGCAGTTGATAAAGGATCTTGTGCCGTCAGGGTGGATTTTCATACCCTTAATGTGATTAGTTCTTAGTCTAGCTATTTTAGAGGTCTTATTAGATAGACACAGCAATATTAAAAAAAATCATAACAATGATGTTTGTGTTGTTTAATGACAGTATGTCTTAACTTTCGCAAATATTAAATTTGGAAACCCTAAATCTTGAAAATTATAAATAAACCTCAAAATTGGTATGAAAGGGGTGACGAAGAATCCAAATTATTTAGGAAATTTGGAAACTATAATACAAACAGCATTTTTGTGTTTATGCAATTGTTCTAATGGTGAAATTTCAGGCGTTATGACAAAAGTTGGAAGCCTAATTTCAAAAAAAAAAACAAAAAAACGGACACCCATTACAGGTGAATAGGAAATTACCCACATATAATACATTATATTTAGTTGACTCATTGATCCTTAAGGCTGCTATGTACCAAGAAAAAAAATTGTATTTCCCTTTTCCCCTCCATGCAGACTCTTGTGGTGGGAGGAGTCCAGTTTACAGTTCGAAAATTCCACACCCCTTAAGATTGACATTTTGAGGGATTGTAATGGCTCTCTCTCTATAGGGGTGTTAAGCGCTGCCCTAAAATTTATTTAAAATACATTTTGTCACTATTTACAGGTAACATAATCTGATAATCAAAAAAATTGGTATTGTCGATAGCCTGAACTTTTCTGCAAAGCGCTACAGGATTCATTTTAAAAATTTCGTCTACCGAAGGATTTATGAGCGTGTAAAACACCTATACCAGATTTTTCCCCCGAATAATTTAAATTTTAAAATATTAATTACATTAAAAAAAACAAAAAATATAGACAAATGTAAAATTTTCTTTCTCTATGGATGGAGTACAATTTTCTTCTAAAAAATCTTGAATCCAACAGCAATCCGTGGACAATTTTTCTCATAGGTTAACATTGAGGGTGAGCGAATCCAATGGGGTTAGTACATAGCAACCTTAACACGAAGCATTAGTCAGCACTACTTAAAATGCACTAGTTTGAGAAAGCACGGACTTGAAATCATTGAAAGCGTTTAAATTAAAAGCAAAATCTACACAGAAATAATGTGCTCTACATTTTACAGTTAATACCCATAAGCAATCAGCTCGACTCCGTCTAATAGTTCCATTTTTTCTTCCCCGATATAGCTAATAATACTAAAACTTATAAGATTAAAAATATCATTAGTTATCAAGTCGTTAAAATAAAAAACTGGATACCTTACAATGCACTTCATATCGCAGTGTCTGATACAAGGTACTTACTTATGACAAAATATTGGAAGCCTAGTTTCCAAAATAAGTATACACACTACAGGTGAGTAGGAAATTATTCACCTAGACTATTTATATTAGTTGACTCATTAATCCTTAACACTACGTATTAGACAGCACAAATTAAAATGCATATTGCATATTTACGGCGAGGGCATACTCTAGAACATACAGTAGGAATTAAACGTGCATATTTAGTTTCCGCTAGACACGAAACATCTTATGCGAGATCTAAAAATTCCTTTGGATTCAAGCTTCAATTCAAACTATTGCAACAACAAATACATCGAAGAGAATTTTATTTTTGAAACGTTATCATTTTCGAGTCTATAACCTAAATATATTTAGCATAGTATGTAACAGTTAGTACGAGAATCAAAACAATATGAGATAACCATAGACGACAGCCTTTGAACAGCATCTTACCATAGAACGTAACTCTCAGTGTGATGTTTTGAGGCAGTGATACGTATTTACAAAACCAATAAAGCACCTTTCTTCTTCGGAAGTCCAAGATTGCTGCTTACTGTAAGTTGAAGTACTACCAATTTAAATTCGCTTAGTAACATGTTTAGAATACTGAAATGGCGTAGATGAATGGCTAAAGTTTAGCTATTGTAAAGTGCATTAGTTTTGAGAAAGCACGGACTCGAAATCATTGAAAGCGTGAAAGGGGACTCACTACTCTTAAATCTTTAAAACATTCGATTTCTTTTGAAAAAATATGTGTTAAAGCCTGATCATTTCTGAACAAAATAAAGCAAAGCGCATGAAAATATTCCGCTTAGTTCCGGAGATATTGATATTCTAAATATTTAATTACTGATCAAGTTTATGGTAAGAAACTTTTTAAACTCATTTTTCGCAAAATGTAATTTTGCATCATTCCGCAACTGATGTCTCAAAAACTATGAAATAGAATTCCGTGAAATATTTATCACTGCATAATCATGTTATTTTATTGCGTCTGAACTAGAATTATTGCAATCACTGCACATTTTGTTATTTTTTCAGGGGTAAATTAATGCAAAAATTTAAGGAAATTTTAAGTATATTTTGAGCAGTTTTTAAAAAAAATTAAAAATATTTTAATGTTGAATGTTTTATGTTCAATTGTATTTGAATTATTTTGTTTTAATATAAAACAAGAATTATACATTTAAGTGTAAAATTAATTTATAGTTCTGCGCGCAAGCCAGTATACAATAAAAATACTTAAAAAAAACAAGGTATATCTAAAGCATTTTTTAAAAAATTATTAAAAATTATTTTTAGAGCTGAAAATTTGGTTTATTAAAATATATATATCAATTTATCATATACATAAAATTTGGAAAAATTGGGAGTAAATTGAAATAGTTACAATAATCAAAAAGTATGAAAATATGGCTTAATTCCTCGACTTAAGGGTTGTGAGTCCCTTAAATTCGCAAAATCTACACAGAAATAATGTGTTCTACATTTTACGGTTAATACCCATAAACATTCAGCTTCGACTCGTCTAATTGTTCCATTTTTTCTTCGCCGATATATCTATTAAACAAAAAATATTAAGTTTAAAAATATCATTAATTAGCAAGTCGTTAAAATAAGAAACTGGATACCTCACAATGCACGTCCGATCGGAGTGTCTGATACAAGGTACTTACTGACGCACGCTTTCTCACTTTGCACACCAGCATGCTGGTCAAATGAATGGTACCTATCAGAACGTAGCAAGCAGACTATCCGCGAGGTGACGATAGCATCGCTGACATGGCGCCATCTATTGGCACAGAAAATACGACTGATTTTGACACTTAGCAGCAAAATGTCCCTGACAACTGTCAGGCGTTGCGCAAGGCATTGTCTCCGGGATACCAACTGCAGGGAGACGGAGACCCTCTAAATACACAAAGGGAGACCCCGGACCACCCTCCATGGGGAAACCGTGCTCCAATTGCCACTTGCAAGCCACATCTAGCAGCGACATACACAGTACCGCTGTTTAAACCAACCGCATCCACCACCCTATTAACATTGATTTAATGTTTGCGGTTAGTGAAATCAATGCATAACATCAAACAAATGACTTTCACGAGCCGGATTCGAACCGAGGACCCGGGCGTTTGAAGCAAACCGAGAAGAGAAAAAGTTACCGTGTCCGGCCATCACAGCTGCGGCAAAAAGTTTCATCTTTCGTACGATATTCCATTCCTCCATCGACAACGGCTGTAAAATGCATAACTTATAGCATTTTGAGTAATTAGGAGTTTATTTAAAGCGTTTTATTCTGTATGTATTAAACATACTTTAATTCCATGTTAATCTAATTTCAGTTTCGTGCTATATTAAAAATATCATTCTTTAAATTTATCCTGTTATACTATTAAAATAAAATAAATAAAACTGCCTTCATATTAACCATGTGAGGAAAATAATTTTCACGCAAATATTGAGACAGATGATAAAACTGCTGTATGTTTCTCCGAGTCCTTTACTGGATATCAATATCATGATGAAAAAAACTACATTAGATATCCAACGAATCGATCGAGGTTAGATTCAGAACTATTGGTCCGTTCTAAGTTTATTATAAGAGTTATATTTTCCCGAATCATTTGGTTAAACAAACAACTTGAGCACGTTTTTTTGCACATACTTGAAACCGATAGATGCAATGGATGGTTGAATTAGCCTCTGGAGTATAAACAGTGACCTCCGTAGCTGATGTCTGAAAAGACTTCAAAGCAGACAAACGAAATTATTTTATTCTTTTGATAGATTTTTGGCTCAAAACACCATGCTGAATTATGGAAATAAACGAAATGATTTATTCTTTTGATAAATTTTTGGCTCAAAACACCATGCTGAATTATGGTTAAATTTCCAAACAACTAAATCCAATTTAATGACTTTTCCTGTCAAAGACCCCCCCCCCCCCCAAAAAAAAAAAAAATATATATATAGAAAAGAAGAGAAAAAATATCATCTTAGAGGATTTTACTCACCATCCGACAAGAATTCAGGTAAATTTTTCTCAGTGGCACACTCCAGCCGCTTGCAATTTTCACCCCGTATGTCAGTTGTCCAGGTTCTTATGAAAGAATATACATAGCTTCAGTCGTTTGAATGATTCGTTTTTTTCTCATTATTTAGTAACATTGCACACAATTGAAAGTATATAAAATTATAGGTGTATACCCTCGCCTTTACAACATGCATTAGCGGAGGTGAGATATGCAAATGATTAGAATTTCCAGCGCAGACGCACATCACGCGCGCCTGCGGCGCCACTTCAAAGCGCTATTTAAGGCTTGGAGATTTCGACGATTTCAAGATCGGCAATTGTGTTTTCCTGTGGTTTTTAAAAAAAACGATCATTATGCCTCGTCGAAACACATATTATATATATATATATATGTATATATATATATATATATATATATATATGTATGTATATATATATATATATATATATATATATATATATATATTATATATATATATATATATATATATATATACATATATATATATATATATATATATATATAACATATTGCGATTCCTTCTTATTTGGTTTCTAAGACATATTTTTATTTATAATTTTACCTTTTCATTAATGTACATCTCCTAGACATAAGAAGTTCGTTAAATAGGGGAAATAAACATTTTACTCTAAAAGCATAAAATAGATTGTTACTTCGTTTTGCAGTTCTTAATCCAAGAAAACGTTTCCATCTCTCTTCTATTCATGTCA